>CM073133.1:36292397-36729897 GCA_037039145.1 Fundulus diaphanus | reverse complement strand
ACAAAGCTTTGAATGTCTGAAGGAAGTCAGGTTTACTAAACCTCATGGTTTATTAACTTACTTGACTTGGCCGGATGTGTTTTTGAGGACTGTAGCTGCAAACAGCTGGGAAACTCCTACCAAACTTATGCCGTCCACTTCCACAATCTGGTCGTTCACCTGAATCCTGACGCGCACAAACATGGAAAAAACAACAACAACATCATCCATGTTTTATTGTTTTTCTGTGTAACAAACTGTCTAATGACAATTTTACCTTCCATCTTGGTGTGTAGCTCCTCCCTCAGTGATCGTTTTGACAAAGATTCCCAGTTTTTCCAGCCCCTGGTCAGCCCCTACACCCATTCCGATGATGCTGATGCCCAGTCCGTCCACTCCTGGAGTCGGTGGGAACAAAAACACTTTATGACCAGGCATTTTAACCCGCTCTCATTTTCACGTTACACCACGGATATCAGGTAAAAAGTAGGCACAAACCGGACAGATGTGGACACAAACCTTTTTCTATTTCCACTGGAAAAACATCCATCCTCTCCACCCTCTTCTCCAGCTCGAACTCAGCCGAAGCGGACACTGGGTCGATGTCGTCATTGTGTCTGTCGTAGTCCGCGTTGGAAAATGTGCTGTACACCTGAAAAATCCCAATAAATGTTCAGCTCATAGACCCTGTAGAGGCCTAATCGAAGATGGAAAAAAAGAAAATAACTGGCCTGCTGAAATTGCTGTTTTATACAGTCATTTAATAAATGGGCCAACTGTAAAAAGAACCATCTGTAGCTATTGACACCACAAGACTGTTTGTGGCTGAAAAATCTGTCAATGACAGTGTGAGAGGCGAGAGACCGGGGAAGTGTTACAGGGAGCATATGGTACAGGCAAAACCATAGGATTGCTTAAAATCTCAAATGTCCTCGCACAATCCCTGATGCTACAAACTGCAGATTCTGCCGCTACCATAACTGATGCAGATCCAGATTAATGTGATGTGTTAAAAACCTTAAAATAAATGCTTATTTTGGTGCAGTAGCATGATCTTCATTGTCACAGTTGTTAGTACCCCTAACAATTGCTTCAAAAACTAAAGCTACTGAAGCGCCTTCATTTTATTTATACTTTACGTTTTATGGCAATCAGGGTTTTAACCATTGGTTATTAACTTTTCATTTCCCCAGGCTGCTGGAGGGGGGTGGGGGGGTGGGGGGGGGAGTCGGTGAAAAGTTAGACTCAACTTAAAATATGATGCCCAACCAATTTCTATATCCAAGCTGTCTTTTGTGATGGCAAAATTGCACACAGTGATACTGTGACAATGCTCTATCTGAACATGTGAGCAGCAAGACGGGACAAGGATCCAAACGTACCTTGCCAACACGTGAAAGCAGGATGGTAGGGGACGTAAACAAATCCACAAAATTTTTTTAGAGACCTGCTGCAAAAAGTGGCATCTCGGGGTTAACAAATCTCCATCACAATCTTTAGACACCATTATCATGCTAACCAGCTGTTTTGGGAGTGATGACCGGGGAGAGCAATTCTGTCCTATCACAAACAGAAACGGGTCAAATTTGGTAAACTCCAGAAGTACTTTAACTGGACCTGTACTGTACAGTTTGGCCAGATGAGAATAAAATTGAGTTCTTAAACCACAAACACTGTAGGTGGGTTTGTTGGTAAAACATAGTAGTCGACTGTGAAGTAGGAAGGAGGATCTGAGCCCACCTCTCCTTCAAACGCCCTGGGAACCCTGCTGCAGTGCATTTGATTATGGACTGAAAATACATTCATCTTTCAAGAGGCCAATGACCCAAAATATAGGGTCAAATCAAAACAAAAATGGCTCACCAGATACAAAATCAATCTTCTTCCATGGCTACCTCAGTCCCCAGATCTAAATCCTACAGAAAATCTGTGGTGTGAGCTGAAGACAAAAAAGCAGAACTGCAGACTGAGGACAATCTAGATCAGGGGTCACCAACATGGTGCCCACAGGCTACGGGTAGCCCCCCAGGACCATATGTGGTGCCCTCAAGCCTGTTCAAAAAAAAATAGCACAACCCTCCAGTGAGCTGCACCTACAGTGTTTTATTCAGTTGCTCTTCCATTTTAATCATATTTGTTTTTACATAGATTTAAAAATGCCAAAAGCATTAAAAACATGTTCATATTACGTAAAGTTAAGGTGAGCTTGGACTGGAAGTTCAAAGGTCAGTACAGCTAGCCCTTCAAAAAGGATGGTGATCCCTGATCTAGATCTTCCACAGTATGTTTCAACCTCGCAATATATATATATATATATATATATATATATATATATATTCCTCCCAACAATAGTTTAATTAATTTTGTTTCACTGAAGATATTAACTAAGATGAATGTCCTCATGGGTTCATTTAAATGTTTTTCACACATTGGTGTCAACAAATTTCTCTCTGTACACAGGAGTTTTACTGTATTTACGTAAAGGCAGCTCTGAGCATGGTGCTGACGGAGTGAGGCATGTAGGCTCCTGCCTCGTCGCTCCCCTTAATAGATTAAAAACATAGCTTTGGGCTGAGACATCTTCTGCATGATTCCAACGGCTGCTGGAACTGACACTTGCATAAATGTAAAGCATTTCCACTTTAGACAAGATACTTTACAAGAATAAACATAAATAAGTAAAACGGGTGCAATACTTTCCATAACAGCCCTACCTTGATTGGTGCTGTGGAGAACCGGACCTTCCTCTTCGCACCCTCTGCTGAATCCTCATCCTGACGGTCCAGTTCAGGTACACCGGGAATTTCTTCAAACTCCACTAAAAGACGATTTTCTCCCTTCATGGAGCCTTCCTGCTGTTGTAGTGATGCCGAGAGCTCTGGGTGGGACTGGGAGTCCTGATCACACCAAAAAGCTTTGTTCTCAATCTCACAGACTCCTGCGGCTTCTGTTTGGTCCAGTTTGCCTCCTCCTCCTCCTGCATCACCAGTACCTTTGCATGTAGCATCCATAATCTTCTCAGTGACAACATTCTCTTGCAGCTCTGATGTTGTGCCTTCTTTTATTTCCTTTCTAAATTCATCCTCTCCACCTTTCACTTTTCCATCTCCCTCCTTGTCAGAATACATGTCTTTGATCGAAACTTTCTCTAATCCAGCCACACTTCCTCTAAATCCACCATCTGAGTTTTTCTCCATGTCTTCCCCTTCTTCTGTTGGCTTCTTCTTAGTTTGTGCAGTGAAGCCTCTGTGCTGCTCCTCCCTTGCTCCCTCCCATTGTTTGTTCACCTGCTGATACTTGCCTCCTCTGCCTTCCCCTCCATTCCCAGTTGTTTTCCATTGCATATCCTCTGATAATTCTTTGTGGTGTTCTGAAGAAGTGATGAGTTCATCTCTGCCTGCGCTGAATGTATGAAGACCTTGTGGCGTTTCCACGTCGGCCTCCACAAAGACATCATCCACCAGGGCTTCCTGAGCTTCCTCAGCAGCTTTGTTCAGATGCGTTTCACTCTCACCTTTTGGCCAACTTTGGTCCTCCTTCTGCACTTTTTCATCTTCATTCTCATCACTTTCTGAAGAATCATTTTTTACGTTGACTAATTCTGCCCTCAGTGTCTCCTCGGGAGCCAAGCAGGCTCCTGTCCTGTCCTTCGATGGTGATGCTGCAGCTTTACCAGGCCCGTTTGGTAATGGAGATGCAGGAAACCTCGTCGGTGACTCTGCTTGAGGGGCCTTCAAGTTTATGGATTTGTCTTTACCTAATCCTCCCTCTTTGATTTTCAGTTCCCCACATGCCTCTTCCACATTTTCTGCTACTCCTTTCCCATCTGCAGCCCCCTTGCTTCCCCTGATAGTGTGAGGTTTTAAAATCTGCCCTCCTCCTCCGCCAACCTCCAACATCTTACTCTCAAACAGCCTCCGGGTCACGGAAAACTTCTGAGCCAGAGCAACTCTATCGACATCCACTCTTTTCTCTGATCTGGGCGCTTTGTCTTGCAGCAGTTTTTCTGTGGATGAAATACTCAGACTGTTAAAACGAGAGGAGGAGGAGGAACTCAGGACTGAATGTCTGAATTCAGGGAAAGGGGAAGCGTGGAGTTGGAAGCTGGGATTTGGGGCAGGAAGAAGAGGCGTTGAGTCAGAACCCATGATTGGAGCACCATCTTGTCTCGACTGCTGGCTGTCCATTTGAAGAAAAATGTTTTCTCTTATCTTGGTCCCCCTGGTGCTTTGGATCCGACCTCGACTGCCGGTGGTGCTACTGCTGTTGCTGGTGTTGGACAGGTTAGAAAGCAGGTTGTTGGAGGGCACTGTAGAGCCCTGGCTGGTAGCAGCAGCAGCCGCTTTGGTCCCTCCGGGTAAACTAATTGCAGTGTCAAATGAGCATTTGATGGCATGGAAGTCAGATTTGTAAATTATCCTGTGAGGGGAGGCACTTCGGCCTCTGCTGTCTGTCCGCATCATCTGCAAATTAGTCTATGTGAGGTCAGAGAAAACTAGAAAAGTGGTAAAAGGGACAGTTCACTGAAAAGGGAAGCACCTAGGCTATGCAAGAATTAGTTGGTGTAGCGGAATCGCTGCAATAAGGCATAGACGCTTTAGGATAAAACTATTTCAAAATTTCATTTTGCCATTTCCTAAGCTCTCTGTTCCTCCTGTTCACAATGACATATTTAAACCTGAAAAAGAGAAAGAACAAGACAACCATTAAGGTAGACTGGCAAATACCCAATAGATCAATCAAATAAGAGCTGGTTATCTCAAATGTGAGAGTTAATTTGTGCAAAATGCTCAAATATTTGTACCACACACACAGAGATTCTAAATACCTTCCTCGATGCAGGAGAGGAAAACGAACAATTCACTTGCAAACAACGCAAACTACCAAGCAACTTAATCGTCGCTAAAATTAAACTTTAAGGCTTTCAGGATTACTCAAACTCACTGCGATGGTGGAAGGTTTCCAACAGCCGGAACCGTGAACAAAAACCATACCGCGCCTCGTCGCCGCGCACTGCTGGACACACAGGTTGACAATTACTTCATTCTGCGTCCCGTACACACAATTGGTTGCGTGCACTCTGACGTGCTGTCGGTAAATAATAAAAAAAAAAAACAACGTCACAAGAGCATTTAAGGAAGACGTAAAGTTCATTCTTCTGCCAGTAAATGCAATGGATTTGCATCACAATTTGTGATCAGTAAACCTGCCATATATTTAAGTTCTGCGTATTAACAATTTAATCCTCGGTCAATATCTCCATTTATATAATTGGTTGGCCCATTGGCAGCTCTCAGAAGTTTATGAGAGGACCGGATGTGGACCACCAATAAGAGGATCCGTCACAAACTTTCTTTTTGCTGATTTTTTGACAATTAGCCATATTAATCTAATAGATAAAAAAGGTATAAATAAGTGTGGGATCCTATTTTATTTTGTTTTTTAAATGATTTGGCATGTTAGAACATCATTTTTGTAGCTATCGTTTGAAGTTTGAAGTCTCCATGCATAACTTGTTTTGGCATGATCAGTAACTAATTTGTATTCTTATATTTTATCCATATTTTGGTGCCACTATATTTGCCTTAATTTTAAATACTTTTAGATGTTTTTTCCCAATAGGAAAAGGCACGCCAATGATGCTTATTGTTTCGCAGCACAGCAGACTTTAGTAATGGTTTATATAGGCAGTAGCCGAGGAGCCCCAACACAATGGGGAACTAAATAAATTAACAAATCCTTTTCAACCACCACATTTCAAAGTTGCTAAAAAACAGACAACACAAACCAACAATCAACTATGTGGAAAATAAGCCAAAATCAAACATATAAAGCATAATAGCAAGCTTTAAGTAGGCTGCTTCTTTTTTGGACTTGTTTACTTTGTTAACTGCGTTAAGTGAAACCATACGGGCGTAATAACTTTAAGCAATAGGGTCAGTTTTTTGTGTCACAACAAACTTCCAGCAATCCTTTTATTTAAACTCACATTTCTAGGAAAGAGAAACACAAAGTTTACTAAAGGCAAATAATAATCAATATATTGTAATTTGCATGATTAAAAAGTGATTGAATAAAGGAATGATAACAAAAACTAATGTAACATATTCTAGACTTTATATGTCAAATAAAAATCTAAAGCTAGTAAAACAGAAAATTGCCATTTACACAGCTGAGCGAGCCTAATTGGCCAGATTTAATATAATCTGACTTGAATAACTAAATCCACAACACATGAAAATATCTTTTAACAAAAAAAAGGCCTTCAATGTAATTAGAGTAAAATGGATCACGAAACCAAACGGTAAGTGTACAAATTTACGACGCTCTGTGAATGCAGCAGAACTCTCCTCGGGCGAGTGCTGAAGTGTGCGCGCAGTTTAAAGGTGGCGTCTCGTGGGCCTCAGCAAGGTAAATAAGGAGAGGATCGAGATGATTTCTTACTTTTCCCCCGACAGTTCCGTCCTAACATTGCAGTCTTGTTTGTTTGCAGTCAGTCTGCGGTGACGGCCTCCCTCTCTGGGCTAAATACAGACAGATGGCGACTCATGTCTCTAAATACTGTAAATGGATTATCTCCTGGTAATCCTGTGTAAACTACTCCACTAACTGTGAACCGCCAGTGCTGAGTGGGTACCAACACTGAGGCAAGTTCGTCTATATTTGCACAGCCACTAATAACACTTGAATCTGGCACCATGAGTGCATTCAGGGAAAATGTATGATCATTGTGACAAAAGCCATTTTTTGTTGACATCCTCATTTATATTTTTTATTATTCTGTGGCAAAAGTTGTGCTAAACACAACATGCATACTAAGACAGCCCTTGTTATGTTTTATGTGCATATGCATATGCAGTGTAGCCACATTTGGCAACATATACAGAACATTGTACCCTCAACTTCTACAAAGCATGCAGGTCATTGACAAATCCACTTACCTTTGTCTGTAGTTTAACTCCAACAGGGTAGTTCCAGGTTTAGAGGCAAGTCTTTTGCAAATATCGTCCTGTGTCCATCATGCCTGATCTCCTCACTACCTGTGCGTGAGCAATGATGCAGCACCATCTGACTTGTGTGCCTGCCTACCTGTGCATGTGAGATGGCAGTGGATGAGGCAATGAGGCTAAGTCTGTCTGTGAGGTGAGATTGTGTTTGTAACGGAACCAGCTGGACTGGATTCCGTTGGACGGGGCTGATCCACGCCAGAGAAAAAGAGTGGTTCCGCTCGCTGTGACCTGGATCTGACTGTAGACCGTTCTCCCATGTGGCATCGGGACCTACTTGTTATAAATACTGGCCAATCACAAAGGACTCCATCTGAATGAGGCTAACTTTTAGACAGGGAGGGGAAGGGGAGGATAGTGAATTAAAGCAATAATGGAAATTGAGGGAATGACGTCCGGGTGACAAGGAAATGAATTTAGAGAGGTAGATGGTGTGAGCAAGTGAGGCATATCAGAGGGAGATCAGGAAGGAAAGGAGAATGTTGACCTGGAAAATGAAGGTGGAAAGTAAACTAAAAGGTGGATGGTAAAAAAAAGGAGCAGCATCAAAAGGAGCAGCATCAAAAGGATCTTTGCATTTACTGGGGTGCAGTGCCTTGTAAAAATATTCATGCTGCTTGATTTTTATCACATTTAATGACAATGCTACCATAAACTTGAAAGTTGTTTTTTTTAGATGCAGGGAAAAGAAAACAAAGACACATTTATTTAGTGAAGTGGAGGAAGAAAGTTCAAAACTTTTACAAGCAAAAATCTGAAAGGTTTGTTATGCATATATAGTCATACAATCTGATTCAATACTTCATCTACAGCTTTTTCTGCAACTATAGCTGCAAGTATCCCCAAAGCATGATGCTGCTGCCCACCACCATATTTCACAGGAAGGAATGGGATATTAACGTTGTTGTGTTAGTTTTCTTCCATCAATAGTTTTTCTTCCCCCTTTTTTTTCTATGTTGCCTAGTTTTGGTCTTATCAGCACTCCCCTCTTTACATAATTTTTTTTTTTACCAGGTCAGTTTTCCACTTCATGTTAAGCTTTCATTTCCAGTTAACCCATAAAACAGATGTTTGTGGGTCTAATAGATTTTTTTTCTAGTAAAATTTACCTAACTGATTTTAACCCAACAGACACCTTTTTTATGTCTTAACTGGAAATTAGATGTTACCATAAAGTGCACAACTGCCCTGGTTCACTTTTTTTGATCTGTTGTGTACCTGATATGGCTTTTGTAAAACTACAAATTGGACTCCTTTAGACTTTCTTTTAACAATGATTTCCTTCTTTTCTAACAAACCTCTAAAATCTTCACAGAACAGCCATATTTATACTGAGTTTGAATCACACACAAGTAGACTCTGTTTGCTAATTGGGTGACTATTGAAGACAATGAGGTTGTGCTGTACACACAGAGTAAAGACATATTTGTTATTCATGAACATATTTTTCTTTCCTGTGCCTGGTGATTATGTTGAAATATAACTATTATTGTGTAAACATGTAATCATGCTGAACTGCTTTGCACTCTTAGTGTAGCAAGCATACAGTTAAACCAGCAGGGGGTGCTAATAGCATTATAGCCTACTGCTTTCAAAATCCTTGTTGACACAGTTTGCATATAGTGACCCATAAAGTTGGAACAACTGTGTTCTCATACACATTCCTCTTCTTTATTGTGGTTTAATTACTCTGTGATGTAAAGAAAGAAAAGACTGATAATCAATTATGTTATAAGAAGATGGCATTTTACATACTAAGAATTGGCTAAATCACCTTGTCACAATCGTTTTATGTGAAATGATGGGGATAAGGAACAGTGCGTTTACATCTTTAACTGCATTAAAAATGCATAAATATAAAGACATTTAACAAATATTATTTTCCTTCCAATGTCTATGTATTTTAGTTAGAAAAGGACAAAAACACCATGCTGTGTATGTATTGAAGTTGTAGTATCTGGTTGCAGTGTACCAAAATCAAAAATTCAGTATGTTTCATGGTTCACCACTGAACAGCTGTATTGTGATGTGGGCAGTAGTTTACTATGCCCTGCACAGCCAACTGTATTCAGAGTTTTCCCCATTCAGGGGAATTTCATTCAGTCTCCCCAGATTTTCTCCAACTCACTCTCAGCTGAGTTGAACACACAAGAAGAAGTTTTATTGACAAACGCACAATCTTCTGGTTCCTTTCACTGAGACAGTCTACTCAGTATGTTGCGCGTTTGTTTAAATCACGGTTTAAGTGGCAGCTGTGGTATACTTCCAGTGTTGATCCTGACATTAACTTCTTTATGCAATGGGACTGCTGCTTCGTGTTTAGATGTTTGTGCTGCACATGTACAACGTGTTAACCCTGTGTAGCGTATTTTATTACTTTTTTCAAAGTGAGACGTGCACACACACTATTTACTATGCCATTAAATAACTTGATAAGGCCCAGATGATGATGTCATGGCCGTCTAAGCTTAAAATACTTTTGAGTTAAATGGAGTCACACCTGACATCTTAATAAAGCTGTTACCAGAAGCTAGTAAGAGAGTGTCATTATCCCCAGTGAAACCAGTCTTGTACATCCATGGGCTGAAAGGCCACTCAGACAGGAAGAAACCATTACTCCAAATGCAACCTATCAAGCCAAATAACCGATTGCAAATGCAAGCTGGGCTCAATATCTTATTTTTGGAGGCATTTCTTGTCAACTGATGGGACAAAAACTGAAATGTTACATAATGACCATTGCTACATTTGGAGAAAAAAGGGGGAAGCTTGCAAGCCTGAGAACATAATCTCAGTCTAGAAGCATGGATGTTGCAGCATCATGTTGTAGAAGTTTTATACCACAAAACAGCTGGATGAGGAAAGCACATGATTAAAAAGCAACATTTCAATATACCAGGCAGGACCTTGAGGTTTTGGCTCCAAATGGTCCTCCGAATCAACGATGACCTTGTTCATTTTACCAAATTGGTGAAAAAGTGGCTTTAGGTCAACAAAAGTCAATAATTTGGAGTAACCGCCACAGCCTCTTGATCTTTGTTCTGGGCTATTTCTTTTTTGTTTGGAACTAGAAAGATGTGCTACCCCAGTTTCTCTCAGGGGCAATGTGGCAAAATTGTGAAACAATTGTGAAAAGCTTGTGGAAGTATTTAATGTGAGAAAAGAAAAAACGTTACAAGTTTTATATATATATATATATATATATATATATATATATATATATATATATATATATATATATATATATATATATATATATATATATATATATATATATATAAAAATATAGATATATAGATATAGATATATAGAACCATTTTTCAAAAGACAAATTGTACAACATTAGGCCTTAGGCAACATCTGCTGTTAACATCCTCTTTATTGTATCAGTCTGCTGAATTCTTCTTCTTTCACCCTCCAGTGTTTCAGTCATGTGTGTTAAAGTGCCATTCCAAACAAGTGCAGCGAGGCAGATGTTAATGCAGACACAAACACAACTGTGGCAGGTGCACATAATCCCACACATGTAATTCATCTTCATGCAGAGGAACAAATAACATGAATTGAATCCAGATCCCACATAAATAGAGGGGTTATGAGGTGAAGGAACCTGTGCTGCAATTGTAACTGTCCTCCATGATTGCTTGTGTCATTTATCATGTTAAAAAAACAACAATAAATCTCTTTCTCAGTTCATCCAACCTCACACACTTTTCCTGTGCAGATATTGACCATGGAGTCAGTCTTAGATAACTCTAGGGCCTCCTCTTTTCCTTCTTCACTCTGTTATGCCGTTGTCGTAAATTAATGGGACACAACAGCTTTTGGGACTGAAATCTCCTGAGAACCCATCTCTCTCTCTCTTGCTCTCTCTGCTGCCCTGTTGGGCCTCTTTCAGGTGACTTCCTGCATTTCTGCAACTGTCGTCTTTTTAATAAGCGGTTTAAATGGGAATTGGTGATACTGCTGCATTTTTGCTGTGCATTTCATGTGTGGCCTGCAGAGATTTCTGCTCAGTGACATAAAAAAAGAAATACAAAAGCCTACCTCCTCATGCAGTGCGTTTATTCCATGTTGCCTCTCAGGCCTGGGCTTATGCTGACCATGTTCTGTTTTGGCTCCTCACTTCCTTTCTAATCCTCCATGTTGATTCTTATTCTGCTGCTGACAAAGAATTACAAATGACATTTTTTGCGTTGTCGGCTTTGCATTTGTGCATCTTCACAGTTACTCTTATGTTTATCTATGACTTAGTGCTGGTGGTACATCATGATGCCCTGGTTTTAGGTTCCCTTTAATAATCCTGACATCAACCCAAATCTGTCCTATCTTCGTCTATTAGGTTTTGTCCAACCGTGACTCAGAATGTGACTTGTCAGAGAAAAACTGAATAGCTATTGTTAGTGCCTAACACTGGATGGATTTACATCAGAGGCCAGCAGGACTTTAAATGCGTAAAGAACACAAACTCAATTGTACAGTACTGTTCCCTGAACCTATAAGGATGTCAGAAACAATGTGTGGGTGGACTTTTAGAAAGTAGTCAGGAGGTGCAATGGGGCTTGACGGAGCTGTAGGAGTTTGGTTGTCCACTCTATGTGTTTTGTGAATCTTAAGAAGGCTCATGACCATGTCCCTTGAGGCAGTTTGTTGGGGGTTCTGCAGGAGTAAAGGCATCAGAGATGCTTAAGAGGGCTGTCTGGTCCATGTATATCCAAAGCAAGAGCGGTGTCCATGTTCCTTGGACAAAGTTGTGCTTGTTCCCAAGGCAGAGTCGACTCTGCGGGGGCTAACCCCTGTCACTGATCCTGTTTGGGCTGTTCATGAACAAGATCTTAATATGTAGTTGTAGAAAGGAGGTTGTTTGGTTTGGGAACCTCAGGGTCTCGTCTTTGCATCTGAGAATGGAGTGGTCCTGTTGACCCTAGTGATTGTGAAGGAGCAGCAGCTTTACTCAGCAGCCCCCCAAATGGCTGAGCTTCTCACCCTATCTCTAAAGATCAATAAAGCCACTCTATGCTCATATCAGCTTATTCAACCCTTGATCTCGTTTTTTTCCTATCAAGAGCCACATTTCAAGACCATAGGTCAGGGTGGGAACATGGACAGACCGGTAAACTAAAAGCTTAGTTTTTGTGCTCATGCCTTTCCCCAGTAGTGCCTGCATTATTGCAAAAAAAGGTCTCATGCCATCTTCCATCTCCTGCTACTTCCTGTTATTAAGATACCGAAATACTGAAACTCCTCTGCTTGAGGCAGATATTGACCCCTAGACTAGAGGGAAAATGCACCTTTTTCTGTTTGCAAACTATGACCTCAGACTCAGAGGAGACAGCTCTAATGCCAATCGCGCAACACTTGAAAACTACTCTAATTCATGAAAGGAATCAGTTAAAGGGTAACTCACCCCTAAATCAACTTTTTATTTTGCCAATAAACTGCTAACATGGTTGTCTTATAGTACTTTCTACATATCCTGGTCATTATTTTGGAAAATTAGTGCATATTTGTTGAAATCCTGCTTTTGTGTATAAAATCGTCAGTGTGGCAGCCTCCTAGGTTAAAGGAGTGGTCTTGCATTCAATTTTGAATTAATATTGCTTTCGGTTGATGTGATGTAATTCTGATATAGTGACCACATTGCAAATTTATCATGATGCACAAAGCTGCCGGTGATCCCACCTGGATTACAAAGTGGGAAATATATGACTAGACTGAACCTGTCCTCCACTGCCTCGGCAGCGCCGGTGTAGGTACCAGATCGACTCGGGTTGCCAGATTGACTCGGGGGGCGTGCGCTTCCTGATGACGTCAAAAATATGGCAATTCCACTCAAACAAACTACATTACGCCCGCGGTCTCCATTTGTTACAGATCAATTTTATTTTGTTAATTTACGGTTATTTTCCAGTAACTTAAGGCATGAAAACTTTTAACATCATTTTGGAATGCTTCTGGGGTAGTCTGACAATTTAATCAGTAATTTTGCAGGATCAAAGTTACATCTTCAGAGAAATTTCCTTCCTCCAATTAAAAAAAAAAAGTTGTGAAGGGAAACTAAACCATAAACTCTTTTCATTTTTAATAAAAGTCTGCAGCCATTTTTTATTTTATCACGGCATTCATCACTTTAAAATCAATAACGTTTATTCCTCGTTTTTCTACTGATATTACTCGTTTTTTCTGATCACATGTTTTTTATTATTCCAGATGAAATTGTGACAATATTCTTCCAAAAATTGAGCCAACTGTCAATTTTTTTTTTTTTTTTTTTAAATGGCTTGAATATTTGTTTTGTCATTTTCAGTGTGGTCCTTGTTAATTATTATACCTAAATATTTTACCTAATTTTTATCAATTAAAGTGGGTTGATTATTTTGAATTGCTAAGATTTCACATTTTTCTATGTTCATCTTTAAGCCTGAAGCTTTTGATAAAAAGGAAACCGCTAAATTAACTAAATAAAATTGATTCGTTACAAATGCAGACCGCGGGCTCAATGTAGTTTGTTTGAGTGGCGTTGCTATATTGCGACGTCATCGGGAGGCGCAAGGCCCATGGAGAATTGTGTGACGTCATCGGGAGGCGCAGGGACCATGGAGAATTTCTTCGTAAAATCGTCTGTTTACAAACCGCAATCCCGCTCTCGAATAAAACCTACTCCCCGCTATAATTACCTTTATTAAGTTGTCAAGCCCAATCACAATGTTTTGCGTAATTGTGCAAACGTTAAACCAATCATGTATAGTGACGTCATCCAGAGGCGCAGGACCCCGAGTCGATCTGGTACCTACACCGGTTTTGGGCTTCACTGAGTTAGCGCCTTGAGCAAGCTGACTCAGCTGATTCAATATGGCAAATCAAACTAAGGACTGCTTTCCCCCCCATGCTGAACACAGCCCCCTCCCCTCCAGTTACCACGTATCCCCGCCAACTTTGATGGCGTTTTTCAAATTTGTCTGGGGCCGGAAATATGCTTTTACATAGGGGTGAGTTACGCTTTAAAGTGGTTCAGGCAGCTGATTAGGATGCCTGTTCAGTGCTGCCCTTTGGAGTCCTAGAAGTTAACTGGACTTCTCGCTTGTTTCTTTAAGACCTTTCAACTTTCATGAAAAAAAGCTTCTTCAGTTCTGATCATGGGATTGGATTTACCAGCCACAATGAAATATACCAAGCTCCTCCTTCTGCCAGTCATACAATGGATGAATGGACTGAGTGCTAGTTCTTGCATATATGGTGCTCTAGGTCTGTTTAAGCCTCACCTTCTGTCACTTCCCAACACACCAAAACTCTATTATTGGGTACAATAAAATGTAGTGCACTGTGTTAGAAAGTACATTCAGTTAAATTCAATTTTATTTATATAGCGTCAATTCATGAAACATGTCATCTCAAGGCACTTTACAAAGTCAAATTCAATCATATTATACAGATTGGGTCAGATTATACAGATTGGTCAAAAAATTTTCTATATAAGGGAACCAGTTGATTGCATCAAAGTCCCGACAAGCAGCATTCACTCCTGAAGAAGCGTAGAGCCACAGGGAGAGTTGTCTGCATTGTCCATGGCTTTGCAGCAATCCCTCATTCTGAGCAAGCATGAAGCGACAGTGGAAAGAAAAACCACCTATTAACGGGAAGGAAAAACCTCCATCAGAACTGGGCTCAGTATGAACGGTCATCTGCCTCCACCGACTGGGGGTTACAGAAGACAGAGCAGAGACACAACAAGAGAGACAAACAAGCACAGAAGCACACATTGATCCAGTAATCTGTTCTACATTAGATGGTAATAGTCGGTGATCTGTCTTCTCTGGATGATGTCACAGTTAACAGAACGTCAGACCAGGTGTACCTACTATGAAGAAAAAAGAGAGAGAACAAAAAGTTATAAGCAGAAATGATGACAAGCAATGCTTAATTGAAGAACAGTAGAACTCAATAGAGTGAGAAAAATAGATCCTGATGTCCTCCAGTAGCCTAAGCCTATAGCAGCAAAACTTTAAAGGTAGCTCAGAGTAACATGAGCCACTCTAGTTATAAGCTTTGTCAAAAAGGAAAGTTTTAAGATCAGTTTTAAAAGTAGACGGGGTGTCTGCCTCACGGACCAAAACTGGGAGTTGGTTCCACAGGAGAGGAGCCTGATAGCTAAAGGATCTGCCTCCCATTCTACTTTTAGAGACTCTAGGAACCACCAGCAGACCTGCAGTCTGAGAGCGAAGTGCTCTGTTAAGAACATACGGGGTAATCAGAACTCTGATATATGATCGAGCTTGATTATTAAGGGCTTTATACGTTAGAAGAAGAATTTTAAATTCTATTCTTGATTTAACAGGAAGCCAGTGAAGGGAAGCTAAAATTGGAGAAATATGATCCCTCTTGTTGATTTTCATCAGAACTTTTGCTGCAGCATTTTGGATCAGCTGAAGACTTTGAACTGTATTTTGTGGACTTCCTGATAGCAAAGAATTACAATAGTCCAGCCTTGAAGTAACAAATGCATGGACTAGTTTTTCAGCATCGCTCCTGGACAGAATGTTTCTAATTTTGGCGATATTCCTGAGGTGAAAAAAGGAAACTCTAGAAACCTGTTTAATATGGGATTTAAATGACACGTCTTGGTCAAAAATAACACCAAGATTTTTTACTTTATTACCAGAGGCTAAGAAGTTTATTTTTTGAGGACTCTGGTCCAAAGATTAGAACTTCTGTCTTGTCAGAATTTAAATGCAGAAAATTTCAAGACATGACTGTAGTTGAAGTAATTGATTGGATTCATCAGGATTTATGGACAAATATAACTGAGTGTCATCAGCATAACAATGGAAATTAATCCCATGCTCTCTGATAATTTTGCCAATCGGAAGCTTATACAGTATATAGTAAAGAGAATTGATCCAAGGACTGAACCCTGTGGTACTCCACAAGTGACCCTAGAGTTTGAAGAAGATTTATTATTAACATGAACGAATTGGAATCTGTCCGATAGATAAGATTTAAACCAGCCTAATGCTTTCCCCTTAATCCCTACAGTATGCTCAAGTCTTTGTAGGAGAATATTGTGATCAACTGTATTAAATGCAGCACTGAGATCTAGTAGGACAAGTACAGACACAAGTCCATTATCTGAGGCCATGAGAATATCATTGGTGACCTTCACCAGAGCTGTTTCAGAGCTGTTTCAGTGCTATGATGAGCTCTGAAGCCTGACTGAAGCCTGACTGAAACTCCTCAAGTAGGTCATTACTTTGTGAATGTTCACAAAGTTGATTAGCAACTACTTTCTCAAGAATTTTAGATAGGAAAAGAAGATTAGATATAGGTCTGTAATTTACTAACTCATCTTGATCAAGAGAAGGTTTCTTAAGTAAAGGTTTAATAACAGCTACTTTAAAAGCCTGTGGTACATATCCATTTTCTAAGGATAGATTAATCATGTCTAAAATAGGGCCACTAATCAATGGGAATACCTCCTTAAACAACTTGGTTGGGATTGGGTCCAACATGCAGGTAGAAGGTTTAGATGAAGCTAAAATTTTAGATAGCTCAGAAAGCTCTACTGCTTCTAAACAGTTCAAACACCGCGCAGGTTCTAAAGATTCCTCCAACGCTGCCTCACTCACTGAGGACGAGGTAATCATGAGCCCGTCTCCGTTTTCTCAGCAGTAATCCCTGGACACCTACTCAACACACAGGGACACCAACCCTCAACTGACCACACAGGCATAAAAGGAAAGGGAATTTTGCTCAGAATAAAACTGGTAGATACATTATTTCTTTTCTTGTATGGTGAAGTGTACCCTCTCCCTTTCTGATGCCGCCCTGGGCAACTGTCAATATCAAGAACTGATGGATGCCTTTTTTGTGTGTGAGCTTCCACATTTAGCAACCAACCATTTAACATTTACTCTGCTTCATGTAATCAGTGAGTTGCATATTTGTGTATCGGGTTATTTCCCTCTGTTGATTATTTGTTCTTGGATGACTCACACTCATATGCTCCCTCTGCATTCAACTGGTGGAAATCATTTTACGCTAGTAGCAGCCTAATGTTTTATAGTATGATTAACAAAAAGTGAATCAAAGTTAGTCATTATAGACTATTCCAAATATGAACATGGCTTTATATATTCGTGCAATAGAAGGAACCTCAGCTCCAATAGTGGTATTCTGTGTTACACTAACATTTTTGAAAATATTACCTGCAATGAATCAATTACAATCAAATAGCCCATGCCTAGTCCTTCCTGCCGTGTTTCCTGTGATCATTGGGTACGGCAGTACGAAGACTAAAAGATACAAGTCATCTGCACTCCAGCAGCCTGTAGTAGTGTGAGATGGCTGGAAGCAGAGATGCGGGTATGGGAGGGGGCGCAGCCGGAGCTCACGTTCATTAACGACCACCGATAACCGGGAAGCCTCCGCCGGCAGCAGCACAGCGACACGCAGCCGGGGAAGATGGTCGCAGTGCAGACGTCCCTGAACTCGTCTCCAACGGCGGAGTGGGTCTGCTGTCTGGATAAAAGGTGGGTTATTTCAGAGAAAGAAGAAAACAATAATAATAACCAACAACAAGAACAAAAAAACAATACGACCCACGGCCACGCCGTCGCTTGTCTCATTTATTCATTCATCTCATTCAGCGTGATTAATCGAAACCGGTGACGGATGCGTGTGCGGCGTGACAGAGGGGTAACAGCGCGACATTCCTCGTTTTCAGCGTTTTCCATGTGTTCAGTGAAAGTAGCCGTGCGGGGATGCGGTGTGTAGTACCAATGCACAGCGTACCTGGTGGAAAAGCCCGATTTTCTACGCGTTCGGTCAAAAAAGGCGTTGGTGGCCTGGAGGTTCAGCGGGGTGTTGCTGCACTGTGCAGACTGTGATGGACAGGGTGGGTGAGCGCCACATGGGTTTCATCTGTCTGCCGAGACAAATAGGCATGTTCAAAATAGAACGGTGGACTGGGTAGCGGTTGCCTCCGGAGAAATATGAGAATCACAGCATTTGCATCCATTCATTAATTGTATTAGGCATTGTCACATTGCTGCATGCAAAGCTGGCTTGTCTGACTGGACAGATTAGCTGATCAGCCAATTCACACTGTGACCGACTTCAGCTGGAATTATCATTCCAGCAGCTTTAAGGGTCCATGAACTACAATCTTAACTGTGCTGGAAAGAAAAGCCAAAGGAAATACTACGAAGGAGGGGTTCTTGCTAATTACTGTGTCTGATGGACAAACCCTGATCTATAAGAGGTGCACCCCACTGCTCACACACCCACGCATATACTGCGCACACCTCTCAGACGCATCATCACGTTTCCATTGGCAACCCGAGGCTACCATCTTGTCCTCTCATCCACACCTGGAAGGAGATCCAGTGCGTTTTTGTCCAGTGGTACTTTTACAGAGCAACATTTCATCACATTTAGAGGAAAAAATATTTACTTTTATTGTTGATAGCTAAAGTGTGTTTTGGTTAGTGGAATAACTTGTCACTAGTCATTGAGAAAGAATAAGACTTTTTTAAAATCTCTTCCCCTCATTCCTAGTCCTCAACCCTATTTTTTAAAGGGGTACAGTACCCCAGTTGTTTTGGAGGAAAAAACTGGTGAGGGGGCTGGTGGCTGATGGGCACGCATGGCTCTTTATCCTCTAAGGGACTGATAATTATTAACTCAACACTTATGGCCATGCTACGTCATGTATTTACATATTAAAACATGAGAACCAATGATGCCTTTTTGACGGCGTTTCCCATTTCACAGTGGTAACAATCACCCTAGGAAATGGGACTCGGCCTCTGTTATTCAGGAACGAAGGGGACATCTCTAAATCTGCTTGTTTTGTTCAGGTAAAATCCAAAACCAAATTATTTGCTGTCTTACTATATATAACAAAAAGGTAATTTAATTTTACTTCTTTAGGAAATAAAAACAAAGAATCTCAGAAACCATTACTTTAAAAATAATTTTACTATTAATGTTTTTCTGTGATTAGATTTGTTTTAATCTGGAATAAAACCGAAATGGTTTATTATGGTCAAATTAAGAGGATTTAAAAAAAATATGTTTAAATTTCATGGTGCATTGCTGTACACATTTTGAGGTAAATGCAATGAGTCATCGGTGGTAGGTGGGAGTCTAATGAAAGGATGGACAGGACAGGATCTTATTGTGGAGCACTCAGCACGCTTCTTCTATTCACCTCTGATTCAATAAATGTTTAGCTCTTACATATGACAGTGTGTTTGAGAGCTTTGAGCTACAGAAACTGGTAATGTGAAGGAATGAAGAGAGTGGAGGATGATGATTTAAAGACTTAAACATGAACCCGTTTAATGTTCAAAGATATTTATTAAGAGGGAAATATGTTAGCTCAAGGGTGCCCAAGTCCAGCTCTTGAGAGATTACCACCCTGCAACTTTTAGATGGATCCCTCCTCTTCAGAGCAGAGTGAAATGCTGAAGAGGGAATTCAGCCATGTATTGCAGATATGTTGGAAAAGGCGGGTTTCAAAAAGATGCAGGATGGTAGCTCCGAAGAACTGGACTTGTGCAACATAAAGTCTGACTTGATTGGTTTGCTGTTATTCCAGAGAGATTGTACATGTCCTATTCAACGCACTAGTCCAGATAAATGTTCAGGTCAAATGTCTGATCGAAGCTCCGAAACTCTTAGTCTCACCAAAAATGCAATTACCAACTACCTGCTGTTGGTATCAAGGTATACCACAATTTGAAAAAGTAAACGTTTTCCACTATACTATCCTGCTGTTCTTTTAATGAGATGCCAGAGAAAGAGCTGAAATGATCAAAGTGTTTTCAACACTAATTGCTTTTTTCTGGCCAGTCTTCCATAAAGCCCAGCTCTATGGAGTGTGCAACTTATTGGGGTGTTATGGACAGATCATCCAGTCTCTGCTGTGGAGCTCTGCAGCTCCTTCAGGGTCATGTTTGGTATCTATGCTTCCTCTCTGATTAATGCCCTCCTGGGGTGAGTTCTGGTGGGTGGTCATATCTTGGCAGGTTTGTTGTGGTACCATGTGCATTCCATTTGAAGATGAAGGCTTTGATGATACTCTGTGGACCACCAAAGAGTTGGGTATTGACTTGTACTTCTCAACAACTTTGTCCCTGACTTATTTGGAGAGCTCCTTGTTCTTCATGATGTGACGCCTCTTGCCTAGTGATGCTGCAGCCTCTGGGGGCTTTCAGAAAAGGTGTGTTTTTAATGACAGGTCATGTGACACTTGCTCACAGGTGGACAGATGGACTTGATTTAACTAGTTGTGTAACTTTTGAAAGTCATCGGTTGTACCAGAACATTTGAGGAGCTTGATAGCAAAGTGGGTGGAAACAAAATTGATAAAAAGCCAAGGGGGGCAGAGATGATTGCTGCTTCTCTGTTTTACATAGAAACAATTAGATTAAGTTACACAGCTAATTTTCAAATTTTTCTGATAATACTTTCACACAGTGAAATGCTAAAGGTTCCTATAATGCAAATCTGTTATCTGTTCTGTCCGATACATTTAGAGGCTTTATTTTTTTTTACTGTAGTTGAGATAGTTGTAAAGTAACCTGTGTTTTTGTTGGTTAATAGTTACCCAGGTTGTACATTTAGATGCAGATGCAGAGTGTTGAAGTAGCTTTATTCATGCAACAGAAGAAACTATGTTACGTTAATGTAAAATCAGAGAGCACAATCAATGCATTTGATTGGACCTGACATTAGTCAACCCATGATTCATTTATCTGGAAACTGTATTTTTTTCCCCCCAAATGGATTTCCCCAAAACAGGCAGAACCTTCTGGTGTGTCTCAGTTTTCTCTTCCGAGGTTGATTTGTGTATGTGTGTGTGTATGTGTGTGTGTGTGCAGCATGAGTTGTGGTTGAAAGCTGAGATCTCTGCTGACATTAGCATCGAGGCTGGAAGGACTGAGAAAAGAGACACCCTGGAAGATAGAGAAAGAAAAGATGGCGGGGGGTAGAGTGATGCAAGGTGAACATCTCTCAGGTCACATTCATGTCAAACTATGAGGTGTACAGATTTCCCCCGGCAGTCTTGCAGGCCAGGAAGCTCAGGCCATATAAAACAACAAAGGAGAGTCCTTTAACTGCTGAATAAGGAGTTAATGGACTGTTCCAGACAAAATTAACAGTTTTGATGGAGACATGTAGAGCCCCACTGCCTTACAGGGGTTAGCCTTTTTGGTCTCTTCCTGCTGTAATGTGTGGGCGTCCCCTGCCAAAACCATTAACCCAGACTAGACTGGGCTATGATGTGCTGTCTGAGCAGTGGGGTCCAATACGTAGGCAGGATGTTGATGAGTCAGACAGTGGAAGCAGACAGAAAATGGAAGGGACTCATTCATAAGAAGGCAGAGGCTTTTCTGGCAGGCATGGACAAACGAAATGAAACTTAATTAAGCTGACACTTTATTAGGTACACCTGTTCTAGTGCTTGTTAACACGAATAGTGACTCTATAGCTGGATTCAAACCCACAGCTACTTGTCCCTTGCAGGGCTTCCACACATCCTTTCAGGGGTCAATTCAACTTCTCGGGTGTTAAAAATAAAAGTGAAAGCATATGAACGTTACAAAAGATATTGGTGGCTTATTCTGATTCTTTTTTTATTGCATCAAATTGTCCAGAAGTTTCATTGTCTCCAATCCAATCACTTTCAAGAAAGGAGGTGCGGCCATTTGTAGGAGAAAGTGACAGAATGTTGAACCCATCTGTGCATTTAGACATCTTGACGCGCCAAAGTTCAAACTGAGCAGCAGAATGAGGAGGAAATTGCATTCAAGTTACTTTGAACATGGCACTGCTGATTTGCTTGGAAATAAACAGCTTGTATGGCTGTTTATTTCCCTGTGGAAATCAGATGTCAAAGGAGAATGAGCAGATTGGTTGGCGATGATAGAAAGGCAACAGTAATTTAAATAAAACCCTTGTTAATACCATGGTATGACGAATACCATCTCTAAACATGCAACACGTTGATCCTTGAAGTAGATTGGCTACAGTAGCAGAAGACCAACGGGTGCCACACCTGTGGCTACAATTTAAAGATGCTCACTAAAATTGGAATGTAACAGATTGTAAAAACATAGCCTTGTCCAAGCCTTGGACCAAGTAATGCCTTGAACTGAGCCCAGGACTGTTGATTTCAGCAGCAACTTTCAGATGGCAGGGTCAAAATTTGGAGTAAACAAAATAAAAGCATGGGCTCCTTCTGCCTATTATCATGGTTGAGGATGGTGGTGGTATTTAAATTCTTTGGGCCCCTTTGTATTAAAGTTTATTCTTTAAATTCCACAACATATCTGCATATTGTTGCTGTCCACGTCCATCCGTTTATGACCACAATATATCTTTTGGTGACTTCTTCACTAATGTGATGCAATCATGTCAACATGATCCAAAATCTCTGAGTAAGATTTCTGATACTTTGTTGAATCTATCCCACAAAGTATTAAAGCAATTAGAAAAAAAAAGAAAAAAAAAAAGAAATTGGTTAGGTTCTCTGGACGGGTTCCTTTTTTCGTGAAACGTTTTGTCTCTTCTGTGAGAGACTTCTTCAGTGTAGATAAACTCAGCCTTATAAGCAGTAACTTTGCACAGTGGATCAACAAGTTTAAGTTTGACAATCAAAACTGGTTGCTCACATGCAAAAGAGGACTGTCAGGCTAGGTGTATTCCGTTAAGTGCCGGGAGGACTGTGTGTGTTAGACATCGGGTAAACAAAGAGGCCACTGACCAAAAGTATGGCCCAGCAACATCATCAGGCAAAGTTCTGCTGTTTACACTCATCTGCGGTCACTCTTTTAGGGATGAAGATGTTCTCAACCTGGATATAGAGGAACATTGGTTTGAAAGGGGAGTAAAGGAAGCCATTTTCTGTGAAGAGAAACCGCCCGCTTTTATACAGGGGTGGCGGCCTCCGGGTTCAATTGCCCCCATCTTTCAGTGCTGCTATTGTGAGCATGACTCAGCCCCCTGGGAACGATAAGCGGCCATCAGAGCATGGACGATCAGTTGGTAGGCCGGTGGTCTTCTTTTGCAGGTGAACAACCAGTTTTGATTGTCACACTTAAACTTGTTGATCCACTATGCAAAAGCACAGTTTATAAGGCTGAGTTTATCTACGACTCTACAGAGCGAAGAAGTCTCTCGGAAAGAGACAAAATGTTTCAACAAAGAAGAACCCGTCCAGAGGGCCTATCCAATTTTTTTGTGTTTTTCTAAAATTAAAGCAATTTTGTTGGCTAAAGGGGGTCGATGCCAGTACTAGTAGGGCATACCTAACAAAGTGGGCGGTGGGTTTATTTCCTTGTCACAGAAGAAGTGAGTTATAGCACTGTAAGAAAACTGGAAGAGGAATAATGCAGTTATTGTGTGAGTGGTGGTGCCTAATGGATTGTAAAAGCCTTTGTCAGTAATGGCAAAAAGCTAATTTTGAGCTGATACAATCACAGAGGCATTTATACTATTTTGTCTCGCAAGCCATGTTTTGAGGGAAACACACAAGTATAAATGGACAGAGAAAAATAGATGCTGGGTAAAGAAAATTGTATATCAGGAGGACAAAAGCCAAAAGAGCTCTGGGCGAGAAAAGACATTGGAACTGAAGTGGGGAAAGGCATTCTCTCATCTGTGAAAGAAGGAGCTCTTTTTGTGCATTAGCTCTTCTGTATGAGGGATTCACACACACACACACACACACACACGGATGAGTCACAAGCAAAGAGAAAATAAGTGAATGAGCGCTGTCTAACTGCAGCGAGTTTTCCTGTGAGACGTTTTGGCGCCATAGTTTTTCTCCAGTACGTCACTGAGAAGGTTTTATCCCTCAGATCATACTTCTGTGTGTTCGCTACTCATCCTCGTAGATTTCACACAACTTAGGGTGTGCTTGGTGAGATTAGGAGACTATTAGAAATACCACCAGAACAAGGTCTTACATCAACACCCAGTGGGGGGCCCTGTGCGGGAAAGAAATGGTGCATGCAGCCCTCCTCTGCTAAATCAGAGAGTATGCAGAACAATGAAGGCAGGGACTTACGCACGTGCACACACACACACAACATGCACAAAAAACATATTGTAACAACAACAAACTGTGTTTTTGCTTAAAATAAAAACAATTATTTAGGTCAAGACTGCTGATTGCAGCTGCTTTATATTAGACTATAGCACAGCATGCCACAGGGCTCAGATTGACTAGCAGCAAGTGGACTTGTATGATAAAAAAAAAAAAATCACCACTTTGATATATTTTGTACTCTATACAATATATTACAAATGAGCTTCTATTGAGGCATTTGAAGCAATCACTTTTGAATACAGGTATTGGGTGCACATGTCAGAATTTATGTTCGATTTTATGCAGAGTTAAAGTTATATTTACTAGTTCAAATACATGCATACACCCCCACTGATATTTGGGTAAATGTCTGTTAGCAAGTTGGAGATAAACCACAGCCTTCATGTAGATTTTAAAAAATATCCTGGCTTAAATCTAGCTGGGTATTTAACCACTCTTCTTTAAGTAACAGTGGAGCTCGTCCTAACTGGTTGGTTTATTGACTTGGAGCAGACCTCTAAGAATAGTTCAGACATTTTCAATAATATCGAGTTTGGAGCTGTTCTAACAGCTTCTTGTTTCCAAGTTTTATCCACTCCATAACCGGTTTGGATGTTTGTTTGGGATATTTGTGCTGTTAGATCTAATTGTGCCCAAAATGTCACCTTCAGATGTAAAACATTCATTAGGATGTTGAAGAACAACCCAGGACCAACCAAGGCTCAGGCCCATCTTAGAATGGAAGATGCTGGAACACCCATGTCACAGTCCAAAGAAAAACAAGTTTTGTCATGGACTTGGAGAGTTTCAAGCCAGAGAAAAGTCCCTTCTCAAAAATTGACATCTTCAAACATGGTTGAACTCTGCAGATGCCCACTTGGGCATATAACATGTCTTTGGTGGAAAGGTATCATAGTCAAAGAAAACAAAGTAATGGTCACCCCAGGTTCTTTGCCTGAAAGATGTGGCGTTTCTATTGTAGACTTCTGTAGTAATAAAAAGACTCTTGAAACAGAAACTATATTTTAACATATTTAATCTAAAAGGCAGAGGGTTGTTTACAGCTTCAGTACTGAACTCTCATACACAACGCGACGGGCAGATTTCCGGACGCCAGAGAGTCTGTTCATTACTCACACAGACATTAAGTAGGACCAATTGTGTACAACCATTCAAGGGCGTGGACAGTATGATATCAGTGTTCCGTTCATCACATTGGTGGAGAGGATCATACTATAGTGTAGACGTGTCCAAGCTGACACAGCTTCCCCTAATCAGTCATTCTGTCCAATCTAAGCATTCCAGGCTCTGCATCTCCAGAGTCTGTTTACATGGCAACTGCCTTTCGCAGCCCAGTCTCTGTAATCTCGTAATCCGTAACAGATGTTTGGTGGATTCATGGAAATGCTTTCAAATTTAAGAACACAGTACCAACGGTCAAGCATGGTGGTGTTGGCATTATGCTGTGGGTCTGTTTCTGTAACGGTGGTACTAGTGCATAGTACAAAGTGGGTGGAATAATATGGAGGGCTATCTCCAGATTATTCAGTTTCATCTGAAACAGATGGTTAAAACTCACATCCAAATGATCACGAAAACCATTCCTGGTTTTGGAATGGCTAAAGCATTGAGCTTCTGCAATTGCCTTGACCTTAGCGTTATTGAAAAGTTGCAGACTATGCTTTGAAGCCATGTTGTGCTACAAAACCCAACTAATTTAAATAAACTACTATTTCTGTTAATGGACATTGATCCAAATATCAGTTGATGGGGTGTACTGCATGTACACTGCTCAAAAAGTTCAATTAAAGAAACACTTTACTCATAGTAAAATATCAATATAACTTCTGGATTATTGATCAGGTGAGTTCAGTAGTAGAGGTGGTCTGATGTTCAAATTAATAACAGAAGCTACATAACTTTTTCATGTAATGTAGCATAAAAAAAAACAACTGGATTTAAGATGGATATTTTGCACCATTTCATTTACAGAAGATGCCTAAACTCAATTAAAAAGATGTTTTCTTTTAAATTGTGAAGTAAACAAATAGGACAAACTAATGGAAAATGTCAGAAGGCAGAAATGTTCACCCCCTCTAAAGTCAGTACTTTGTAGAATCAGCTTTTGCAGCAATTCCAGCTGAAAGTGGCTTTGGGCAAGTCTCTGAGTACACCACATCTTGCTTCTGGGATTTTTGCCTGTTCCTCAAGGCAAAACTGATCCAGCTTCTTCACGTTGGGTGATCTTTAAATCCAACCACAGATTATCAATTGGATTGACGTCTAGACTTTGACTGGGCCATTCCAACCCATTTAGATGTTTCTCCTTAAACCACTCAAAGGTTTCTTTAGCTGTATGCTTTAGGTCACTGTCCTGTTATGAATGGATCTGGCAACCCGATATTGAAGCCAGACAGTGTTGGGCTTAAAAGGTTTATTGGAAGTGATGAGATGGTGACAGACAGAACATGCAGGTGATGATAGAACAGGTTGGAGGTGACAGCAATGTTGATGGTGGCCAGAACTACCGCGCTGATGGCTCACCAGAGCAGGTAGAGCAGGCAACAGAACCTCACAGGAACACAGAAAATAGACGAGCATGCAGTCACTGGAAAAACTCCAGTGAGGGCAGGTGTCATGCAGGAATATGGGGTTAGGCAAGCTGTGCAAACGACAACTAGTAACATACAGGTGGTACAAACAAGGTGTTTTGGCGGCGATTGACTATAGGAGACAGGATTAAATAGCTGCAGTGACAGGTGACAAGACTAGGGCTTAATTAGCAGCAGCAGGTGAGACTAATTATGGATAACTAAGCAGTGGCAGAGGAGAGTGGAGCAGAACATGGAGGGATACAGTCGTAAGTTTAAAAAACACAAATAAACAAGCAAATAAATAACACCTCCTGTCTCTGTTGTGGATCTTTTCAGATCCTTCAGGGTTACCTTTGGTCTTTGTGCTGCCGCTGTGATTAATACCTTCTTTGCCTAGTCTGTGAGTCCTGGTGGGTGGTCCTCTCTTGGCAGGTTTGTTGTTGTACTATGGGATTTCCACTTGAAGATGGGTTTGATGGCACCCTGGAGGAACATTAAAAAGATTTAGATTTTTTTGTTGTAACCCTACTCTGATTTGTACTTCTTCACAACTTTGTCCTTGACTTGTTTGGAGAGCTCCTTGGTCTTCATGGTGTGATGCCTCTTGCTTAATGGTGCTGCAGCTTCTGGGGCCTTTTAAAAAAGCTGTTCATAATGACAGATCATCTAACACTTAACTTGTTCACAGGTGGACTTCGTTTCACTAATTATGTGACATTTGAAGGTAATTGGTTGCGCCAGAATATTTTAGGGTCATCGTAGCAAAGGATGGGAATATATACACAACTTTCTTTGAAAACCTGTATTTAGCCATGTTTAATTAATCAGTGTGATCCAGTCTGTTCTTGAATTAAAAGTTGTTGAATGTTTTTTTTACCTACATATTATGATTTTATATCAAAGCCAAAAAACATTAATAATAAAAGAAAATACTTTGTGGACTACCTAACATGTTCTACTTTATTTGCTTTATTTGTTATTAAACCCTCATCTTGATAATGTTACAAAAGTGTCCATCTGTTTGAGCTCCAGTTGCTTGAGGACCACATTTGTACAGCTTTTGAGGGCCACAAAAATCTTTCCATTGGCTAGTAATGGTCCCTGGGCCACAGTTTGGACATCCCTTACATATTCCTTTTCCACCAAATCTTTGGTTCTATTAACCATTTATATATTGTATTTTCTGTCCAGTGTCAAAAAAACACAGTCCAGTACATTCCAACCATGAGTGTATGACTTTGTATCAGTCAAGAAATGCACATGCATGGTAAAATATTACATTGTTATCTTTGTACCTTAATCAAGTGCAGACCTCTCAACTTTTATCAAAAGTTAAGAGTGAGATTATGCTAATTTTGGGGGTGGCTCTTGTTTGGGGTGGGGCTAACTGGACCCTGGAAGAGCCGGTGGAGTCAACTCCATCTCATTTTTATCCCACCAGACATTGAAGTAGACATGTATTACTTTTGTTAAAAAGAGAAAAAAACGTGTTAATACTTTATTGTTCAGTTAGTTGATTAAAACATAAAAAACACACAATTGTTCAAATAATACTGAATAAAATAAAGTAGTTTTAAGTTATTTACCGAATTATTACACAGTTACAGATTCATCTATGGGTTTGTTTCATTGTAGATCTATAACCTGATTGGTGAATCAGGCTGAGTTCCATCAACCCTGTACGGCATATGGCTTATCCGACAGTTTCCCCTCAGCAGCAACACTGAAGCACACAGAGGTTCCCGCTGCGTCTTTACGCACGATCCAGCTGCTGATGTCTCCCTCTTTTCAGCTCAATGCACTTCTAGACTGTTACAGTTTATAACCATTATCATCACCTTTCACAGCAACAGGTTTCTCATCTCAGTCGCCGCGCTGACCAGACAAATCTGTATTTGTCTCGTCAGTGCGCTCTTGGCGGTGCGGTGGGCGGATTTTACCCCCGTTGGTGCACTGCGTGCGAGGGATAAGCAGTGGGGAAAATGCATAAATAAACACTGTAAAGGGCTCCTTTAGAGGAAACAGGGGGACTGACGGGTCTGAGATCAAGCCCCTGATGTTACAAGTTCTATAAAATGACCCTTAAAAGTGCACACCAAAATTACATGTAACATAATTTTGCGCACCTGAACTAAAGCGCAAGGCAGCATGCCCACCGAAGCGCCACTGATTCTATGTTGTTAAAAACAAAAGAGCATGAAACACAGCTACTAACTCTCCTATTGACTTTAACTGGCACACTTTGCTACCGATGTGAGGACATTAAACGTAGTGATTCACGTTTTGAATGGTGAGAAAAGCAACTGGGTCCGAGGAAAAGGAGGGGGGAGAGGAGCAAGCGCTGAGGCACAGAAATACGGTGCATGTAGTTAAAAAATGCAGAATTAATAAAACCGAAACTTATAAACAGACTAAGTGGCGTTTTAAACTGCATCTGGTTAGCAGAACTGTTTTATGATCCAGATTGCAGCCACGCCTGGTTCTGAATGAAGGCTTTATCTGGCAGCAGCTCTTCCCCCACCCCCCACCCCTGTTCCTCCTGCGTACGCAGTACAGGACCGTACCGGCTTACTTTCACCACTGGTTAAGACTAAAATTATTCATAACTCTGATCGCTCTGTTAACACGAACTGCAGCAGGAATTACGGATAGCCACAAGCTGTGAAAGAAGCGAAACAGCTCAGCAGAAGGCGGAGTTTTGTCGTCCGCAGCCCAGATGGGCTTTGTGATTTTTATGCATGTGAAATGCCATGTTTTGCGTGTGAGCGTGTGAAGTCAGTGAAATGCGTGTGTCACACGGTCAATGCGTGAGAGTTGAGAGGTCTGCAAGTGGATACCTTTAAAGGTAGAGTTTCCCCAACGACCTTTTTGAATAACTGCACATGCGCAAGACCATCTTGCTCTTACCTTACCTTCTTTCCTTATTTCTTCCTACTTATTTATTTCTACTGAGGCCTTCCTCTTCTTCTCTTAAACTTGTATGTGGTTTGCTTCTTGCAACTGTCATATTCAAAGTATATGGTGAGAGCAGCAGTGCTACAATGAACGGCTAACACCGAAGCTAACAGCCAAGCTAACCAGATACATAAACACTAAAGTGTGCATGCACAGCCAGCAAGCACAAACTAACAAGTAACATGTACGCACAGTGGCGTTTCGTGAGCACATCACAATAATTGGCACGTGGGACAAACAATGGATAAGGCAACACCCCCAAAACGTGAGGAACAGAGGGGGTGAGAGCAGAACCAAAACTCTGGTTAGAATTTTTACAGGCCTGAAGCTCCCACAGAGAACAATTTTTTTAACCTCGTTTTTCTGAATACATAATGTACGTATTGACTACTTTCAGGATGGAAGGACCATTGTACCCAGTATAACAAAAAATATTTCTGACTAAAATTACCAATTTTGGCTTTAAATGTGGCTCTTCTTTTGCAGGCCTTCAGAGCGTTCAGGGGAAGATGTGGACATTATTCTGACGAGACTGAGAGGGGTCAAAACATTCCAGAGGTTTCCAGCTCCACTTCTGCTACAGATCTCCACCTGCGCCTTTTATGAATGCCTGGAGAAAGGCATCACATGTATGTACTCTAACACCAACAAGCATGCAAGTCTGTGGATTGCTAATACAGTGTGTGTTTGTGTTTGCATGGAGAAAATATGCTGCCAAATTCAGACTAAATTATTATGATGAAGCGTTATATTAGTGATTAAGATGATGTTTTGTTATGTGTCTTGGTGTTTTGAGTTGGTTTTCTCCGTGTGTTACCAATGGACCTCTGAGTTGGTGATTTTTTATTTAATAGAGGCAAACATTATAGGTTTATACTTCCTTTTAGCTCCTTTTCATTCACAATATTATTATTATTTTTTTTCAAGGATGGTTGTTTTGTTGTTTAGTTTTTTTTTAAATGAATGAAATAAAAAATAAAATGAAAGTGAAATGGAAAAAATGATATGCTATGTATAGTGTGAGCTTGCGATTATTCCCATATACAGAAACTTTAGAAATTTCATTCATTCATTATTATGAAGAGTCCTTCAACAGTGGATTTCTGCATGATCCAAATACAAGTTTGCTTATCTAGCAAAGATTTGTTTTAGATAATCATACACAAAATTGTTTTAAAAAAAAATAGTTGTATTTAAAAAAGGCACCATCTCAGCAAAAAACTTTTCTTTCTGTTTGTTCAGAAATAGACAGGCACAAAAGACAATTTCTTCTGATATACTTTATACAGTTTGGAGAAAAATGTTTCCATTTTTGGCAAATAATTGTACATCACTTAAAAACAAATTCTTCTACAAAATCTTACAGAGATTTTAAATATGTCTGATTGACAGCAAAGAATACATAAAATACAATATTAAGATAATCAAGAAATGATATGTATATAAAAATGTGATGTTTTAATTTATTAAGCCGATTAATGATGTTTCGGCGGCGAACACATTTTGAGTGTGAAAACAAACGTGGGAAAACAGAAGAAGAAAAGTCACAGTTAAAATACACTTTGAGATGCTTGCTGGTGCTGGTGGACAGTTTTGTTGATCTTGATGAGCAGTAGTCATATGTGGCTGACCTGGCCTGAGGCAATCTGCAATTGTCCCTGTCACGTTATCCCACTGCTGCAGATGCACAGTTGTAGAAAGATTGACATTCATTTGCATGGCTAGAAATTTTTCCTTCGTCTGCCAGCATCACGCTGATCAGAGGCTCCGTTAGCATTGCAGTCTGGTCAGTTATAAGCAAATATTTGCCTTTCTAGTTCTTTAATTGTGCTGTGCGGGGTCTTACTGGCAAGAGACGCCTACTTATATGGTTGGATATACGATTGCATGAAAGCAAAGCCAAAACATTTCAGTTTCAACTAAATAAATCTTGAAACAAGAACTAAAATTTAATTAATGAATTAGAATTTTAAAAAATAAACTTTGCTTCTTGCGTCAATTACTCAACTCTCAAAAGCAGGGTTATTTCTTTCTGCTGAAGGATATTTTTTATTCACTGCAACAATTTGTGATACACTGAAGGATTGGAAACACACTTTTTTATGAAAGTTTAAATGAAGCAAATACAAGGGGGATGTGCTCTTTTTCAAATGAGCGCCTAATGTTTATTACTTTCTGCAGTGTTTCGACAGGGAGACATAGGCACTAGTTGGTATGCTGTTCTGTCTGGCTCCTTGGATGTCAAAGTGTCAGAAACCGCTAATCATCAGGTAAGACAAATTTTATTAACTTTAGTTCAGTGAGGAGAAAATAACATTGTGACCATCATTTAAACCCCAAATGGTATTTTTTGTGTTGAAATTCTCTATTCTCTCCTGGTGTTGTTCCATTAACATCTCTGTCAGTGTCCATTCAGCTGTACAAGCATCCCCAGTGTTTGAAAGCCGGTCTTGTATGACTGTCCTCAATGTTGACATTGTTCTAGTACAGTACTCTGTGTCACCATACATATTCCCGAAGCAGAACAGCCAAAGCACCGAAAACAAATCCACAGAGAATTGTACTTTCTTATAGACTGTATTGTATATCCTTTTAGCAAAACTGTGGAAATAGGGTCAATATGTATGTACAGAGAAGAAGAAGGACGTAGGAGGAGAGGGAGCGAGGATTTGTTCCTATTGAAAGACAGAGATAAGAAGCTCCTGTGTTACAAATCATGCTATTCATGCTTGGAGCCCTGCAGTGCTATTGGTGGCCTAGTTTCTGTAGCTATATTTGAAATGTCAGTTTGGACAATTTGAGAAGTTTTATTCAGCTCAATAAAAATTTTGTCTAAATCAGTAAGAATAATGATAGCTAAATAGGTGTGTTTTTGTATTTTGCATCCAGACTGTTAGCTGTGTCCAACAATGTTGCAACGATGCCATTTTGACTGGGGACTATCACTGTAGCGTGTTGCGAAAGTGTTTTCACGTTATAACACATTCTAACTTTTTTGTTTTTGTGTTTTGAATTTCCTAAAACACACAAAATAGAACATTTTTGTTGAAGCACATGTTGCTGCAAATTGCAGCTTTAAATCTTTGGGGTATGTCTCTACCAGCTTTGCAGATGTGGAGACTGATGTTTTTTCTCCATTCCTCAATGCAAATTCACTGAAGCACTCGGATTCAATGGAGAGTGTCTTTGAACACCAGTTTTTAAGTCTCATCACTGTTTTAAGTCCATTGGATTTCAAGACTTTGTCATCCTGTCTGTTTATGGCTGTTTTGCTGCTAAAACATGAAGCTCCAGCCTGGTCTTAAAGTCATTTGCAACCTTTAACAGGTTTTCTTCCAATATAGCCCTGTGTTTAACGTCATGTTTCTTTCCATTAACTCTGACCAGCTTCCTTGTCCCTGTAGAAGAAACGCCTTCCCAGAGCATGTTGTTGTCACCACTATATTTCATTCTTGGGATTGTGTGTTCAGAGTGGTGTGTGTTGACAATTTTCTGCCACATAAAGCATTATGTATATAGCCCAAAAAACTAGGAAATTTCAATTTGCTGTATCCCCTAAATCCATCCATCCATCCATTTTCCAAACCACTTAATCCCTCATGGGGTCGCGGGGGGTGCTGGTGCCTATCTCCAGCGTTCACCGGGCGAGAGGCGGGGTACACCCTGGACAGGTCACCAGTCTGTCGCAGGGCAACACAGAGAGACAAACAGGACAAACAACCATTCACACCTAAGGACAATTTGAAGAAGCCAATTAACCTAACAGTCATGTTTTTGGACTGTGGGAGGAAGCCGGAGTACCCGGAGAGAACCCACGCATGCACAGGGAGAACATGCAAACTCCATGCAGAAAGACCCAGGGGTGTACTCGAACCCAGGACCTTCTTGCTGCAAGGCAACAGCGCTACCCACTGCTCCACTGTGCAGCCCTGCTATCCCCTAAATCAGTAGTCCTTAATTCCAGTCCTTGAGGGCCAGTGTCCTTTTATTTGTTACTCTGCTTCAACACACCTGAGTCAAATACTCATGCAGTTAGCAGAACTCTGGAGAACTTGACTGCATACTGGTAAATCAGGGTCACATCTAAAAGGTCAAAAAATAAACTAGATGGCATTAAATTGGCCTCTGGTAATAAAGTAAAAAAACCTTGATGTTATTTTCTACCAAGACATGTCCTTTAAATCCCATATTACACAGGTTTCCAGGGTTTCCCTTTTTCACCGCCAGAATACTGTCAAAATTAGAAATATTCTGTCCAGGGGTGATGCTGAAAAACTAGTCCATGCATTTGTCACTTCAAGGCTGGACTATTGTAATTCTTTGCTATCAGGAAGTCCACAAAATGCAGTTCGAAGCCTTCAGCTGATCCAAAATGCTGTAGCAAGAGTTCTGATGAAAATCAACAAGAGGGATCATATTTCTAATATGGGTTGTAAAAAGGGGAGTGGTGGCCTAGTGGTTAGAGCGCAGAGCTTTGGTCCCAGAGGTTCTGAGTTCAACTCTCACAGACTGCCACTCTGGGTCCCTGAGCAAGACCCTTAACCCCCAATTGCTCCCCAGGCGCCGCACAGTGGCAGCCCACTGCTCCCCAAGGGGATGGGTTAAGATGCAGAAGTGAGTTTCTCCATTGTGAGATCAATATAGTTCAATTATTATTATTCTCCAATTTTAGCTTCCCTTCATTAGCTTCCTGTTAAATCAAGAATAGAATTTAAAATTCTCCTTCTCACATATAAAGCCCTTAATAATCAAGCTCCATCATATATCAGAGCTCTGATTACCCCGTATGTTCCTAACAGAGCACTTCGCTCTCAGACTGCAGGTCTGCTGGTGGTTCCTAGAGTCTCTAAAAGTAGAATGGGAGGCAGATCCTTTAGCTATCAGGCTCCTCTCCTGTGGAACCAACTCCCAGTTTTGGTCCGTGAGGCAGACACCCTGTCTACTTTTAAGACTAGGCTTAAAACTTTCCTTTTCGACAAAGCTTATAACTAGAGTGGCTTATGTTGCCCTGACCTACCTAAGGGGATGTGCTTCTATGGGCTTAGACTACTGGAGGACATTAGTATCTATTTTTCTCACTCTATCGAGTTCTACTGTTCTTCAATTATGCATTGCTTGTCATAATTTCTGCTTATAACTTTTTGTTCTCTCTCTTTTTTTTCTTCATAGTAGGTACACCTGGTCTGGCGTTCTGTTATCTGAGACATCATCCACAGAAGACAGCTCACCCGCTATTATCATCTAATGTAGAACAGATTACTGGATCAATGTGTGCTTCTGTGCTTGTTTGTCTCTCTTGTTGTGTCTCTGCTCTGTCTTCTGTAACCCCAGTCGGTCGAGGCAGATGACCGTTCATACTGAGCCCGGTTCTGCTGGAGGTTTTTCCTTCCCGCTAATGGGTGGTTTTTCTTTCCACTGTCGCTTTATCCTTGCTCAGTATGAGGGATTGCTGCAAAGCCATGGACAATGCAGACGACTCTCCCTGTAGCTCTACGCTTCTTCAGGAGTGAATGCTGCTTGTCGGGACTTTGAAGCAATCAACTGGTTCCCTTATATAGGAAATTTTTGACCAATCTGTATAATATGATTGATTTTGACATGCCTTGAGATGACATGTTTCATGAATTGGGGCTATATAAATAAAATTGAATTGAATTGAAAGCCGTGGACAATGCAGACGACTGTCCCTGTGGCTCTACGCTCTTTCAGGAGGAGTGAATGCTGTCTGTCAAGACTTGATACAATCAACTGGGTTTCCTTAGATAGGAAACCTTATGACCAATCTTTATGATTCGATTAAATTTTACTTTGGAAAGTGCCTTGAGATGACATGTATCATGAATTGGCGCTATATAAATACAATTGAATTGAATTGAATGCTGACTGATGATGGAGGAGGGTTCTCTGTCATGCTGTAGCATGCCTGCGGTAAATACCCTATTGACTAGAATAGCTTTTATTTGTGACATAACGTAGAATGCACAGATGAAGGAGTATGTGTGAATGAGGGATCATGCAGCCTGACTGTTGAAAACCATTTTGTGAGTCGATGTTCCTTGCCTATCTTACCATGTTTTTGGCCACGTTTCTTCTCTCTGGATTTCTCGTCTCATCTTGCCCCTGTTGGATACCTCATCGTCTTTCTCTTCTCTGGACATCACTGGACTGTTTCATGACCACAACGCTTACTGAGCCCTTATAATTTGTCCGTCTGCCCTTCGGGTATTAAGCCTGCCTTTCGGACTTGTCTCAAGCCTTAGCCTGTTTTTTTCCTGTCATCCCCTGCTGTGAGCAGCCTGCTATTTGCTCCGCTTTGATCTGCTCATCACCTGCACCAGCTCCGGCCTATTTTATGAATAAACCTTTTAAATGCAAACACCTTGTCAGGTTGAATATTGGGTTCTCTCTCTGGTCAGGCATAACAAACAAGTAATAGCTGTGTTTAATCAAAGGTTTCCACCTGAGCTGTAGATCTCAGCAGCTCCTGCAGAGTTACCATGGCTGGCTGCTGGCTTTCCGTGTCCTGCCTGCCAGTTTAGGTTAACATGCTCATTTTGGCTGGTTTGGTTAGATAGGTGGTGCCATTCTTTTTGCATTTTGGACTGATGGATTGAACATCCTTCTGTGAGATTTAAAAAACCTGGAAGTTTGTCTTATAACCCAACAAACGTCGGAAGGCAATTAATCGCACCCAGTTTAATTGAGAGGTGGCACAGAAACATGAAGGATGAAACCTATTTGCCTTCTGCATATTCTGGATTTTTATTTTGACATTTTTTGGAAAACTACCTCCTAATTATGCTACTTTGTGTTGGTGTGACATAAAATTCAAGTAAGAGACATTAAAGTTTATGGCTGTAAGGTGATAAAATGCATATCTGCTTTCTTTTTTATTGCTGTATTCTTCCCAGGACATTTATTTATATACTTAACCTTACACAAATTGCTTCTTGTCTATGTTGAATGCTCAGGATGCAGTCACAATCTGCACCCTGGGGATTGGGACAGCCTTCGGGGAGTCCATCCTGGACAACACGCCTCGCCACGCTACCATCGTCAGCAGAGAGACCAGTGAGCTACTCCGAATCGAACAGGGGGAATTCAAGACCCTCTGGGAGGTGAGACACAACAGTCAACAGATTTTAAAATACAACCATCCAATCTAAATATGGAAATGTAAGATACTAAAACAAGATTTGGCGTTTTAGATACTGCACTTTTGACAGCCTTCTGTAGCAATTGTCCCCTTGACCACTAGAGGGCTGTCCACTGTTGTGGCCCCGCTGTGGCAGTTGGTAGTTGAACACCTCAGGCAACTCAACAGTAGAACAGAGACAGAGAAAGGCTTATATGTACTGCACTCCCCTGAGTTGCTTCTTTATCACAACTGATGTAAATTTATTTGTAATGTAACTTGTTACATCGTTTAACATAGTCACACGTTCCTTGTCATTGTTGATCCCCGAAACTTAAACTCTCCCCAGCTACACTGGGAAGACGAAAAAATAGAGTGAGCAACATCCCGAGGGTTTTCTCCATGCTTTGAAGACAAATGGAAGTAGACAGTTCCCTTTATTAATAGCTCAGATTGTTGGATATATTAAGTTAGACAGGTTAGCGAGAGACATTTTTTTTATTTAAGTTCCTGTTTTCAAGAATGAGTCCCACTGCCCTACTGTTATACAGGATGGAAAACATGAGTAAATATATCTCTTAATTTCTGTGATGAAAATGACAGTTATCTATGTTTACAATTTGCAGGTCTGGTCTGAACTTTACATGCAGTCAACATGTGCAATAATGACATCATATGCATAAAGTTTAGGCTTCTGATAATGTATTTGAATCGTTATTTTTGCACAGTGGATTGATTATCAAACATACGTCTTCGTGGCTAGGTTGTGCTAATTTGGAGGAAACTGTTCTAGAAAGTTAACATTATCTTGCTTTATCCATATTTTTTGGAATATCGCCCTGTTGGAACCTCCAGCTGTGTTCAAGTTTCAAACATCTGACCCTGAGATGAAAAGAAATTGGTTAAGGCTGGTTCACACAGCAGGATAATTGGCCCGATTTTTGCCCCGATAATCCCCTTCCGACATGCCCCGACTATCAGGGTGGCTCCTAAAATAATCTTAAGAGATATTCCTGCTGTGTGTGGTGTGTTAAGAGTGATCTAGTGTGCTCGGGAGGATATCAGGACCACCCTGACCTCAAATCGTGAATATTCAACATGTCGGATTGACTAGGTCTGATATCCTTGTGTGTGTAGTGCTTCTCAATGTGACGTGTAGCCAATCAGAAAGGAAGGTTAGGGAAACGCCGAGAAAAACCCCACACAACTCACCTCTACATCATAATGCAGCAAACGTAGAGCCACTGTTTGCGCTGTCTCCACTCCTTTAACCAGCGCCTTTTTAATGTATTCTCTCAGTTCCATCAGTGAAATCTGTTTGTGTGGTGTGTTGTGCTTGCTGTCTGACCGAACACCACCCACTGTACGAACAAACCTGTTTTATCTACAAATTTTTTTATCGTTATGTGTCTCCAAGGCTTTCAAAATCGGCCCGTCCGTCCGTCCGTTGTCTTCCGCTTATCCGGGGTCGGGTCGCGGGGGTAGCAGCTTCAGTAGGGAGGCCCAGACGTCCCTCTCCCCAGCCACTTGGGCCAGCTCCTCAGGAGGAATCCCAAGGCGTTCCCAGGCCAGCCGGGAGACATAGTCCCTTCAGCGTGTCCTGGGTCTTCCCCTGGGTCTCCTCCCGGTGGGACGTGCCCGGAACACCTCTCCAGGGAGGCGTCCAGGAGGCATCCTGACCAGATGCCCGAGCCACCTCAACTGGCTCCTCTCGACGTGGAGGAGCAGCGGCTCTACTCTGAGTCCTCCCCGGATGACTGAGCTCCTCACCCTATCTCTAAGGGAGAGCCCAGACACACTACGGAGAAAACTCATTTCAGCCGCTTGTATCCGGGATCTCGTTCTTTCGGTCACGACCCAAAGCTCGTGACCATAGATGAGGGTAGGAACGTAGATCGACCGGTAAATCGAGAGCTTCGCCTTTTGGCTCAGCTCTCTCTTCACCACAACGGATCGGTACAGCGCCCGCTTCACAGCAGACGCTGCACCAATCCGCCTGTCGATCTCCCGCTCCATCTTCCCCTCATTCGTGAACAAGACCCCAAGATACTTGAACTCCTCCACTAGGGGCAGGACATCCTCCCCAACCCGGAGAAGGCACTCTACCCTTTTCCGGTTCAAGACCATGGTCTCGGATTTGGAGGCACTGATTTTCATCCCGGCCGCTTCGCACTCGGCTGCGAACCGCTCCAGTGAGAGCTGTAGATCACGCCCTGATGAAGCCAATAGGACCACGTCATCCGCGAATAGCAGAGACGCAATCCTAAGGCCACCAAAGCGGATCCCCTCAACACCTTGGCTGCGCCTAGAAATTCTGTCCATAAAAGTTATGAACAGAATCGGTGACAAAGGGCAGCCTTGGCGGAGTCCAACTCTCACCGGAAACGAGTCCGACTTACTGCCGGCAATGCGGACCAGACTCTGACACCGGTCGTACAGAGACCTGACAGCCCTTATTAAAGGGTCCGGTACTCCATACTCCCGGAGTACCCCCCACAGGATCCCCCGGGGGACACGGTCGAATGCCTTCTCCAGATCCACAAAGCACATGTAGACTGGTTGGGCAAACTCCCATGCCCCCTCAAGAATCCTGCTGAGGGTGTAGAGCTGGTCCAGTGTTCCACGGCCAGGACGAAAACCACACTGCTCTTCCTGAATCCGAGATTCGACTATCCGACGGACCCTCCTTTCCAGAACCCCTGAATAGACCTTACCAGGGAGGCTTAAGAGTGTGATCCCTCTGTAATTGGAACACACCCTCCGGTCCCCCTTTTTAAATAGGGGGACCACCACCCCAGTCTGCCAATCCAGGGGAACTGCCTCCGATGTCCACGCAATGTTGCAGAGCCGCGTTAACCAACACAGCCCCACAACATCCAGAGCCCTAAGGTACTCAGGGCGAATCTCATCCACCCCCGGAGCCTTGCCACCGAGGAGCTTTTTAACAACCTCGGCAACCTCAGCACCAGAGATGGGAGAACCCGACCCAGAGTCCCCAGGCTCTGCTTCCTCAATGGAAGACGTGTCGGTGGGATTAAGGAGGTCTTCGAAGTATTCCGCCCACCGACGCACGACGTCCCGAGTCGAGGTCAGCAGCACACCACCCCCACTGTAAACAGTGTTGGTACTGCACTGCTTCCCCCTCCTGAGACGCCGGATGGTGGACCAGAATCGCTTCGAAGCCGTACGGAAGTCTTTCTCCATGGCCTCTCCGAACTCTTCCCACGCCCAAGTTTTTGCCTCGGCGACCAGCCGAGCCGCCTGCCGCTTCGACTGCCGGTACACATCAGCTGCTTCCGGAGTCCCACAGGCCAAAAAAGCCCGGTAGGACTCCTTCTTCAGCTTGACGGCTTCCCTCACCGCTGGTGTCCACCAGCGGGTTCGAGGGTTGCCGCCACGACATGCACCGACAACCTTGCGGCCACAGCTCCGACTAGCCGCCTCAGCAATAGAGGCGTGGAACATGGTCTATTCAGACTCAATGTCCCCCGCCTCCCTCGGGACGTGTTTAAAGTTCTCCCGGAGGTGGGAGTTAAAGCTCCGCCTCACAGGGGACTCCGCCAGACGTTCCCAGCAAACCCTCACAGTACGTTTGGGCCTGCCCGGTCGGACCGGCTTCCTCCCCCGCCATCGGAGCCAACTCACCACCAGGTAGTGGTCGGTGGAGAGCTCCGCCCCTCTCTTCACCCGAGTGTCCAAGACATGCGGCCGCAGGTCAGATGAAACGACAACAAAGTCGATCATTGAACTGCGACCTAGGGTGTCCTGGTGCCAAGAGCACATATGGACACCCTTATGCTTGAACATGGTGTTTGTGATGGACAATCCATGACGAGCACAGAAGTCCAACAACAAAACACCACTCGAGTTCAGATCAGGTGGGCCATTCCTCCCAACCACGCCCCTCCAGGTCCCACTGTCATTGCCCACGTGAGCGTTGAAGTCCCCCAGCAAAACGAGGGAGTCCCCAGGAGGGGCACTCTCCAGTACCCCTTCCAAGGACTCCAAAAAGGGTGGGTAATCTGAACTGCCGTTTGGCGCATAAGCGCAAACAACAGTCAGAACCCGTCCCCCCACACGGATGCGGAGGGAGGCCACCCTCTCGTTCACCGGGGAAAACCCCAACGTGCAGGCACCGAGATGGGGGGCAACAAGTATGCCAACCCCAGCTCGGCGCCTCTCACCATGGGCAACTCCAGAGTGGAAGAATGTCCAGCCCCTCTCAAGGAGACTGGTTCCGGAGCCAGAGCGGTGCGTCGAGGTGAGTCCGACTATCTCTAGTCGGAACCTCTCAACCTCGCGCACAAGCTCAGGCTCCTTCCCCACCAGAGAGGTGACATTCCACGTCCCAAGAGCCAGCTTCTGCATTCAAAATCAGCTTCAAAATCGGCCGACAATTTTAAAAACTTGTCATGTGTACCAGCCTTTAGGACCACCAGGACTCAAGCCTATAACAAATTTGATCATGACTGGGTTGCAGTTGCAATGTCAGTACTGACAAAAATATTATTTAGACGCATATAGACCATACGTATGTTGGTGGTTGCATTATGCTGAGGGTGATGGCGGTAAGAGTATTTTTGCGCAAAGCAGGTTTAATAATAAAGACGGAGAACTACCTTCTTCACCTTCACTTAAAACCATCAGCTATGCGGTTGGAATTCAGACACATAGAGTACCTCATCTTGCCTAATCCGCCATTTTTGGACTATGCTTAAAATTTCTAGACCATTGCAAAAAAAGAAAAAAAAAACTGACTGAGCTGTACCACTTCCGACAGGGAGAGGTCAAATAATTTACAAGACTTTTGTTGGAAGCTTGTTAGTGAGTCCAAGTTTCAGATCATTTTGAGTAAATCTTTAAAACCTCCAAAGTACTATCATGCTGATGATGAGTGTAAACAGCCTGCTAAAATGAAGTGTATATATGGGGTTAAGATAGCTGTATTTTACTCCAAAGAAAGTAAACAGCTCTCCAGTGAGGAAAGCTTTTAAAACTGCTCTCTGAACAGCATCTTTAAAGAGAATAATAATTCACAATGAGATTTAGGGAGTTGAAATTAACTCTTCTAACTGCAGTAATATGCTGTACTATAAAGGCACCATCTTTTAGGCTCTGTTTTTCATTTCATTCATAAAAAGCGAGCGTGTGTCTTGTGAGCATATTTAGAAACGCTGCAATGTACAAAGATCCTATAAGGCAATGTGTTCTGGTAATGTGGCTAAAATTGCTACCATCTGTCTCCTTCTTAAATAGGGTTTCTGAAATACGAGAATACAAGGAGAGGATGGTTGTTTGAGGTTGGAAACAAACAAAAATAACCTAAACAGAATGCTTGTTATACTGGATTGCACTTGTAGAGTTGGCTTTGTAGTAGCTGCCTCTTTGTGGGCCTCCCTAGTTGAGGTTACTGACTCAATTCACTGAGTCCTACTCCAGGGAAGTCCTGGCAGAGAGGCGGATCACTTCTCTATAGCTGTCATCAGCCTGTAACTACTCTGGTCTGACCTGCTGTTTGTTAAGAACTCCTGTGGAAAAAAAATAACTCATGTGCCAATAAACCCAAAAGTTTCCAATTTCTATGGAGCTACGTTTTAGATTTTCTGTCATTAATACTTTGCTTTTCTTCTCTCTCTTTTTTGACGTTTTTTTCTTTTTTCTTTTCTATTTTTGTTTACCTTTGTATGCACTGAATTTGCTGTGTAGTACATAAAATACTTTAGTGTCCTGTGTGTCTTTGAAAATGACTCACATATTGGAGGTTAAAATGACCACCCTCATTATTAAAATCACATACAACCAGTGCTGTTAATTTTTCTCTCAAGGCTCTTACCTATTGAGTCATATTAAACACCCTGTAATGAATGGCTCCTGGATGTTGCTCCCTATTGCATAAGGCAGTTTTGCTGTGGATCACTTGGTATTTGGAGCCACACTTGAGGAGTTTTTTTTTTCAAAGGATACTTTTGTGTGCTACATCTGCATACTTCATTAATAGTACCTTGCAAAGTTATTCATACCCCTTAAAAGTTTCCACATTATGTCAGGCTAAAATGACAAACTTAATCGTGAAGTTTCGGGAAAATAATACAAGGTTTTCAAAGGTTTTTACAAATATAAATCTGAAAAGTTTGGCATGCATTTGAATTTAAACCCCCTTAACTAAGGTACCCATAAATAAAAACGCAGTTCACTCGATTACCCTTCAAAACTCACAAAACTGTTTGATATTTATTTTCAATATAAATCCAGCTGTTCTGTGAAGGCCTTAGAGATTTATTAGAGAAAATTAGGAAAAGCAGCATCATGAAGACCAAGGAACACAACTGGGTCAGGTCACGGGGAAATTTAAAGCAGGGTTAGGTTAGAAAACAATATCCAAAGCCTTGGACAGATCATAGAGCATCATTTAATCCATCAGCAGAAGCGTGAAAAAATATGGCTCAAATGCAAACCTAATCCAACTGGGCAATCATGAGTTTGAGAAGCAGCGAAGACACCCGTGGTAACTCTAGAGGAGCTACAGAGATCCACAGCTTGAGTGAGTGAATTTCTTAGAATTGCCTCATCAAAGTGCAGCCGTAAGTGCAATTAAGAACCTGTGGAAAGATTTAATAGTTGCTGTTAACAGTTCTTGTCCATCCAATCTGAACTTGATCTATTTTGTTATCAAAAATAGCAAAAAGCTTAAGTTGACAGAGAGATGCCTAGTGCCAGGCACTAAAACAGTTTCAACATTTTATCAAGGAACAGAAAATGACAATAACAATGTTAAGGGTAGGCTTTGAAATTCAATAAGACAGACACTATATGTGGCCTATCAGGCAGTACATGAGCGTTCAGGCATTTTGTAACCACTAATGTAAACTTGATTTTCAGTATTTGATGAATGTACTGAAACATATCTGCACTCACCTGTTTTTATGTAATTGATAATGTCCCACAACGCTTTAGGGAGTGTTTGGTTTATGTTTTTATTTAAGAAAATCTGATTAGTTATTAATAATATCTGTTTTTATTTGTTCTTCAGGTTTGCATTAAAACAGAAATTTGAAACTGTGTCAAAAATAATGATAAAAGTTATTAAAAAAAGAAAAAAAATATTGCCAAACTTATCACTGCAACTGCAGCAAATGGTGGTTGTACAAAGGGACACACACACACACACGCACGCACGCACACACACACATATCACATATCATTTGCCCTCCACTTCATAATTATACATTTTTTTTATGATAAAGGAAATAACAAAATATATAATACCCTGATAGTAAAATACACTGAAATCTGTATTTGTAATGTGACAAAATGGTATGACTATGTTTGCCTGGTACTGCATTGTGGATATGTTTGGTTTACAGTGATATTTGAATAGACGATTTGATAAATTCAAAATCAAAACTATCTTTTTAGTTGTTATAATCTTGCATCTGAAATGTTTAGTTGTTTGTGTTGCTAATCATTTCCCACAAGAAAGATTTTGGGACACACAAGTATATAATAGTAGACACACACAAAGTATTTTTTTCTAGCCAGATTTACTATTTGCTATTCATGGGTTAACAATTTCTTTAATCATTGTGTCTAAATTATTTCCGTAAAGACCAGCGTGTTTTTTTTTTATTAGCATCGCTGCTCTCAGTTGCAGCTCAAGACAAATCAATCTCAATCACAAAAAAACATAAAAAAAAAACCCCAACCTCCCCAGTTGTATAACTGCATGAATAAAAATGAGATTCACTGAAACGTAGCATCTCCATTTAATGCCGCAGGGAGACGTTTGAGCGAGATAAGACGATAATTGGTAATTAAAGCGCATGTGCTATCTTTTTGGGCTTGTTGTGTATTTGCTTGTCTACTAAGTGCACTCTGGCTCCCTATCAGCTGTCTATTTTAGGACAGCGGACACAAAACAGAACACGTAGCCTGAGGTTGTTCTTTTTTCAGTCTAATCCAGCTCATAGTAAGAGGCGCTTGGAGTTTTGTTTGTGTGCCGCTGCGCGCCGGCTAATTTGCGTGCATGTGCATCTGGAGGACTAGAAAGCTAAAAGATGAATGCAGCCCTGTGTTTGATGGAAGGATGAAAGAGAGGGAAGCGGCGCTTCATAGTTCCAGCAGCAAGTGAAATTGGGATAAATATCTCCCAGACACATCTAGCGATTGCTACTGATGATTGCCTGGCCCTTTCCCCCCTGCTTATGTCTCTTTTTGACTCCTCTGCCCACTTCCCGTCGCTTCCATTGAGCTATTTTATAAGCTCTGTTCTGGTCCTTCTGCCCTGCTGCTCCTGCCTCACCCTTTACTACTTCTGTCTCTGCTCAGCTGCTTTTTTTCCCCACCTACTCCTCCACTGGAGTAGCTCTGTAATACAGACACTCAGATCACCCTGGTAACCTGCAAGAGAAAGTGCTCTGGCTCTTGGCTCGATTGCAGTGAGGGAGGGTGAGCGAGAGACAGAGACAGACACTGGGGCAACTGTGTGCGAGGGGAAGAGAGGAAGAGGGAAGCAGAAAGAAAGAACGAGAGCAGCTTGTTTTGGGCAGGATGCTATCCGGTGGTGTGTGTGTGTGAATTGTAAAGGAGCAGAGGGCAGCTCGCCGGGATTTCAGTCCCGTCAGCTTTAGTCTGCTGAGTGTTACCTCAGGTGAGTCTGACTTTTGGCAATAACACTTTTGGGAAAAAAACTGTCTTTTTACCAGTTGCTTGTATTTAATTTTCAAAGAAATGAAACTGATATTGTCTCTGTTTTTATTACTCCTCATGTTCCTCATTGGGATGTTAGTGTATTTCGCTGTTCTTTTCTGCGATGTAGCTTCATCTATTAAAAAAACAACAAAAAACAAACAAACAAGATGTGTGGACAGGGGAGGATTTGTGTCCTTAGGTCAAACAGATGCTCTCTGTTTCTGTCCCTGTCAGTATGGGTTTTTGTGGCCATCCTCACAAAGCATGTGTTGCCAGATAATGACCTCTCAGTACATTTAAAGTCTCTGCTACAGAAAAAAAGAATTCAACAACAACAAAAAAATCAATCATAATTTAATGTTAAGAGTTGTAAGAACAGCATCTGCACTCGCTTAGTAACCCTGCTTTAAGTGCAGCTGCTCTGTGCGTGTTTGTGTGTATTATATAATGTTAGATGTTCTGCATATAAATGATCTTGGTTGTACAAAAGGCTTTTTTTTAAAGGCTCTTAAGGTTGTGTGTTCAACTAACATTGTACGCTTTTGGGCGAGACATGCCATTAATGGGATCTAGTGTTGTTTGAACCCTATATTACTCTAATTCACAAGTTTGTTTAAGTAGTCAACCAAAACAGGTCAACATGCCTGTTAAATAACAATAAAAAAGATATTAAAAAAACACTCACACACTTTCCTACTCCTAGAAGTCCCTTTTTTTGGTCTGCTTTCTGATTTGGTTATTTCTGGGGATGTGCCGATCAATCGCCCAGAGGTGGTCAATTTTCCCTCGATTGGCTCTGGACATTAATCAGCCGTTCAGCTTCTGAAACATCCCCTACTCATGAAATGTAGCAAAGCTTAGGCCTACCACATGTGTGACAAATATTTACTTTGCCACAGTTGTGTACAATAAAAATTACAAAAACACATATTTTGATGCATAATTGAGCATAATCTTGTGATAACTTTATATTTTGTTGTAATAAAAAACATTCTTGACTTTGCACGGCATATTTTAGGAGCCATAAAAGCAGAAAGATAACATTTATGCAATCAGTTTTCTCTTGTTTTGTCCTATTAGTGGTTTGCTTCGGGAATAAAAAAGTGTTCTGTAAATGAAATGGCGCAGACTCTCAAACAATCTATTTTAATGCCAGGCTGTGAGGCAACATTACATCAAAAATATTAAGGGGAATGAATACCTTTTCAAAACACTTTATTAAGCTTTTAGATTCATACTTGCTGAATATTTGATCACTCTTTTTGATAAAAAGTGAAACTCACTTAAATTGGTTTCTTTCCTAGCGCAGACACGGCTTTTAAACATAGCCCAAAAACATTTCAATGGGAGGTCAGAACCATTCAAGAAGATCAATATTATCCTGGGTTGTCCATTTCAGAAGTAGTTTTGACGTGCCTTTGGGATCATTGTCCAGTTGGACCACTCAGCTGTGTCAGTGTCTTACTCTACTGAGCCGAACTGTTACCTCAGACGGAAGTAAATTGATAACAATGTCTAAGAAACCAGAAACCACCGTTATTTGACCACGATAGCAAGACGTATGTTCAAGAAAAATCAAGGCGAAGCTTTCAAACCTAAGAAGATGATAACAACTGTCAAGCATGGGGGTTAGAGTATCTCTTTGAGGATATTATTAATTACCAGTGTTGTGTTGCACAAAGTGGAAAAAAAAAAAAAATCAACTTAACTTTTAGAGTTAAATGGTTGAAACTTGAACTCGGTTGAATGTTGAAAAAGGAAAATGATCTCAAGAGCACGTGAAATCAGGTTAGAGGTACAACAGGCAAACATGAAGGTTCTGCTTTGGGCCTGAACCAAAGCCTTATGAAAATGTATGATTTATGCTTAACAGAGGGTTCTGTGCCAGGGAATTAAATGTACTCTACCGTTTCTGATAGCAACGAACAGCATGTGGTTATGCATAATTTGGACCCTGCATAACTGAGAGAAAGTCAAGCAACCAGTTTGTGGGCAAAGTTCCTGCTTTTAAAATTGTTTTAAGTCATCTTATCATACCGACCTAAAAATAGCACTTTAAATCCATAACTGAAATTCCCAATTTAGTCCTACATTCATGCTGGTGAGTGTATGTAAACCTCTGATCGACATTTTAAATGGTGTGCTGGTCGGATGTGTGTGTCCCTACAGAAGTACCGTCAGAGCCTGGCCGGACTGTTGGCCCCACCTTATGGAGCCATGGAGAGTGGATCAAACAACGACAGTAAGAAGACGTAAAATTGCACAGAGAGGACATGAAAATGCATATGTGAGATCGGAGAGTGCTCCAGAAACGCTGTGAATGATGCCGTATTCTTGAGAGACTGAATGTCTTATCTACAGCAGTTGTGTCTAGCAGTTAAAACAGATTACTGACACTACAAAGGACGGGTTTTGCTTTTATAGGCTTTTCTTAAATCGAAAACTCTGATGCCAATTTTTCTCCTCAGGACTGACAGACAAAGACAACATGAACTCAGACTCTGGAAACAAGGCTCACAGCAAGGTAAATAATAATACGTGTTGTCATTTCTGCTTTAACTTTCTGTTCTCTCTCTTTTTTTTCTTCATAGTAGGTACACCTGGTCTGGCATTCTGTTAACTGTGACATCATCCAGTGAAGACGGCTCACCCGCTATTATCATCTAATGTAGAACAGATTACTGGATCAATGTGTGCTTTTGTGCTTGTTTGTCTCTCTTGTTGTGTCTCTGCTCTGTCTTCTCTAACCCCCAGTCGGTCGAGGCAGATGACCGTTCATACTGAGCCCGGTTCTGCCGGAGGTTTTCCTTCCCGTTAATGGGGAGTTTTTCTTCCCACTGTCGCTTCATGCTTGCTCAGTATGAGGGATTGCAGCAAAGCCATGTACAATGCAGACGACTCTCCCTGTAGCTCTACGCTTCTCCAGGAGTGAATGCTGCTTGTCGGGACTTTGATGCAATCAACTGGTTTTCTTATATAGGAACATTTTTGACCAATCTGTATAATCTGACCCAATCTGTATAATATGATTGAACTTGACTTTGTAAAGTGCCTCGAGATGACATGTTTCATGAATTGGCGCTATATAAATAAAATTGAATTCAATTGAATTGAATTAATTCCAGTAGATCTCAGTCGGGCCCAAAGCTTTGCCCTGGGTTTGTTAGATAACTGGAAAACAAAGGTAACTACACTCTTGTTTTGCCTTGGATTTGTGTTTGCTTCAGTATTTGTATGACACAACCCTGAGTAATACAGATCTCTTACTTTTATACTTTTACATGTCGTTAAGCAGATCATTATTGTGGATGCTTTAAGTAAAAGGGTTAAAAAGTTCTTCTTACATATGAGTGAATTTGCTCCCAGTATCCTACAATCCAGCTGTGTGTTTTTTTCATCCGACGCAAACTTTTATGTCTCGTTGAATGAACCAGAATGCTAAAATAGATTTTCCCCACTGATGACTCATAGTTTTGATGTTCTGTGGATATGCTAATGCTAGCTAATGCATGCACATCGAAGAAAGATCCCATCTGCCCAATTTAACATGCCTTCCTTTGTTGTTTTCAGTAGCAACTCTTTGTGTGTGTGCCTGCATGTCTGTGTGTATGCAGCTCTCTTATGTTTCATGTTAAAAGATGTCTCTGGTTCGATAGTGTATAGGATACAGTGTATTACTCCTGTTAACAATCTACTGGGAAATCATTGCCGTGCTCCAAACTCGCCAAATCTATTTACGCTATCTGTTTAACTGCAATGATACCCGTCTGGTTAGCAGTACGAATGGAAATGTGGGCTATAGGCTTCTATGATCAACCCGATAACATTCCCAGGTTTGTTTTGGTTGTTCTGCAGGTTCCCTCAGAGAAGCTGCAGAGAGCAGGAAAGGTTCTCCGTAATGCCATCCTTTCCAGAGCGCCGCACATGATCCGTGACAGGAAATATCACCTCAAAACATACAGGTGTGCGCACGCGTCTGCACGCGATTTACCCGGTCTGGGTCCGAAGCTACGATTTCAATTGTCAATATTCAGTGTTTGAGCCATGTGTTGACACGTGCGTTGCAGACAATGCTGCGTAGGGACAGAGCTGGTGGACTGGCTGGTGATGCAGAGTGCCTGTGTGCTCACACGCTCCCATGCTGTCGGGATGTGGCAGGCGCTGCTCGAGGAAGGAGTGCTTAATCATGGTAACTTGAGCTCGCTTTATCATGTTTAAATATACCGCCCAGATATGCTACGTATGTGAAAATTATGTATTTTTATTGTACATAGATTTTATCCAAGATTTAATATCTTTTTAAGAAAAACAAGATATTTAGAATAAAATATCTTTCTACAAAAACTGACCAAAGAAAAAAGATCAAATCCCACTGCTGCCCATTTTATTTTCTCTTCTTGCAGCACGTTGCAATGTTCCTGAAACAAAAGTGAAAATCCTTTTCATAAACATTTTTTTATTTGTAAAGTCAACATTAAAACCCCTGTACCGTTTTATTTAACCCTTGCAATTATTAGCTGATGTAAAATGTGAGTACAACTGCAAGTACTGATATAGAAATCGGATAGTTTGGGGCACTGTGTGACTCAGAGGGCAGAACATCTGTGCCAAGTACTGGCTGCTGCTTTAGGCTCAGCTCCTGGCTCGGACCATTTATTGCACGTTTACACCCTTCATGTCTCTAAAGTAATTAGCACAACGTTGAGTATTGGATTTTCTAAATACTATAAAATTTTCCTGTAGTGCCACAAAAATTGTTTGAGTTCCCATGTGGGGTCTGATTTCAGTTTTCAATGTTTGAAGATAAAATTTTGCTCCCAATTGTATTACCTTGAAAAAAATACCTCAAATAGTGTTGTGAGTTTTAAAAAAATGGCACTACAAGGCACGTGCATTGTGCATCAAACTGTGCACGTGTGTGTGCTCCTCAGTGGACCAGGATCTGGGCTTCCACGATAAGTACCTCTTCTATCGGTTTCTTGATGATGAGGAGGAGGACACGCCGTTACCTAGTGAGGAAGAGAAGCGAGAGAGTGAGGAAGAGCTGCCGGAGACCATCCTTTTTCTCGCCCAGATCGGCCCGGATGCACTGCTGCGCATGATCCTAAGGAAACCGTGAGAGACCTTCCACATTACTTACTATTCTACGGGAAAATTTAAGCTGTTAGGCTTTTTTAAATGCTCCAAAACCTTTAGAGATAATCTCCAAACCTGCACTGGTTTAACTTTGCCAAACATACAATATACAGTATGCAGGAAATCTTCCTGGTGAATTTTTTTTTTTCCTACTGACCTCTGTGTGTCTGTAGGCCTGGGCAGAGGACAGCGGATGACCTAGAGATCATCTATGATGAGCTGCTTCACATCAAGGCCTTATCTCACCTCTCCAACACTGTGAGTCAACTTCTTCTCTTCTTTTAGTGTCACAAACATCTAGAGCAGGGCATCAACGATGGGTGCCAGAAGAGCTTGGCCCGAGCCTTATCCATGTAAGGAAGGGTTCATTTCTAAGTCAGCACAGAGATGGCGTGGAGCTGAAATTTGTTTTGTCTATTTTTTTGTCTGCAGGTGAAGAGGGAACTGGCGAGTGTTGTGATTTTTGAATCACACGCAAAGGCTGGAACTGTGTGTAAGTTTTATGCTACTAACATCGATTGTGAATGTGTTGCACAGAAGGTACTTGTATTTGATTTTACCACCTCTTTAGTTTGAGTTAATAATCACTTTAGATAGATATACAGTGGAAATAATGAAGGGGTATAAAGCGATGGAAATAAGAGGATTTGTGGCCATGGTACCAGCGGCATTTTATTTCCAGCCATGGATTAGATATCTGGCTGGTTCATTAAAGACCGCAGAAACGTTAAAGCAGAGTTAAGATTTTAATGTTCTAACCCAATTTAAAACCTGTTTTTATGAATGTTAATGATTCATTGCCGAGGTAAAACAAACAATTTTTGTCAGTGTGCACGGCACTAATTTGGAATAAGATTAGTTAGGTTCATTAAGATTTGAGGTGACAGTTTGAAAACATCTGGTTAGGATGGACGTTGCCTTGGAAAAGTATTCATACCGCTTTTCTTATCAACTACAAACTTTGTGCTTTACGCATTTACTTGGGAATGCATGTATGTTGTAAACCACCACTCGCCCCATGGACCGGTGAAGATAGGTGATGTTCCTTTATTTTCCAGTGTTCAACCAAGGAGAGGAGGGCACATCATGGTACATCATCCAGAAGGGCTCTGTAAATGTGGTCATCTATGGCAAGGTGCGTATGTGTGTCTTGATGCGTCCACCCGCTAACTGGACATCAGCGTTTTGTTTTGACACGTGAGCCTTTTTAAGGTTTTCCACTTCACATGAAAGCATTTCATCTGTATGTAATGGATGAGATTGTGGAAGCCATCATGTCTGAATGGAGCGTGCGGGCGCTAGTGTCCTGTGGGGACGGGAAACACCAGCCACGGAGTTTGGCAAAGACTCAGCTTGACTCATCGCAATGACTAACTGGCTTGATGGATTGCATGGATGGACAAAAGTCCCACCACACAACTTGTGTGCAAACAACTGCGTTGCACACACGTTGTGATCATACATTTGCATTCACAATTGGCTCTTTGCAGATGAACAGAGAGACTCTGATGATTCATCCTTGCTTTGTTTGTGCTCCTGTCTGGTGTTTCTTCTGGGCCTTGGATGACTTTCAGACCGTCTTTGTGTCGGAGCTAATTTGTGTCTGACTGTGAGCGTCTCTGTATGTTCATTTTATGTATGCTTTAGGGAGTGGTGTGCACCCTCCATGAGGGCGATGACTTTGGCAAGCTAGCCCTGGTTACAGACTCACCTCGTGCTGCCTCCATCGTCCTGAGAGAGGACAACTGCCACTTCCTCCGTGTGGATAAGGAGGACTTCAACAGGATACTCAGGGTTGGACTTTTTGTTTTTTTTACAGACCCACCCCAAAAACAGTCAACTCCCTGTTTTAAAGCATTGTTAGGACCTTCACTTAAAATGAGCACGTTTTGCTTTGAATGTGTCTCCCTCCTGTGTCAGGTTAGATGTACTGCAATACACATTATATATATATTTACCCCAATATTGTTCTGAAAATGTTTCAGGATGTGGAAGCCAACACAGTGCGTTTGAAAGAGCATGAACAAGCTGTGCTGGTTTTAGAAAAAAGTCCCAGGTCGTCCACGTTGGGAAGCATCAAGTAAGTGATATGTTTGGTTGCGTAGATCCAAATATAATACCCATGATAGTCTCAACTATTTTTAGAGGATGACATTAGAGCACCCCAGTCCTGTCTACTCCCCAGTTGATCATTGTGTGTTTAAAAATGATTTTCAGCATAGAGTAAATGTTTACTTAGATAAGCCAGACGTAAGCCAAGAATACATTCAAGGACCCCAGATTCAGCTCTAGAGGCAAGAATTAAAACCAAATTGTCCAAATTGAGAAGATAAAGACTAACAGAAGGAGAGATTTATGACTTTATATTTAAAAATACATTTTCTAAACATGTCTAAAAAGTAGTCTTCTATGAGCGATTACGTTTAGTTGTTTCTGAATTGCTCATCTGTTTTTATTTTTTATTTTATTTTATTTTTTAACTTAATTGGGGCTTGTGGATCATTACCTCCAATATCTACCCAGCTTTATTCATTTGTCTGTCAAAGCACATTGAGTACTTTTTCCTTAAAGCTGCTTGCAATATATAAAAAAATCTCCATTTTTCTCCATCATTGTGGTTTTTAAAAAAAAGACAATTATTATTATTTTTTAAATTATTAATTTTACGTATTGTCTCAAGATTGAATTTCAAAACAACATATTTGTTGGTTTATGTTGCTAAAAATACAGTCGAATTGGACAACATGATAGCATTTTGAAGCAGAACATTTCGTTTAATTTCTTCTAGATACACTGTGATATCAGGAACACCAGAGAAGATTCTTGAACACTTCCTGGAGACTATGAGACTGGACATCCATCACAACGAACCAGGTAACTGTAGAGAAATAAATGCAAACTGCGGGGGTCTGTGGACTTTTGATAGCTTGAAAGGATCCTGGTATTTGTTATTACAAAATGTAAAACTGAAATTAAACAGTTGACCCTACAGAGATAAATTTAATCTACAGTCAGAGCAGTCGGCAACTGGAAGCAGACGTATTTGACTATAAATCAGAAACATGTGGGTTGGGAGGCTAGATACCCCAGAACAAAGAAAATACACAAAAGAAGAAAAAATGGAAAACCAAACCAAAACCCAAAGCTAACGACAACTAATGCATTTTTTTAAAAACTTTTTTAATTTATGTAAATTGTTATGTTTAAGGTGTGTTGAATGACCATTTTACTGGATTGTGATTTTGTTTTTTAAATCTTCGTACAGTTAGCCGATTAAGGCATTTTATTTTTTTCAATGGGAGGGATTTTACCAGTTAGCACCATTATCAATGCCTTTTGAAACTTTTTATTCTTTTAACCCTGGGTAAACTCTTCCCCACCCCTCCTCCTCCCCTGACTCTCTGCTGTCTGTTGTTTTTCTTACCCGTTAGACCCGGCAGTGGATGATTTTGTTCTCATGCATTGTGTCTTCCTGCCAAACAGCCATCTATGCCCTCTACTTATGGCACAATATCCTTTTTCTCTTTCACCTCTCTCTTTTAATGTGTTACCTGCATAATGTTATTCATGTTCTTTAAAGGTAATGCACATTAAGTCGTTTGTTCATTAACAGTTCTACTGACGTTATCTCGGGTTGTGACATTTACCCTAATGTGCTCTTGCCCATAATTCTGTAGTAAACGATTGATCAGTTTTTCTAAACTGTATGACATTTTAACTTATTTTAAAAATTAAAGGTCCGGGTATTTTTGTATAGAATACAAATAATTCATATTCTCTTGACCTTGCTTTTATTAGTGCAATATAATAACAAGTTGATCTTAAGAACACATTGTATTTGCTGCCAAAAGATATCCTGGTTTTAGATTAATGACTCATGAATCCAGATTAAAGCATCAGATATAAAATTGACCTTTTAGACAGAGTCAGCTCTTTAAAGGGTAACTCGCCCCGAAGTAAAGGTATAACTTTGACCCCAGACAGATTTTGAAAAATGCCACCAAAGTGGGCAGTTCCAGAAGCGACAGCTAAGTGTGGGGATGTGCGGTGAGGAAGGGGCTTGGGGGCTACGGTCAGGACGAGGGAAAGTAGAAACATGGGGGAACAAGGCCGACATCTGGTGGTTTTGCCACAGATCGGTACTATGAGGTGGAGGATTTTTCACTCCCCTCGTCACCAGAGGTTGAGGGAGGCTTAGTGGAGTCCAGCATGCCTGAGCCTCATCGGTTCGTTAAGCCCCTGGCTCAAGGCGCTGACTCAGCGATGCCTGAAGCTGGCACTGCAGTGGCAGAGGGGGAAAGGCTGGGTCCATGTGCAAGTCTCCAGAACTAAGGCAACCTACTACACTTTCTCCCCATCCTAACAAACAACAGAGAAAAACACTATTTAAATATCGTCCAGCAAGGCTAACTACTCCAACTCACTACGGAGGAATGTACCACACATTTGGACTCAAATTAAATTTTTTCGGGGTGACATCACTATCTTTTGAACTAATAGCAACTCATTCAAAATTCAATGCAAAACATGCGTTAAACCTTAGGATGGCGCCACACAGACAGTTTTAGACACAAAAGCAATTTCTCAGAAATAATGACCAGGACCTGTAGACAGGGCTATAAGACAACCATGTTAACAGTTTATTAGAAAGTTGATTTGGGGGTGAGTTATGGTTTATGTTCGTGCAGCATCAGACATATATTACTGCAGCCTTGTTGTTCACCTTAAACCCTGCGTGCACCTACCACGTGGTCTCTCCACCGGGCTCTGAACAGGAGAGGTTGGAGTACACACTCAACAGCAAAAGGAGGGCCCTCATTCTGACTCTGCGCTGGGCAAACTCACACACTTATCTGCTGCAGGAGGAGCCGGCTGCGATCTCTTTCCTGGAGGTCGGTACATGCAAGATCTTTAATACTTTTACCAACCAGGCACGTGGCTTCCCCAGGACCTCGGCATGGTCTGACATGTTCTTCCTGTGTGTCTGTGAAGGAGCTGTACGGAAGTGTCTCCAATGATTCTCGGACACTGAGAGGCCTCAAAGACTTGGTGCTTGACCTTGAGAAAGTGGTGAAATTACAGTATGCATCAGCTTCTCTGTTTCAGGATTGAATGGTGATTTCTTTCAATTTGAAGTTATATTTATTGATTTTCTTTGTAGTTCAGAAGAGGTCAAGTCAACAAAAAAGGTTTGTACGGAGCAGCGATTTCTATTACCCTTCACTGTTTGTGCTATGCTTACGCCAGCTGCCTCACAGTCATCTGGATCCTCTCATATAATTCAACAGAGAACCCTGATTCGGCAGTTCAGCAATGGGGAAGAAAGGCTGCAGAAGAAGCAACCCATTAGGAATCAAGATGACAGTAAGCTGCCCGGAGGAATGTGATCACTGGACACTGACAGCTGCTTAGTGGATCGCTGCAAGACTTCCTGGGTCAAAAAATGTGTCAAAATTTAAACCCAGTAAATATTTAGTGTGACCGTTTTCCTCAGATGTAAGTGAGGCAGTAAGAGGAAGACATTGCAAAATAAGGCCTGGACAGGGCTGGTCAAACAGGACTGCCATTTTGTTTTTACTATGGATCTTTTAAACAAAGCGCAGGCCCCATTTATTATGATAAAAATTTCTGAAATGCCTTAAAATAAAAAATCAAATTCAATATTTTTTTGTGTGGTAGCATGACTTCACACTGTAAAATTCTATAAATCCAACCATTACTTTTGATACTTTTTATAAAGGAGAGGAAATGAACAATCTCAATGATGGCATTCTTCTTTTGTAGCTTTTTACAGGCTCATTTTGCCAATAAGACAGCTCTTGGTCTTTGCCTTCAATGCTTCACAGAGGTTGAGGCATACAGATCGGGATTTTTGATCATTATAGTTTGCAAAGCCTCTCCAGACCATCTAGAGTTCTGCTTCTACTCTCTGCTGCTCTCCTGTCTTCAGCTCACACCACATGTTTTCTACAGGATTTATGTCTGGTGCAGGATTTCTATGTTTTGGTCACATGTGTTTGACGGCTTATTTACAGTTTGCTCGCATGTTCCACCTGAATTTTACTTAAAGTGTCCTGGTGCTGCTGTAAAGGTGGTTCACACGGCAGGATTTTAAAGTAGACGGACACAAAAAAAAGCCTGAGAGACGTAACACTGAAAAATCCTAGATAGAACAGGTTTGCTTGTACAGGTGTCCGGTCAACCGGCGAGCACAACACAGCACACAAGAACAGATTTCACGCAGGATCATTCAGATGTCAGATGGGAAATCTTGCGAAACCTCTCAATATCAAACATGAGTTCAGATTAAATACACATGGATAACGAGGAAGAATTATGCTAATAGTTTGGGGACTAATTTTAACAGAGAAAAAACATAACAAAGAGAAGAGGCGCTTTGTGTTTGCTACACTGGTATGGAGGTGAGCTGTCCTGAAGTCCCACTGAGCGGACCAGATCCCTCTTAACACACACATGACAGGAATATCTATTAAGATTTTCTTGAGAGCCACGCCGACAGTATGCACCTGTCAGAAGGGGAAGATCTGGGCAAAAATCAGGCTAAAAATCCTGCCTTGTAAACCCGCCTTAACTAGTCCCCTGTGTGTGGAAGAGAACTAAGCCCACAGCATCACTCATCCTTTACCATGCTTAACAGCTGGGTATGAAGAGCTTCTCCACACATTCTTCCTCGCTTCATACCAAATCAATGACTTGGTGACCCTAAAAGGCCATTTCTGCTGCGGGTGTCTTAACAACTGTGCCCTCTGTGGTTTTGTTATACTGTTTCTTACATAATTATTTACAATTTTCCCTCCGTTAAATAAATGCTGTCGAATTAAATTTTGTATTTTTCTCCATTTTTCAATGTGAGACTATGCCGTGTCAGTAAGGGGTGCATATATTTCAAGACTTTTCACACATCTGCATCAGTGGTCACAATAAAAGCTGGTCAACACTCTAACTGATTAAAACTCTTGCAGGTTTTCTATTTACATCTACAAGTTTTGAAAGCAAACTCTGCCTCAAGTTTGCTTTCAGACGTAATTCATCGCATATGACATTGTAGTTCAGAAGCTAACGCCGTTGGTATGTTAATGATCTGTTTACTTGTGGTCAGTCCTCTTGAAGGTCTACTGCAGTGACCACACCTACACTACAATTAGGATCACAGTGGCAGCGACTGGGAGGGAGGTGATCAGCGCTGTCTCAGAAAAACTTGGGACCACTCAGGAGCTCGTGCTGGTCCATCTCAGCTCTGCTGGCGGTAAGAACACAAAGGATTTGAAATAGTTTTGTCATGCCAAACAAACAAAAAAAACCAAACTACAAGCGGTGTTGATACAAGCGACAATTTTCCCGTGTATGTTGCAGAAAAGCAGCTCTTGAAGCCCAATGATGTGTCGGTGTTTTCTACGTTGAGCATAAATGGCCGCTTATTTGCCTGTCCGCGAGAACAGCTCAGCACTGTGGTACGTGAAAAATGCGACTGCTGTTCTCTTGTCTCACCTCTGCCCATTTGTGAAGCTGTAAATGTCTTCCTGTTTGTATCAGGCTCCTCTTCCAGACCAGGAAGGTCCCTCTGCCGGCTCCATGACGACCTTTGAGCTGATGAGCTCCAAGGACTTGGCTTATCAAATGACCATGTTCGACTGGGAGCTCTTCAGCTGTGTCCACGAGGTGCTATGTTATGAAAAGCTGATCTTTCTCTGTGACAGAAAGTGGAGCGACAGCAGCGTTTCCAACTGTAATGCGTGTCTGTGTGGTTTCCCTCAGCACGAGCTGCTCTACCACACATTTGGACGCCACAGCTTTAGAAGAACCACGGCCAACATGGACTTGTTCCTGAGGAGATTCAACCAGGTTCAGCTGTGGGTGGTCACAGAAGTCTGCCTCTGCACCCAGCTCAGCAAGAGAGTGCAACTCCTCAAGAAATTCATAAAGATAGCTGCACAGTCAGTAAAATGAGCACATGTGAGACACGTTGGCAGAAACCGACAAAACGTTTGGGTTTATTACATGTATTCCCTTTTCCTTTTTCTTTTCTTTTTTTGTCTGTAGCTGTCGAGAATTTAAGAACCTCAATTCATTCTTTGCCATCATTATGGGGATGAGCAACCCTGCTGTCAGCAGGCTGAGCCAGACATGGGAGGTAAAGCTTTTAGCAAAACCAACTAATCCATTAGTTAATCTACAGTAAACCTAATCTCTAAAAGTCTTTTGTCACTTAGATCCTATTGTGTTTTTTTTTTTTTACTTCCAGAAACTCCCCACCAAGTTCAAGAAGTTTTATGCTGAGTTTGAGAGCATGATGGTGAGCTATGCTTAGACATCTATCAAAGGGCATTATTAGCAGCATTTTACTGCAGCTTTAAAAGTAACGTGATGTATATGTAGCAGTATTCAAGGAGATATCCTAATTATATGAAAGATAATTTTAGACAACAGTTTTTTAACTATGTAAAAAAAGAGAAAAAAACCAATGTAGCCAGTGTTGCACTGAAAGATGCAGCCCAACAACAGTCAGTGGCACCCCTGGAAAGACATGTCCAATGTTTGTTTCAGAGCGTCTCGCCTCTGGAGCAAACTCCCTTCAAACCTGAGATGTGCAGAAACTGTGGGATCCTCAGGAAATGTCAGGACTGCAGACACTATTGTTTACTGCAACTTTTGATTTCTTTGGTCACTGATGGGCGACTGAAGTGTGACATTTAAGATTATATTTGCATTTAATGTTTGTTTCGTTTTTCAGAGTATGAAGTTTCTGTTGTTTAAATGTTTTTCCCGACTTTTTTGTAAAGCACTTCATATGTGATTGGTGCTATGTAAATAAACGTTCCATCTTAACCCCACCTGAGTTATATAGAAACCTGGTGGTTGAGCTGAAGAAAAGAAAACATGAGAGAACTATGGATGATCTATAGAAAAGTAGCAAATAGGAGCGGTCAAATATCCCTCTGTCTGAGTGCTTCAGTGTTGTGATATGTTAAAGGAGAAAACTAAGTGCTTTTCTATTATTACATCACTTTTGATTTTGTTTAAAAACAATTATTTCTTAAATAAATATCCTTAAATTGGGTTGGCTATTTTTTAAAAATTCATTTTAAGTTTGAGTTAACATTTCAAGTTAAGTTTATGCTTTTGCCTTAAAAAATAATGTGTTTTAAGGCATTTTTACACGTCTTTACCAGGGGTGCCAATAAATGAGACTGACACGATGGAGACTTAAAAACCAAGGAAGATTAATACACATTGTCGATACTTTACAAATTTTAATATGTTTTTAATTTTATTTGTTGAACTGCCATTTAAATCTGTCGGTACTGTACCTCACTGCTATGTTTCATAACAGGACCCATCGAGAAACCACCGATCGTACCGACTTACTGTTACCAAGCTGGAACCCCCAATAATCCCCTTCATGCCGCTGCTCATTAAAGGTATGATTCAGTGTAGTCTGAGGATAGAATATATCAGCCGCTGTGTCGCCGTTGGTATAAAACTAATGCAGACAAACACAGATGCAGCTAATACTCTAAACAAGAAAAGCTTATAGATATAGAACTTCTTCAAAGAGCTCCAGTTTTCCTTGCATTTGCCCCAAATATGGTACATAGTGCTCTCTGAATTGATCATTTGCACTAACTAACGACTGATTTCTGTTGCTTTCTCTACAGATATGACATTTACACACGAGGGCAACAAGACATTTATTGACAATATGGTTAATTTTGAGAAAATGGTGAGTTTCTGTGTTATTTTATAGGTCACATAAATAGCTCTCTAGCTTTAACACCGTTCCCTCCTTCCTGGCATAATAATCTAAGACAATGTTTTTTTGTTTTGTTTCATCAGCGTATTATAGCAAACACAATTCGACAAGTGAGGCATTGTCGAAGCCAACCATTCAGTAAGTCTGTTCATTACTTAACAGCACTCTTTTTCACATTTTTCTTTCTTTTTCACATTCTTTCACGTGGCTAACATGCAAAACAAGAATTAGGTCCCTTCTGAAGGCAATGGGTTGCACTGGATTTTTTTTTTCTTAGAGGGGTATCAGAGTAAAGGGGAAATACAAGTCCATGCTGCACATGCTCTGAGTTGTCACATATAATCCTGGTGAAATACACTAAAGTATGTGGTTGTAGCATGACAAAATGTGAAAAATTTTGAAAGGCTCTAGTACCAAGTGTTTCTCTGTGCTGCTACAGATCCCGACATTTGCCAGCCAAACAAGAATCAGGCAGAGGTACGGGGCTACGTTAGGAAACTCTGCGTGATCGACAACCAGAGGGCTCTAACGCAGCTCTCCTACAGGCTGGAGCCTCGGCGGACATGAGCCGCAAACCTTCTACCACCATCGCCTTCTCTGTGACGTTAGCGTAAAAGGCCAACCGCACACACAAACACATCAGCTTGTTTGACATGACTCAGCAAGTGGACTTCTAGTAGCAAATCACTGCAGTGGTTCTTAGAACTATTACAGACTATCAAGGATCGAGGACTTTTACTGTGCCGTAAAACGCCTCTTCCTGTTGGACTGAAGGAAGCTGTTTCAGCTGCTCTCCCGTTGCTCTGTCTTGAATCCTTGGCCGAGTTTATATCGTACCAGTTCGTACTGTTTGCGGACCTGCTAGGTAGAACTGTAGTGTATAGAACGTGAATCAATTACCCTGCATGACTGAACTTCATTGGCTTTGTGTTCTATACAGTGGATTTCTATCAGAGTGTCCTGTACTGTTGTGTTATTCCAGAGGAAGCTCGGTTTACAATGAAAGACTGTACCTGCCTGTTGAACAAACTTCCCAGTTCCGACGTTAGTGATTTAGACTTGTTTTTTTTTTTAATATATATTCTATTACATACATAAATCTGAGAGTACATATTTGCTTATTAATCTAAATTATTCCAATCAATGTATTTAAAATCTGTAGGATATGATGTAGTGACATCACTCAAATACGTACATGTTACAGCTGCAATTACTTAACAGAGTATTAGTTTGATCTAAGCCTCCAAAGTGTTTAAAAGGTACACTAAAGTATTGCTTTTTCTGTCGAGGAGATAATAAATAGCATCTCTGGGTAATACAATTGCCTGATTGGATCTATAATTCGATACATCTGTAGTGGGTGGAGTTTTAGTTGACCTTTTGAAGGGAACCCCTGTTGTGTTCAGTCTGTGTGGTTTTATTTTTTGTACGTGTACATTTGGACTGCGTGGCATTACTTTTTCCTTTGTTCTCAGGATCTTTTGCCGTGATGATGTGTTGAGAACTTCAGTGGCTTCCCCAAAAAGCTGCCTGGAAACTGTATTGTATGTGTAATCTGCCTTGTAAATAATAAAGAAAATTGGTAATTTATGAGTGTTTATACCGTTATGATACATTCTACAGTGTTTTCTCCTGCAAGAGGTGTGACATCAGGATTGTGTAGCTGGTTGTGTGAGGGATCTGGGAGTGTTGCGTGGCGCTTCTCTCCTATGGTGCTGCAGGTTTTCCCGGGAGGGCGGAGCTGAGCAGTGTGCTCCTGCACACCTGTTTCTGATCAAGCTCATTAGCTGGACTTTAGGAGGAGCTGGCCTGGCTGGGGGTAACTCAGTGCCTGAGAGTCAGCCCAAGTACTACTTCTAGCCCCCTGAATCATTCTCAAAGGTGTTTTTCAAGTGTTCTCCGGCTCATGTTAACTTAGCTCTTCTTGCCTTCCTCTAAGGCAGTGGTGGCAATCTGAAATCCTCGATGGAATGTATCCTGCAACTTTTAGAGGTGTCGCCTCCCCTACACACCTAAATCAAATGGCTAAACTACCTCACTAGCATGCAGTCAAGCTCTGCAAATGAGCTCATATTGGAGTCAGGTGTGTTGAAGCAGAGACGCATCTAAAAGCTGCAGGACGCTGGCCCTCGAGGACTGGAGTTTGAGACCTCTGCTTTAAGGTTGCCTCTCGAGTCTTCCCCTAGATGTTTCTCTCTGGGACTCTTTCTGGATTCATGGCTGAAACTTCCTCACGCCATAACCTCCCTGATTACTTCTTCCACGACCGGAATCCTCAAGGCTCTTCTCAACTCTGGAACCTAAACCCTTACCTGTCCATCTACTCATTAGTGGAAAACTGCTCACCTAATTATGCCCCCAAACTCTGCTCACTCCTCTCTTGCTTCAGGCATAGTCTGTTTATCGCTGCACAATGTTCATCCCAAGGTTTTATTCAGCTCATTTCTCATCCTTTTCCATCACAGCTATCCATCTCCCTGTTATAAAGGAACCCCTGTCCCGGATCAGACATGTGCAACTCCCCAGTGAAACGGTCAGATTTTTATTCTATTTTCGACCTACACGTTGGTCAGAAGCTTCCCACCAAATCTGAAAAAAACAAAACACTCAGGCCAGTCTGACCTAGCAGAAACTCTCAGGAGAAAAACAAAACAGTTTAATCAGTACACACAAGGCCATTCTCAGATCCCCTATCGAACAACAAAATAAAACCAATAAACACCTCATTCAAATCTTTTCACTTCTACAAAACATACAAACTGATCGTCCTTCTTTTCCTCCACCAGCAGAGGGTCTCTTCCCAGGTATATCTGCCTCCTCCTGTTTTTCATGATGTCAGCTCTACCACGCTACAGTGTTTCCACCTGAGAGGTAGGCTGCTGTGTAGAATTTCTCCTGCAATGCACTTTGGTTTTTAATTGCTGTCCTCACTCATTTTCCTATGATGCTGCTAAAATCTCCTGCCTGATTGGGTTATTCTGAGAAAAGGCACTGAGGGGGGGCGGAAGCAAGGTTCAGAAATTCTCCATGTTTTGACTGCAGTCTCTTCAACTTCATCCGGGAATTTTGGATTACTTTTGATGCTTACTCCAATGTCACTGAAATATCCAGAAAGTGGTGGAAAATGAAACAAAGCCAACAACCCCTTTCTAAATTCCTTATTGAGTACCAAAGTTTACCGCCTCCTCAGGATAGAACCACAGTGGTCTTACATGTGCAATTTTTTTCACGCTCTTAATGAACGCAGATTAATTAGTCTTAAGAGATGATCCACACTCTTTAGAAGAGCATTGACTATCCACTTGGATAACTGTCTGATGGAGAGAAATAAGGGGAAGTTATTGTCATAGGATGAACGTTCTTCGCCTAATCCTTCTGGAAGACCTTCACCTCTCTCCTCAGGCCTGCTATTAGGAGCCACAGCCCATACAGACTGACTTTCCTCTGAGGAATGATAGCGAAGATTTGAAGGCAAAGAATGCATCTACTGTGGCACCCCTGGGCACTTCGTCTCCCGCCCCATACGACCAAAACAGAGGCTCCATCAGCCACTTTAAAACCGATGGACCAACCTGCTACAGATGAAAACCTTTGATTAACACTCCCTGCAACTCTGATTTTGAAATTCATTTAATCTCTGCGCCTTGATAGATTCATGTTGCGAACAAACATCACTGATTAATTTTTAATCTCCCCGCATGACATTGAAACCATACTTCTTTCATCTCCCATAAAGGTCATAGCATTAGACAACAATTAACCCACCAGACAATTCCACTTGAATTAGTCCTCTCAGGAAACCACCATGAATTTGGTTCCTTCTTTGTATTTCCCACTTCTCACTCCCCTTTAATTATTGCTGGATAAAACAACAAAATCCACATTTAAACTGGCCTGAATCAAGAATTGAATCCACGTCTCCTCCCACAAATTGACAGTAATGAGGCTGAACCTCTTGATTCTACTCATGATCCAGAGGAATAGTACAACCTCAAACAAGAATCCAGCCAACATAAAGCACTTATGTGCTTGCCAACCTCACAGACTAAATGATTGCACCATAAAACTTCTCCCTGGAGCCCTCCTTCCCACAAGTCGCCTGTACAACCTGTCAAGACCAGAAAGAAAATCAGTGGAAGAAAACAATAACAAATCCTTAGCATCCAAGATGCCAGCGCAGAAGCCTGCAGCTACACAAGGCCTCCGGCTCTTTGTTTGTCCTTGTGATTTTTTTTTTGTGTTATCACCACTCCAAGCTCTAATCAAGTATGGGAGAGGAGACCTGGTTAAACCCTGAAGTTTATGGATTGAACCGACTGTCTAAACTGGACTTCATTCCGCCCGCACACGCAGGTGGACATGCAGAAAGAGATATTGCAGTTGTGCCGGCCTCTGCACCAGGCTAAAAGCTAATCCACACAGGCCAGCTTTGCCCAATCTCCTCCCGGCCTACATTAGATCGATCGTCAACAACCTGGATGATACCTGGGTGAGGACCACCTCACGTAAGATGAACAGCTGAGTAGCGATCTTCACGAAGACTTGGCTGTACAACTACTGTATGTCCCCGATGCCACTGTGGAGCTGGTAAGCTGCTCTTTGTTTAGAGCTGACTGGACTGAAGCCGCAGAGAGGAGCAAATCGGAGGTTTGGCAATGTACATCGACAACTCTTGGTGCACAGCTGCAAAAGCGATCGGAACCTTCTGCTCCCCCGATCTGGCAGTTAAGTGCGGACCATTTAAAATAGTTAGAGAGCTCAGCTCCATTATTATTACCACAGCATACATTCAGCGTAAAGCTAATGCTGAACTAGGCCTGGAAGAACTATACTGTTTTATCAGCAGCCAAATGAACAGAAATCCAGAGGCAGCTGTGATCGTAGCTGGAGACTTTAATCATGTTGAACTAAAAGCTGTGCTCCACAAATTCCACAAGTTCATAAAGTTTCGAACGAGAGACAACAGTATATTAGATCAAGTTTACTGCAACATCTCAGGAGAATATAAGGCTGCAGCAGCTCCTCACATTGGATCTTCAGACCAATTCTCTGTGGACCTGACCCCTGCCTACAAACCACTGATCTGTAGAACGACCCATCATTAAAACCATTCAGGTTTGACCGATGAGGCCTGGTCAGCTTTACAGGACTGCTTTAAACTCACAGACTGGGAAGTGTTTAAAGAGGGTGCTGATCTAGAGGATGGCACATCATCTGTCTAGTCCTATATTCACTTCTAAACTGATTCTGACAATCAGAATCTTTCCAAACCAGTAACCATGGATAGACGGCACAGTGCTGAAGGCCTGGGATGTAGTATTGAGATCACGAGACACACTGGCCTACAGCAGGGCTAGAAGTGAGTTGAAAAAGGGCATTCAGAAAGCAAAGCAGAGGTACAAGCAGCACATAGAGGACCAGTTCAGGAACAATAACCCACGCAACATGTGGAGAGGCATCAGGACCCTCACAGACTATAAACACAGCAACCAGCAGCTTAGTAATGACACAACTCTCCCCGACACCTTAAACAGCTTCTTTGTGCAATTTGACTCTCCAAGCAGCAGAAAGTCTGATTGTCCTCCTCAGCCAGAGGTGCAGCATCAGCCCCTTGTCCTGCAGCTACACCAAGAGACCTCCCCCTTGAAAAAGGTCGGCATCAGTAAGACTGCAGTTTGACATGGTGTCAAGTGGGATGGTAAAATCATATGTTGACCAACTAGCAGGGGTTTTCTGGACATCTTTAACCTCTTCCTGCATCTCTTCATGGTCCCTGCCTGCCTGAAATCCTCCATCATCCCCCTGCTCTTGTCATCCTCTTTACCCACGACTGCTCTGCTATCCACACTAGAAACATGGCTGTGAAGTTTGCGGATGACAACACTGTGGTGGGTATCACTTCTAGCAATGAAAAGAGCTACTACAGAGAGGAGGTCCACAATCTGACACAGTGGTGCTCTATCCTTGTTCTGAACACCAGCAAGACCAAGGAGGTCATAGTGGACTACAGGAGGTCTTTGAAGACTGAACAGGCTCATCTCTGCATATACGTGGAGGTGGTGCACAGTATAAAGTTTCTGAGCATTCACATCTCCTTTGACTTGTCCTGGAATGGCTGTTGTTTGGAAATTGAAATGGACTGGCCTCTCCATTAAGCTGTTAAAAACTTTTGCAGAGCTACAATAGAAAGCATTAAGTGTCTCAGCATGACAGTGTGGTATGGGAGCTGCACAGTACAGGAGAGGAAGGATTTAGAATGGTGATGAGGACAGCACAGGGGATTGTGGGATGCCATCTACAGGATCTAGACACAGTCTATGCTCCACTAGTCCAGAAAAGGGCTATTGTCCCCTGCTGGAAAACAATAAACCATCAACCCAGTTCATAGTCTTACATGTTACAAACACACTACTGGTTATACAGGTTTCTGATCAGATGAGAATCATTTACACTGTCTCTCACTTGGAAAAAAGATGGATCTCTTTGGCCCAGCAATGATTACAGATTATTAAACAGATGTCTGCCCATGTTTGTCTTTCTTGATGGGCTGTACTGAAATGCAATTTCCCCCTTGGGGGAACGATTAAAGCAATTAAATTACGATAAAGGAAACATATCCATTTCCCCCCATGTCACCTGCTTTTGAGCCTGTTCGTTGTGCGACTGTTTTCACAAAACTTGATCTCCACAATGTTTCCATCTTCCATCAGTCACTTGTCTGTACACACCAGAAAGATGAATGGAAAACTGCTATCAGAACACCTCTTGGTCCCTGTGAAGATCTAGTCAGGCCATTTGGTCTTACAAACACCGCTGCTATCTTCCAAGCTGTAGTTAATGTTTTCTTTCTTTCGTTATCTTTGTCTTACGAATGAAACTAAGATGTTAGTGACAGACCATCTTACCATAGAGTTCCTGTGGAAGAGTGGCATCATTGGCTGAAGGGTGCTGAACATCCCGTGCTGGTTTGGGCTGATTGTAATATTTTCTACTTACAGTTTGCCAAACCTCTCAACAGTCTTTTGGGGGGGGATTGCTAAATTTCAGAACAGTAATGTACATGACAAGACCTCAAAGTGACCTGAAAATTGGTATTGATCAGGTTTTTGAGGAGTGGTAGATTTAATCTTGATAAAATAATGATTTATACAAAAAAGTCATGGAAAAATCATTGAGGACCTGTTGAATAGGTGACACACTGTATCAGTTTATTTTTTAGTTGAATTAATTTTACAGAAAAGTTTGGTTTAGAGTATTGGGTGCTCCTTTTGAGGAAATGTATAGTCTTTGTCCTCAAAAACTTAGTAATTTCCTTCCTGTTTGTCAACTAAAACTACACATCCACATTTCTTTAGAATCCATTGAGAAGTAGAACATGGGCAGATGTACTCACCATTCAATGTTGGTGCTTATCAGGATGAGTTGTTTAAAACTGCTTAACCAAGGATTGTCCAGGGTTAGGGATGCCCACTCTAAGAGGATTTTGGAAATTATTTAACCCAATTGAAGATCTCAGACTAAGGGAGAAAAAAATACAAATCCCTACAAACCATTTTGATAAACACTTCTGAGCTGTTGAAGCAGTAGCTCCCTTAAGCTCGTCTCACAGTCTATCAATTAAATTACTTTTATTTGAATCATAAATCATATATTTCAATTGAGTGATTAACATCTGCAACCTCTTAAAATATTACATTTATTAATTGAAAAGAAATAAACTGAGTTTTCCAACTTTTAAACTGATCTCACATATAATACAAGACAATGTCTACTACTGTAAATTAGCGAAATTGCAGAACTGAAGGACATAATTGACTGAGTAAGAATGAAATAGAAGCTCTTTTTGATAGGAATTACAATGATTAAGGACCCCAAAACTGATCGTCTGTTTGAGTCTCAGATGCCAAAGGGAAGTTTACTTTGAGAGTCGTATGATCTAACAGTTTTGGAAAAAAGAGTTTGGAAGATGGAGAAAGACTGGGAATAAGAGAAGTTTGCAGAGTGCTACGGTGTCCACATTCACATCAGCATCCTCCCGGGACAAGAGGGGAAAGTTCCATCTGGGTCTGACTTCTGTTCAGCAGATCAGCTGAACACTCACAAATATGCGGCTTTCTTCTCAACCATCTAATTTGGCTTAAAGATGAAACAGGTCAACACTGACTTTGTGGACCCCAGGTTGCTCATCTTCAGACAGGATGGATGTCCTGAGGTCATTTGCTTTAGATTCAGAACTGGTTTATTAATTTAAAGAATGCACATTTAGGAAAAAGCTTCTGAATGCTGAGACACCTATCTGAGATGACTCAAATAATATACAAAATGAGGTCTCGCAGAACTTATCACAACCGCAGTCCACTGGGTAGTCAGTCCTGACTGGCTTGGCTGGGTGCAGCTTCTATGTTCAGCAAAAACTTTAAGAGTCTATGTTTCCAAGGTTCGCATTTGCAACGCGACATCCCTTCTGGATGAATCACATCAGACTTGATCAACAAATCAAAAGCAGATGTTTTGGCTATCTGGGAGTCATGTCACATTATCAAGTAAATCAGAAAAATGGAGTCTGAAGTCAACCAGACAGCAAGAAGTCATCAGAGACATCTCAGATGTGCGATTTTATCCAAAATATTGAACTTTTTAACTATAACTGTCTGCTAATGGTTGCTTTACACATTAAATGTGTTTCCAAAACAGATAATTATTTTCCATTATTTTCCAGGACAAAAGCAGTCAGAATTTTGACTTGATGGTATGTCACCACTGAACCTTACTGTGATTATGGATTATTTTAAATAAAAAGAAACAAAGTGTTTAAATTCCTGTTTTGTCTCATAAAACAGTCCAGCTTGCTTGGAATATAAGGAACACATAATTTTTTTACAAGAGAATAACCTAAGGTTTAACGCCAAATATGCTTTTTGCTTTTGCTGATGTAAGTGTAAATTGACACTATTTAAAAAAATGCATCAGGTGTTTTAAAATCAGCAAGAAAGCAGGCAGTCTTTGGAGGTGAAAGAAAGTCCAAGGGTTGGTTCATGCATAGCGCAGGGCTTTTACTGCAGCTTCTCAGAGTTTCCAGAAGACCTTATGTTTTATTTTTCTCTGTGCAGTGCTGTAAAGTATTTACTTACTATAAGAAACTGAGAGGTGTCGTAATTTCCCACTTAGCCCCAAACAGTGATGTCAGCATGACTTCCCTGCTCATGGTGTCACTGGGTCCTTCCTGTCGGGGTGAGTAACACCCATCCCAGCCTGGCTCCTGTGCTCTGAGTGTGTTTTTAGCCCGCAGAGCAAGCTATAAATGTTACAATGAGGTATCTGTGGCAGCCGGGGTAGCTAGTTACTAACTGATGTAGTATGTCAAGCGCACTATAGGTTGAAGCTCTCCTTTCTGTTTGGAGAATATGAAGAGCTTTATATAGCCACCGTTATCCAGGAAGAAGGAATGCCAGGGATGCCAGTGACCATATTTGAACAGCGTCTGCTCACACCGACTAACGCTCTTGTGCAAACCGGCTCATCTAGGTCCACTCTAAGCTTGTGTGTGAGTGTACACAGAACCGCACACTCAGTGCTGTAGTTCCAGTGAATCACCACTATCAGGCAATGTAACTCCTCATCTGGCTGTGACAGTCGACCTGCTCTGACTCACTGAAGGAAAACTTCACCCTCTCCTTCCAGCACTTTCTGGTTTACTCTTCTTGACTCTCCGCTCAACTGACTGACAACATCCCGTTCCAGACCTGCCGAGGAATCTTCTCTGCTTCACTTTATCTCTTTCCGTCCTGATCTGTGACTGGTCTGCAGTTGCAGACAGAGGTTGGACTTAAAGCGTTCTTCACTTTTTCTTTCTATTCCCCCCCTACTGGTGTTGCGTGTGTCCATGAGTGTGGTTGAGTTTCCGTGAGTCAGTATGCCATGTCGTCCCCTGGCTCGTCGTTTGTACAGATAAAGCATGAGGATTTGCTTTTCTATGAGAATTGTGGAGGAGGCAGCTTTGGGAGCGTCTACAGGGCCCACTGGATATCCCAGGAGAAGGAGGTGGCTGTGAAGAAGCTTCTCAAGATCGACAAAGAGGTAAAGAGGAGCGACTATGCATACACAGCGCGTGATCATTCATTTCGCAGCTAGAAGCACACTAAAACGAGCTTTACATCTATCGTAGCAATTAGTTAAGGCCTTGTGAAATCAACAAATAACCATTTCCACTTAGTTTCCCAGACTCTTTCTCTCCTTTCCTCTTCTCCCTCCCCTCCCTGCCTGGTAATGAACATGTTTATGTTACACATACCTCCCCTTGACAACCTTCTACTATCCAGTTTTATTTATGCTTTTCTATCCTGTTATCCTCCTATTGTATGATTTGAGGCTCACTTCACTACAGTTCAGCAGCCTCCCATCAGTTAAACCCAGATGCTGACTTAAAAATGGTTTACTGTTATGCCAATAGCACAGAGCTGGTAGTTAAAGAGTAGATAAGTGACTCTTGAACCTGTTTCCTAGAAAGTCTTGGACATAAAAAAATACAGAGTTTATGAATTTTATAGTTGTTAAGGTGAACATTTCCACTAAAGGCTAATTATTGGTTATGTCATGAACAGGATTAACCTATGAACTAGAGCATTGTGGTGGCACAAAGGCGTCTGTAAAGACACGCAAAGTGATATTTGATACTTCCAGATATACAAGGTTTCACGTCTCAGTTAAATTTTTTTAAAAAGTATTCTATTGGGATTTTAGAGACCAACACAAGTTGGCATATGATGGAGAAGTGGAAGAATTTCTCATGAAAATAATAGTGGTATGCATTTGGAATCAGCCTCTTTTAAAACCCCATAAATAAAATCCTGTGCAACCAACCGAATCATTAAACAGAATCCACATGTGTGTAATTTAATCTCAGTATAAATCCAGCTGTTCTGTGAAGGCCTCGGAGGTTTGTTAGACCATATCAGTGAACAAACATCATCATGAAAATCAAGGAAAACAGCAGACAAGTCATGGAAAAAATTGTGGAGAAGTTTAAAACAGGATTAGGTCAATATCCCAAGCTTTGAACATCTCCCAAAAACACGGTTCCATCCATCATCTGAAAATGAAAGAGACAAAGCTGCAAACCTACCATAACATGACTGTTCAGTTCAAGTCACTGGATGGGCAAGCTGCGCTTTTATCAGAGAAGCCGCAGAGAGGCCCGTAGTAGCTCCGGAAGAGTCTGTCAACACGGCAAATGCAATAAATTGTGCACTCTTTGTGGAAGAGGGGCAAGGGTAGAGGGATTATTGAAAGAAAGCCCTGAGAAGTCCTTTTTATAGTTTGTCTCAAGCCATGTAACAGACATGGCAAGCATATGGATAAAGGCGCCCTGGAATAAAATACCAACATTAAACATTTTTGTCTGCACGGAAATTGCTCTGCATCAAGAGAAAAATCATCCCGCTTATTATCCTGAACACACTAAGTAAGGGTGGCAGCGTCACGCTGTGGGAATGCTTTTCTTTAGCTGATGGGGAAATGGATTAAGGAAATCCTGGAAGAAAATCTATTATAGGCTGCAAAAGACTTGAGACTAGGGTGGAGGTTTACTGTCAAGAACAACTGCACTCCTAAACAAACAAACAAATAAAGCTACAATGGAATGATTTACATCAAAATGTGTTAGAATGGCCTAGTCAAAGTCCTGGCCTAAATCCCATTGGTATGTTCTGGCAAGATCTGGAAATTAATTTTCACAGGAGCTCTCCATTAGGTCTTACTGAGTTAGAGCTAATATCCAAGGAAGAATTATCAGAAATTTCAGTCTCTAGACCAGGGGCCACCAACCTTTTTGAAACTGAGAGCTATTTCATTGATTCGGTTTAACAACGGTAGTGTAAATGGAGCTTTATTGTGTCTATAAATGGCTACCAGTACTGACCTTTGAACTAGAAGAGTCTGTGTTCAATTTAACTTTAAGGTAAAATAAACATATTTTATTGTTCGTTTGACATTGTCATTTTTAAAAATCTATATAAATGCAAGAGTGATCTAAAAACACTTCAAAGGAATAAAATAAGACTTCTGGTGGGTGGAACAGGTTCATGAGTGCCACATGTGGTCGTTGCGGGCTACCTGGTGCCCACGGGCAACATGCTGGTGACACGTGCTCTAGATGTTCAAAGCTGGGAGAGACATACCACGAAAGACTCACAACTGGAACGGCAGTGAACTGTGGTCAAGGGGGAATAAACACTAATGTATGCCAAACTTTCTAAATGTCTTTTTTTAAAAACTTAAATATCTTGTATTCCTATCCTTCTACATTACCACAATGCACTGCTTTGTGTTGAGCCGGCACCCAAAACCCTGTGCTGTGTAGCTGATTGGTTGTTATTGTGCCACTAGGTAGAAATTATAGTCCGGAGCGTACGTCAACTCTGATGTATGGCATGTTTGTCACTGTGGCGTAGAAGCTCTTCCGACTCTCAGAATGAAATAATAATAATAATAATAATTTAGGCCTCAACTCAGTCCTCCTGCAGGCACATTTACAAATGACTAACATTTAGAATATTTAGCTTTTTCTTTTTTTTTTACTTAAAGGCTGTTTTTATGTCAGTGCCAGATACCGGAAAACTTAGGGAGTTTCCCAATGAATGTGTTTATGTTTCTCAGTCTGTCTTTGCCTTGTCTCCTTGTCCAGGCTGAGATTCTCAGTGTACTGAGTCATAAGAACATCATTCAGTTTTATGGAGCCGTGCTGGAATCTCCCAACTATGGCATTGTCACAGGTCAGACCCCACATTGTGTGTCTTTGTTAGACTTAAGCTACCATTTACTGTTGCAGTAATTTCATTTTCAAATACAGGTATAAAAGTAACATGAGGTTATTTGGGAGACTGAAGGGACACATTCATACCATGCAGAAACGTAAAAGCCTGTGTTTGTGTATTAGTTTTCAGCATGTGTATTTGATCTGAGATGGACATAGTTACACACACATTAACACATGCTCTGATAGCTGAGCTGTATTTATAAATGTGGTTTGAATGATTAGAGCAATCTCAACGCTTGGTCTTGCTCCACTTTCCTGGCACCAGGTTTGTTGAACAGTCCAGAACGTTTGGATGTTATCCTGGACCTTGCTGTACAGTTAAGATTAAATTTAAACCCAAAACCAGCAATAATGTTGGCTGCTCTATTCAGAAAGGTACAGCTGCAGTTATCACTCAGATGTCATTTGTTCTCAGACATCTGCAGGCGTGAACATACATTTACCCTGAAATTTTCCACTTATTGCTTCTCGGTACTTGTGTATTACTTTACAGAATATGCGAGCGGGGGGTCTCTGTATGAGTACATTTCCAGTGAGCAGAGTGAGGAAATGGACATGGAGCAAATCATGACATGGGCCATACAAATAGCCAAAGGTAACATTTTAAGGATTGTTTTAATTATTTAGAGAGGCATGGTGAAATTGGTTGTTGACTGGGATAGTTTATAGTTTGATCAGTCCAAAACTCAAACATCCTATGATTTCTTCCTGTCAGTAAACCCATTAATCCTTGGTGTTACCAAGTTGTACTAACAGCAGTTTTCAATGTGGATGTTTTTATTAGGTAAATGAGACTGTATCAGAGAGCTGTTTTAAAATGAATTATGGGATGTAAGAAGGAATTTAAAAGGGAACTTTATTTTCCATGTGTTGGAACTGCAGAAATGTCTCAACATTTCTGCAGTTCCTTGGGGCTACAAGAGAGACCAGGCCTCAGCAGAGAACAGGAAGGTCGAACAGAAGTTAGCAGAGTTGCTCTGTTTAACCCGTTTGAGATTTCAAACTGTCGGTTATAGATCATGATGGATTTTGATCAAGATGAGGTTCTACATGCTCTAGGAGGAATCAACACAAACACTGCTGTCTTAGTAATGCTAACTGCACTAATCGCTACAATGATACAAGCCTTAAAGCTATCATTTTGACTGCATTTTAACCGATGTAGACAATTAGTAACCAGTCACATAAAAACATATTTTGAATACTTTTCTCATTTGTTCCCATGATTCTTAAAGTGGAATTAGAACAAGCCAAAGTCAGTACCAGCAGGTCAAAGCACAGATTTGAATTGGTGCATCTCTAATTGTTTAAAATTCTAAGGGCAAGTTGAAATACATTACTGCTAATCTGGTTGTTAATGTATGACAGACCCAGCACAAACAAATTTAACTAAAATGAACAATTTTCTAACCAAATTGATCATAAACGGCCTGTGTAACTGTAATTAAACCCCTCAAGTTTTTCTTCTTCAAATTTGTCATGGTACAATCACAATGTTTTTTACACTGTCCTGGGGTCAGTTTTATAAATATACAAAATGTATTCTTTATGAAGCATTAAGGAAGGTAAATTTGATTTAGGAGAACATCTCATAAAAACTTTAGCAAGGCACTATGTAAAGCTTTTCTGAAAAATTGCAAAAGCCTGTCATATTATATGGATATGGAGTTCGTTGAATATTTTGGTGGTAGTTAATGGTGAAAACCAAAAATGTACATCTTATGTGTTGTAAATTTAAATTGGCTTAAAGATAAATTAGATTAACATAAATATTTTTTTTATGTTATAGATGTTGTAGAAGAAATGCTTCAGTAGCTGTTTACCTCTTATTAATAAATCTATAATAATTAATAATCACAACTCTTGCCATCCTATGATAGTGGAGGACTTTAAATTAACCAGCTGCTTTTGTTGCAGGCTGCAAGATAGAACTGTGACCAATCATGCAAAGACATGGTCTAACCCTATAAGACAAAACTAAATCCGGAAAAATCGACAGTCCCATAGTTCTTAGTTTCAGCTTTAAGTGGTACTCCCATACTAGTGGCGCATCCAGAAGGTTTCTGGCCTGTTTACTTTTTGCAAATTTTTTGTGACAGACCTCTTCCTGAACCAAGTTGAATATAGTTTTCTTTGAAAAAAAATAGACAGGGTTCTTTATAATGACAAAATGAAAATATGTTTGTACATTTGTTAAAAAGTAAAAAAAAAAATCCTTAAGCATAACATATACCTGCATTTACACCCACTGCTTCAGAGTTAGTTCAAACACAATTGGCAGCAATTGCAAATTCAAGTCTTCTTGGTTATGTCTCTACAACCTTGGCACGCCTCTTCCTTGGTATTTGCTACAATTCTTTTTTTTCCCAGATCCTGCTATGCTCAGTCTGTTTGGATTGACAGTATTGCTAGACATGTTTAAGTCTTTCCAGAAATTGTTCAATGGACTTAAATCCAGGCTCTAGCTGGACCAACTAAATATGTTACCAGACTTACTCTTTAGACCCTCCTTTGTTATTTTGGTCGTCTGGTTCAGTCATTGTTCAGTTCCAAGATGAAGCATCATCCTGGTCTGAGCTCAGAGGACTGCAGCAGATTTTCTTGATTTTCTCTATATTGCTGTCATCCCATCCTCTGTGCAGATTAGTCATCTAGCCCCTGCCATAAAAAAGCATCTCCGCATTATGATGCTGCCCCACTATGCTTCATAGCAGGAATGAGGAGGAGCCCTATGGTGCCTACATTGTAGCCACAGCTCCCTTGGGGCGGCCTAACAGAAGCAGGGCTGCCATAAAATCAGCACCACCGGGCCCTCTGACCAGCAGGCAAAGTGGGTGAAGTGTCTTGTCCAAGGACACAATGACAGGGGTTTGAACCAGCAACCCACCAGTTCTGGGAGACACTTCTAGCTCCTGTGCCACTGTTGCTAACAACATGGCAAGCAACGTATTTATTGGGGCCTATATAAATGTCCCTCTTTGGCAAAAGAGTAGGCAATATAAGTAGGACTGCAACAAACATCATTTTGCTAATTTATCAATCTTGACTACTTTTTCAGGTTAATGAATTAATAATAGGATACCAAGAGTTGCTTCATGGGGGATTTTATGTTTTGTTTTTTGCAGAAGTTGACCCAGGTGGCGCTAAAACTGCCACCCGAGGAGCACTGGATAGATCATATTTACAGAAAAAGAAGGGGTTTCATTTTAAATGCAAAATATATATATTTTTTGTCCTGATTACTGTTCTTGAGTGGGTTGTTCTTTCAGTAGATGGCATGGTTTAGAGTCTACTAACTAATTTTGAAATCAAAACATATCAGATCACTAACTGGAGGTTACAATCATTTAAATAAATGATTAATCCCAACTAATCTGATGGTTTCAGCCTTAATATGCACTGTCAGCCATGAGACCTTACAGTGTATAGAGAAATCCCTTCCATTCCAAACCATCTTCAGTTATATTCACCACAGATGGATTTAATTCTGAGTTTCATGACAAAATAATCATGAGCCTTTTTTGATGTTTGAAAATGTTTAAAACTACAAAAATATCTGCAAACATTTTTTTTTTACTTTGAGCTGTTTTGAGTATAAAGAAAAAAGAAAACTAAACCAATATTTGATTTAGAATAAGTCTACAACATAATAAAATTTAAAAAATAAATAAATGAAGTGCCGCAAATATTTTTGTGGAGGAACAATATCCAAGTGTAAAAATAAGGATCCTACAATGAAACTCAATTTACTGTAAGATTACGTAATTTCATTAAAACCAATCAGAAATTCTCAAACATGTTGTTCATGGGACTTACTACCTAATTTCCTTCCAGGGATGCATTACCTCCACGCAGAAGCTCCAGTCAAAGTGATACACAGAGACCTCAAGTCACGAAATGGTAACATGATCTATTATTCAGATTCAATAAAATTTTTGTTCATGTATAAACCTGAGTTATGCATTGCATTTGCCTTTGAGCGACAGCAGTAAACTATATGCTGTAATGCTCTGACTGGTTTCTGTTCTGATTGCAGTGGTGATGACTGCAGACAAAGTGCTAAAGGTATGCAACTGTGATCTTATTGTTTATTTAAAAACAGCTACCTCAAATTCATAACAAGATATTTTAATCTTCTCATTTTGGGGTTCCAGATATGTGACTTTGGAGCATCTAAGTTTCTATCTCACACCACCCATATGACTGTGGTGGGCACTTTTCCCTGGATGGCTCCTGAAGTTATTCAGAGTCTACCTGTCTCTGAGACCTGTGACACCTACTCATACGGTGTGGTAAGTTATTAAAAATGCAAACTGTATATATATATATATATATATATATATATATATATGTATATGTATATTAATATATATATATATATATATATATATATATATATATATATATATATATATATATATATATATATATATATATATATATATAAACAGGTGCATCTCAATTAAGGAGAAAGTCAAGTAATTTATTTCAGAAATGAAGTTTAAAAAGTATCTCTGACATAGTTTGATTAAACACTGTGGTTTTTATTTTAGGTGTTTGTGTTTATATTATAATATTTGCCTCCTGACAAGTATATCCATGCACTATACAGTACAATAATAAATAACAATATTACTGAAAAGTTCATTCACATCAGTATTCCTTAAGTGAAACAGAGATGTGGCCTTAATGAAAAGTATTCTACCTGCTTAAAGGTTGTTATTTTGAAAAGGCACTTTTATCTGACCAACGTGCCTTATTGGAATGCATATTCTAATCTATTGAAACTTAATATATATGCGCTTCCATATGACACTTGGTTCAGACTCTTTTTGCATGAATTACTAAATCAGTGTGGTGTGGCATGAATGCAATCAGCCTACTGTGCTGCTGAGCTCCTTAGGAAGCCCAGTTTGCTTTAATAACAACCTTTAGCTAATTTGCATGGTTCAGACGAGTGTCTCACATTTTTTCAGCCAATGCTCCACAGATTCTCTTTGGGGTTCATGTCGGGCCAGTCAGCTGGCCAGCCAAGTACAGTGATACCATGGTCATTAAACCGTGTACTGATATGTTTGGCAGTGTGGGCAGGTGAAAAGTCCTGCAGCAAAACGAAATCCGCATCTCCATAAAACCTGTCAGCAGAAGGAAGCATAAAGTGCTCTTCTTGTTGGAGGGCTGCTCTGACTATGCACTAGATAAAACACAGTCAACCACCACCAGAAGATAGCATGGCACCACAAATAATTACTGACTGCGAAAACTTCCCTACGGGCCTGAAGCAGATTGGCTTATGTGACTCTTCACTCTTCCTCCAGACTCTAGGACCTTGATTTCTCAAACAAAAACATTTTTTAAAAAAAAGGTTTGCACCAGTGAGCAACAGTCCAATCATTTTCCTCCTTAACCCATTCTTACATTATCTCTGGTTCAGAAGTAGTTTAACAAAAAGAATGCAACAGTTGTAGGCCATGTCTTGCATAGGTCTCTGCTTGGTGGCTCTTCAGACACTGCCCCCACTTTTCCTTGTGAACTCTTAAACGGGCGTTGCTTCACAATCCTCTCAAGACCGGGGTTATTCCTATTACTTGTGCATCTTTTTCTACCACGCTTTGTCCTTCCACTCAACTTTCCATGAATATAAACTCTGTGAACAGCCAACATCTTTAGCGATGACCTTATGTAGCTTACTCTCCCTGTAGAGGGTGTCAATGACCAGCTGCTGCACTGCCAAGTCAGCAGTTTCCCCTAGGTCGTAACATATCATATCATATCATTTCTGTGCTTAAACTCATATTTTATCCTTATATTTTAAATTTAGAATTTTAAATACATTATTTGGTGTGTGTTTATTCAAATGAAGTGCATACTTTTCTGGCTGATATATCCATGTTAGTGCTGATCTGGATACAGAACAGACTTCGCCGTTTCTCTTTGTAATAATCCTAATGCTTTGTGGCCAGGTGCTGTGGGAGATGCTGACTCGGGAGGTTCCTTTCAAAGGTTTCGAGGGGCTGCAGGTTGCGTGGCTGGTGGTGGAGAAGCAAGAGGTATTCTGCACACTCAAACACCTCGGTGAACCCGCCGCTAGCATGCTGACCCATCAGAGTTCAAGACAGCCAAAGGCACAATGCGTTGCTCGCCTGGTTTCCACTGCGAGCTCGCTCGGCCGAGTATTTTTAGGCGTGATGTCAGTTCTGTGTTCATGTAAGGCCTGGATACACAGCAGTGGAGCTTGGCCAGACTCTCGGCTAGGGTCTTTACAAGCAAGAGAGGGAGCGAGGGGAAAAATGTGGTGATGGGAGGGTTGATTTTAGAGGTTTACAAGTGGTCGGGGACGGTTGTTACACGAGGCCCGTGTTTCGGTTAATGACCTCAGCAGCAGTCACACGTTTACGCACACACGGACACCAGTGGTCAACAAACAACCCGGAGAACATGATTCCAGCATAGCTACTGGCTAAACTCCAGATCCTCTCCCTAAATAACTCAGGCTGTCTCTCTCTTCCTCTTTCCCAGTCTGCCTGATTTCCCTTTCCATTGCTGCACATCTCTTCTCGACCCTTCAACTCGCCCTCTCTCCACTCAGAGTTGCAGATATTTTAAGATTAATCCCCCAATGAAAAAAAAGTTTCCATTTACTTCACTGGGTTACGAGGCTGCGCTGGCTTATTGGGACCGATGATTATGCCACTGGGTTTTTAAATGGGGAAAGTTTTAACAGCATTGCGTCTCTGCTGCTGCCTATTAGAAAGTAGTGGAATGACGCATGCAGTAAACACGTTCTCTGCAAAGGTTTGAAGGACTGACATTTTGTCAGTTTCAAGTGAATTGAGATCAGCTGCTCAGTCAGTTGAAAATCTATAAAGGAGAAGGTTTTAGGGTAATGTACTTAATTAGTTGGACACAAAAAAGCAGCTTCTGTTGCATTTGTCTGGGATTATTCTATTGTGTTTAATATCAAATGTCTGTGTGATCTAGAAACTGTAAGAGTAAGTAAAACCTCTTGACAAAACCCCCCCTCAGTGTTATATTCAGTTATGAACCAACCACAGAGTCACGAACAAGAGTCGATGAGACTTTGTCTCATACAAGCATTTATGCCCCCATTATTTTCACTTAACCATCACTTAGCCATCACAGACTATATCATGTTATACATGGAAGGCCTTCAATTATTTTTCTGAGGAAACAAAATCTGAAATGCAAGGCATACAGTAGTATTTTCACGCTTTACTCTGGTACCCCTAAATAAAAATTCACTGCAACCAATTGCCTTCAGTGGCCCCCAGCTTAAAATGCAAACTCGACTGCAGTGAAAAGTGGATCAAACAGTTAACTCCTGTACACATTTACATAACACAGACGAGTGCAACACTTGTCAGACTTTTATTTAAAAGAGAAAAAGTAAAATAATTTTTTGTTCCAGTCCACAGTTAAGCACTTTTTTTCTTGGTCTATTGAATAAAAACATGAAATGTAGTTTGTGGTTGTAATTTGACAAAATGTGAAATGATGAAGGTGCACTGAATACCTTTACAAGGCATTGAATTGGCTGGAATACTGAACATTCCCCTCTTTGAGGAATTTAGCCGGAAATGTATCATTGCCTGAAGAAGTAAAAAATCATGACGTTCTGGCCAGATACTTACAAGACGTGCACAAACTGTTGAAAACAGATGACAAGGCAGTGAATCTGAAATACTTGAGTGAAACTGGATGGACAGTATTTTAAGAAATCATAAATGATGTCCTGCCCTTCGGCATTTTTCCAACGAGCGCTGATTTAAGATGAGATTTTGATTGGATTAACAAAAAGGGCAGCGGTTATGTCGTCCACTGTAAATCAAATCTTATTAAATCACTCCTTCTAACGATCCTAACGATGCGGTTCAAAACCCATCTTGTCATTTAATTGTAATCGTGGGTGCTGACAAATGAAAGCAAGCTAATGTGCTAAGTTAAGAGGGCAGGTCTGGCAAACATACCTGCGGCACATTAGTGCGCCTGGATTGTCACCACAATGTTATTATCCACCAAAATAGGAGGAAGTGCTGCCTCACAGGACCGTTTACTCCTCTGTTCATTTTGACAGCCGCTATTGCTTATCTAGTAACAGTTTCTTTCTATCTGTGTGTGTGTGTGTGTGTGTGTGTGTGTGTGTGTGTGTGTTTGGGCGTCTAGAGGCTAACCATCCCCACCAGCTGCCCTGCAAGTTTTGCAGAGTTGATGCGCAAATGTTGGCAAGCAGATCCAAAGGTGAGACAAACTGCTTATGGATAAGAGTGTGAAATATTCAGTTTTCCTCAGTGGGAAAAGTATGTTTTCATGTTCTATTTTGACGTCTTTATTGGCAGGAACGACCGCAATTCAAGCATGTGCTGCTAACCTTGGAGACTATGGCCAACGACAGCAGGCTGCCAGACCAGTGCAACTCTTTCCTACATAACAAGGACCAGTGGAGGTACACACGCCTAAACACGCACAGTGACTGACGCAAAATAATAATAAGAAAAAGCGTCAAACTGCTGTTGAATCGTCAGAGATTTACTGCGTGCGCTCATATATTCAGCAACATTGCACACATGAAAAGCTCTGTGTGAATCTGAAACTCAGGAGAGAAGCTGCATGTGTGACCCTGCACTCGGCTTCGGTCTATATTAAGCTCTCTGGAAAGTGTCCATGGAAGAGATTCCTCTACTCCTCCACAGGGCCGGGGGTGGGACACAGAGAAGCTGGGGGAGGAGGAGGAAGGAGGGGGGTGGATGCGGGCTTTAGAGGAAATATCAAATGTGAGTCGAAGAGGAGAAGTTCGGGGAGGAACAGAAATGTAATGTGCGAGTGTGAATTCTGAAATGCAGAGCAAGGCGCAGAAACTGTGAGGACAGAAGAGAACCAAGTGTGGACTGATGTAGGGAGGGAGGGAGGGAGTCGTGGGCAATGTACCAGATGAGCGATGGTGTGAGATTCTGTGCATATTTAGCATGAGCACAGCGAAGGCAATCAATTCTGAGTGAAGGTTTGGGGTAAGGGTGGAAAAACCTGGACACAGAGGGAGGAGGCAAAGCGCAGGAAGGTGAAGGGGTGGGATGAATGAGCGGAGAAGTGCCGCGCTGAAGGAACACAGGCGGTATGGCTGTGCATCCAGGCTCGGTCTAAATTTAGCTGATGGGAGAGGTGATTGTTTGTGAGAGCATGCTCAAAAAGGACAGTCAGGCACCAGCTCCCACAGTGACCTTTTGTGGAAGCAGACAGTACTGCAGCAGGAATATGTTCCACTGATGGAATCAGTCGAGCCACAACGTGATCTTCAGTCGGCTAATATGGGGCAAACGCAATCTCTCTTTGTAATGCACTCTCTTTGATCTAAGCTAACAAATGCAGCGCAGTGAAAATGTATTTACGGGTTTCTTGTTTTGCTCTTTTGTCATAGTTTCATGTTTCGGATCATGAAACAAACTTTCATTTCACTGACATATTACCTTGGAAAATACAAAATGCAACCAGGGTGGGTTTATGTGGAAAAAAGTAACTCCCCCCTAAACCAAATGATAGGTTTGCCACTGTTTGTGGCAACAGCTATCATCAAGCTTCTGATGGTTGGACATTTTTCTGGATTTTGTGGTAGAGCAGATTTCATGGTTCCATTACTTTTGGCAAGTCGTCTTGGTCCTCAAGCAGCAGCAGTCATAGATGCGCTCTTGCAGTAGTTATTTTCCATTTTTTCTCAGTGTACGGGTAGATGTCAATGACTTTCTTTCATATTTTGTTCTCAAATGTCTTTACATCAGAGCATGATGTGTTTCCTGCGTTTTGAGGTGTTTTTCTTTGCTTCCGGTTGTCAGACAGGCTTTTGTAAAGGGATTGATTTATTCTGCTGGTCAGGTAGTTATCAGGGCTGGGTGTGGCCTGGTGTGAAATCGAACCCTCGTTTTTTTTTTTACACATAGGTTAAAGGTTGATCTGGAGGGTTTTTCCCTCTTGATAAAGGAAAATTTAATTTTGTATTTACGCAGATTGTCTTTGATATTAAAATTTGCTTGGTGATGTTGATTCTACCACTCTGGCAGTAACCAAGCCTGGGTGTGACAATTGAAACTTAATTGAAATCTTTTGTGATTAACAAAGAAAATTGTTAATTACAGTTAATTGACGATTTAACAAGATAGGTCCAGACTGAGTTCTCCCAATCAATGCAATCCTCATTTGAAAACTGTTTTTTTATTTTCTGGGGTTTTCTTTGTTGGATATAAAACTTTGTGTGGAGAATTTGTTTGAAACATTGTTGAACAAATGTGACAACAATAAGCAAAAGCTTAAGTAATCTGTGAGGGGTTTTCACTTTTCACAGCACAGTTTCTAGAATATTAGTGCATCCAAGAGCTGTAAATTGCAGCTTTGTGAATAACTAAATTTGCATTTGGAAAAAAGGAAAAAAAAAGTTGTGATGATGTTTATAGTTCAAATGAGAATAGTTTGGATATTTTAAGTCAGATTATTAAAGAAATCTACTACAAAGACAAACTAGATTGTAAAATTTAAACATTTTCTTCTTTAGCAAAGCTCATACACTGTATGCATTTCAAAAGTCAAAGTGTGTCTTCATTCAACAATATGTGGGAGGACGAGAAGTTGCAGTTGTTTTTTCTTAATGATTCTCCTGCTTGTGTGATAATTGTTTATAATCTATGTCATTGGAACATACATTCCAATGAAATTCATCCTCTGCATTTAACCCATCACTTAGGGAGCAGTGGGGAGTTTCTTGCTCAGGGACTCAGGGCAGTCTGTCGGATTCAAACCCCAGAACCTTGCAGCCTCTCCAGGACACAAGCCCCGCGCTCTCTAACCGCTAGGCCACGACTCCCCTCTATAGGAAATTAGCACAGCAGTCGTTCCATTTCAGATGCTTTTCTTTATTCTGAGAGGCTTTTGGTGTGCAGGAGGTGCATCTGCTTAGTCACAACTGATATTTTATCTCTATGCATCTTACATTCACCTCGGCAGATGTGAAATTGAATCCACCCTTGAGCGCCTCCGGAAGCTGGAGAGGGAGCTGTACTCTAAAGAGAAAGAGCTAGAGGAGAGGGAGAGGAGGCTCAGACTGTGGGAGGAGAGGCTGATGGAGAGGTCCAACAGGACTCCCAGTCCCACCTCTCTACTCATGGACCGCTCAAACATTTCACCAGTAAGTAAAAGCCATTTTACACGTACATTCTGCTGTTAAAACGATCCAGGTGGGAGAGCTTTTTCCTCACAGTAACCTTAATCTTTTCTCCTTTGATCAGTTCTTCACACCCATGTCCATTGGTTCCTCTGGCTCCTTCTTCCGCTCACACTCCCAGGACTCCAACAGCACCAGCCTCAGCAGCGCAGGGGTCAGCAGCGCTGGTGTCAGCTGTCTCCTCCGCACACTCAGCAATGGGGACACAGAACGAGGGAGCAGTGCTGTGCTGGAGAGGGGGGTGGGTTCACTCGACAGCGGCAGGCTGCACGTCATGCTTCGAGGGTTGCAGGGGAGGTTCGATGAGGAGGGGGAAGAGGAAGGAACTATTGAGGAGAAAGATTGGGGACATAAGGAACAAAATGATAGTGGGAGTTTGGAGGGAGGAAGGGTTCAGGTAACACTCAGGAGCTTCCCAGGAGGCATCGTCGAGAGGAAGGAGAGGACCTGGGAAGAGGGGGACAGAGAGAGAGGAGGCATGCAGAGAAGCAGAGTGACCACCATAGTCCGAGGATATTCAGGAGGATTCGGGGAGGCAGAGGGGGAGAGTGAGAAGGAGGGAGGGTGGGAGATTGAAAAATTAGGGGACAAGTTGGAGGAGAAAGAGGCGGAGGAAGGGCTTGAGGGAAGTAGGCTGCCATCCATGTTTAAGGGTCTCCGAGGAAGTTTTGGAAACCTGGGGGACATGCTGTCCTTGGACATGGATGAGATGGGGGAGGTGGACAGACTTGGTGACCTGGACATGAACATGAACATGGGCGACCTGGGAGTGATGAAGGTGATGGGTCAGGGTGTCAGGAGTGAAGTGGGCGTTAGGGGTCGCAGAAGTGATGTGGGAGTTGTAGTCCAGGGTGTCCGGGGCGACCTCAGCGAGGCCATCAGCCAGAAGATAAGAGGCGAAGTGGGCGTCGTCGGTCGCTCTGGGATGCAGGTGAGCATGCGGGCATCTTCCAATCAGAACTCTGTGAAGAGCTGCAGCGTGCGACACGGAACAAAGATCAACATGGCGACGACCGCCATGGACATGATGGAGCTCGACTGGTCTGACAGTGACTAGGAAACACATGGGCAGACGCGTTCACAGCAAGCAGATATGGAAAAATGATGTAACGTGTTCCCCCAGAAAGCATTTGAGTTACAGATTGTGTCACAGGCTTCAGGTGAGGTAGACACGAATCATTTTAAATTAAGTTTAATAATCCACCCATGTGTTTCAAGAGATAGCAAAGTCATACAAGCCCTTTTCAGACATAATTGTTTTAGCATTAACAGCTTAAACAACCATGGTGGTCAGTTATCTAAACAAAGGTCACTTTTACATCTATTGTATATCTCCTTTACATGAATATCCATTCGTTACAGAGATGAAATCAACCGTTGATTGACCCTGACCAGTCAGACTGGTGATCAGCTGGTCTTTTTCCAATCAGGAAATTCAACATGCACAACACCTGGTTTATACACATTGTTTAGGTTCTCACAAATGTTGTCTCACAACAGAAGCGCACACATTTTCTGTACACATGTTCTGTGTTTTCAGCCTATTTTGCATCCACAATTTTCTAACAGTCCCTGCTCAATGGGGGTGGCCCTAAACAAAGAGGAAGAGCGACAAGATGGAGTCTGAAACGTATTCAAACATATGCATTTTGCTACATGTCACATTGACCTAAAGTCATTGTGACACCAAAATGTAACAGCGCAGGAGGTGAGGGAGTGGGATGAATGAGCGCAATGAATGAAGGCCGTGAGTAGGAAAGGAGTTTCAGACTGCTGGACCGATTTGGGATTGGCTCCGACGTCATTACATGACGTAAATGTACATGAATGATGCGAGTCAAATCTGGACCTACAGCCTTCCGAAAAAATGAACTACAAAGTGCATGATCTCTTCTCTCCGTCCATTTTTGTTAATTTCTGTGAGGTGGGCTGGCATGTCATGCAAAGGATTGTGGGATTCCTTAGGCGGGGCTCACATTGAATGCGGTGTAGATATGGTTGCGTCGCCGCAAGGAACGCAAATAATTAAAAATTAATGTTTCAACTCACATGAGTTGCATGCGGTTGTGGATCCGGATACCAAAGCGGTGCGGTGCTGCAAACTATTCCGCAAGAAGGAAGTTCGACCAGACACCGCAGCAGTCCCTGGATCAAGCTTCCGAATTTCACGAGCCAAACAGGAAACGCCGGGTGCAAGACAGGATAAAGGTCCAGTGAATTTCAGAATAAAATCACCGCACCAACCCAGCTAGGTTGACTGGTGTAAACAAAACGGAGAAACAGAGACAGGAGGAAACAGAGGGCCTTTTGGGAATGAAATAGGATATTTAAGCACACGGGTAACGAGTTTTGCCCTGAAAAACGATAACAATGGCTGTTTTTAATAATTTATGAGGGATAGCAACAGAAAGGACCACATGAACTTCTGGTCTCGCCAGTGCCCTTTCCGGAACTGGAGCCGCAGCAGGCCTAGGAACAGTGTGAGTCGGGGTTTGCATTATAGCTCCTTAGCACCAATAAGGGACAATAAAAGGTTCCTATGCTAAATTAGCCGCAGGAGGGAGCATACAAGCTCATTTTCCTACCTCCTTCCTTACTGACTGCACTATTCGGATAGCACTTATCATGGCGACCGCTGATCCACTTCTGCTTTGGCTAAAGAGTTGTTACCCAATAGACGTATTCGGATGGAGCCTAGGAATGCCCTTCCTCTCTAGATTCTTCTTCTGCAACCAGTTGCTGAATACAGGCAGATTTCATCCGCAGTGACATTGTTTAAAAGAGGGACTGCAGGGAAGGCCTTAAGCGAGGGTATACAAGTCAAAGGGATGTTATTTACATCTGAATTCTCCAGTGAAACCTGGTACATGAAGACACATCATGTGATACAAAGTCACACTGACTACAGTACGCCTCAGTGTGAACACTGTTTCTAAGGATGACGCAAAGTTAGCTATTTTCAGTATCTGTGATGAATTCAAAAATAAAATCAGAGGAAGCACAAACGATGAGTGGAGGTTTCTAGGCAGGACACTATATTTTCAAAGACATCTTTAGACACTGGACTGCTGTTTTAGTCATGATTGCCATGCTAACTATGCTAATCACTAAATAAGATGCTAAAGATGGTCTAAAATAGGAACAGTCTATCTGCTTAGTTTTAATAACTTAAACACTTATTGTTTTATCTCTCACACACACAGTCAAACATCATATCTACTTCTAACATAGTGACTACTTGACGAAATAAGACCATTAAAAAAATGTTATGCGGTTCTTTCATCTTTTTAATGCAAGAATTTCTAACGAGAAATCTAATTAAGCTAAAATGAGCGTTGTCAAACTTCACAAAAACCCCTGATTTGAAATCCGCCACAAAAGTCTAATTGGTGCATCTCTCATTCATCAGGACAGCATGTTGTTCACACTTGTCCCTTGTTGGAAAGTACATGTTCCAAGGTGCGTAAAAGTGACTGGTGTGCTTTTTCTGACATGACTCTGATACGTTCAGTTAGCGTCCGATAAATTAAAAACAAGTGTGTCTGAAAGGGGCCGAGTATATGGTACTGGCAAGTTCTCAGATAGACGTCATCTGTGTAATACTTCTAAACTGCTGAATAACATACTGTAAGAGGTAAAAGTGTGCTGAAATGAGGCACTTGAACGCCACACTAATGAGGCAGCACTGTCATTTGTTTTGCCCCTCCTCTTGCTTATACGGTATTTTGTAGTTTTTGGATTTGATTTGTTAAACATGCTTAGACTTTATCAGTTCTAACTGTGATCTTGAGTGAGAATTTTTGGCATTTTTTTTCTCTGTATATTGTATCATTTTTCAATAAAAAGAAAATATGTTTGATTCCACTGCAGTAAGATTGCTTTTAGTAAACACATATACTTCTGACGTGAAGGGACTTTGTGATTCATATACAAATGAATGAAACTTGGTGGAAATTATTCAAACACTGAGCAGCAGGGCCACTCCGGCCAACACCCATTTGGCTGGGCGCTCCCTGGTTTTCAGGCTAAAAGTCCACACGTATGTGGGTCCTCTGATCTTGGTCTTGTAAAGCGGACATTCATAGATGTTCCTGGTCTCCTGGCGGTCGTTGGGCACCGCTCGGACTGAGATCACAGGCATGGCTGGGGTCAGCTCTTTCAGACGAGCCTCAGCGATCACCCCAGTCTGAGGGTCCCACCTGGCACCTGGGATACAATCACAAAACGGAGGGATGTTGCAGTGTTTTCATGCTGGATACAGCCTACAGGGGCTATCAAAGAGGCTCACTAAATGGGTAATTTTACTGTGTTCTGCCCAAGCTGCTGTTGGAAAATATGAAGCATATCTACCTTCCATGTAAAGTCCATACACATACGCCCCCTCTCTGGCAGGTTGGTTGAATTCTTCCTTATATTTCTTTGTTACATCGACAGTAAGGTTCACTTTATCCAGAGGCCATTCGTTTTTACGTGCCAGAGACTGCATCACAGCTAGAATGTGATGGAAACACCTGATTGTAAGGATGAGCACCAAAGGGAAACAGTAATGGAAAAACCAAGGAGACACGTTATGTCTTGGTAAGGGTCTTGTCTGTGTTACCAGTAAGGAAGGACTGTGGGTTGAACAGTCCAGATAGCCAGACGACGCTGGGCAGAGACAGGTCCTGGGTCCAGCTGTCAAGCTCTTTACAACGCAGCATCACATCGTTGTACCTGGTGAAAATGAGTGTTGCATCTCTTAAAAATAAGAGTCTTTCACGTGCATTTGCTGAGATTTTAGGCATGTGAACTTTTATTTTGAATAATTTAATACAACCTTTTCAATATTTGCTATTTTAGTATTTATTTTAACTTATTTATCCCTTTTAGCTTATATACTTTCTGTTTTGCATGTCCTTTTTTATTTTTATTAAATTCTGTATTGTTTTTATTCTTTACAATAGACTTTTTAGAATGTCTGCTGGTAGTCTTTTGGTTTGGTCGTGTGTTTGCAGGGGTTTTGGTAGCTGGATGGATCAATGCTTTATGTTGTTTTTGCTAAATTCTGACCTTACTATCTGAACGTTGCTGCTGAAACTGAGCCTCATCAGACCTGGGGTCCGTTCTTCGTACGTCGCTAACTCAGTTAGCAGGATTTCATTGTTGACGATTTGGCATGATCTTGGATCGTTTGGTTCTTCGAAAGACATCCTGCACTTGTTGTCATAGCAACATGTGCGCCAGCTTAAGCCTGCTCGAGAGCAGGCTTATTTCATGTAAACAAGATTAGATCACGGCTGTATAAGCGGAGGAGATAGGGAAGTATGCCGTAGCCATGTCCATTTTTACGACTGCAACCTGTTGCGGAAGGTGCAAGAATAATTTGCAGAGTTTTTCGAATTAATCGCGTATTGCGCAATAGACAGGATCCTTTAGCGCAGCGCGACAGTGTAATTGTAGAGAGATTTTCTTGGTGGCTGTTATAAACAGACAAACACATCATTTAACAGTGGCTTTTAAAGAGGAAAAGGTGGTGTTGGAGCCATAAATCTAAAATATTTAAGTTATTTGTATAATGGTTTGCTTTTTATTTTTATCCTATCCAGTAAGAAGATTTGTTCGGGCCATTTTATTGTGAAGTTTAGTTTACTTTGAAAGGCTTGCTTCCTGTCGAGCCGTATATTGTATCAGAAAAAACTATGGATGGATTATCTAGCCACGGAGCAATACAGTTTTACCGTGTAAACTGTGGATGACTTGGAAAAGGAAAATTTTCATTTTTTATGGATAAAGATTTTTTTTTTTGTTAAAATTCCCAGTTTGCACATGTCCTTTACTTCCCGTGTCTAAGGAATGACACTGAAATTTGGATCTCTTGACATAACAAGTGCTTTTTTAAAATAAAGTATAATATTAAAGGCTACTATTTTGTAGAATATTCTTGTATTTCACTTTTACTTGTCCCCATGTTCTAGTGGGTCCCATGGAGGCTCTGACATAAAAGAACAAAGTAAATATGAGATTATTAAAATGCAAAAATTCATACTGTAGAAAGTGATAGAAACATCTACCATGGACAGTATTTACGCATTAATTTGTCTGCTGCTTTTTGCCAGCCCTCTCTCCTGGCTTTAACAGATTTTGAGGTGTTTTAATTAATGACTCAAATTCAGCATAACCTTCCATTAAAAGCTCTTGTTCTGCTTGGGAGAAAAACTGTGGGCGTTCTTTGGCCATGCTGAACAGCCAATAGCAGCGTTGCTGATCAATGTTTCTACTATCGATACATTTCCCCTTTTAAACAAACGCATGAACGTGCCGTTGTCTCAGATAACTCAATCCAGCCATACTAATCGTAAACAGCAGGTGTGTTGGAAGAACCCAGTTAGCCAGATCATGGTTAGCCGGATGAAATCATCTTGGATGTGTCATTTGATCTTGGATGTTTTAAGCAACGTACGAAGAACGGACCCCTGGTAACAACTGTCAATTCTGGCAAGACCTTGCCAGTGCTATACCCTCAGATTCATGCTCTTAGAGGAGAGGAGCTGTACCTGATCTGGTCTATTGCTGCTTAAAGGGTACATATTCACGTTATTTTACATTTTTAAAATTTATACGGCAGTAGTACACTCTGGTTCCATGCAACATTTTTCTGAAAGATTATGATGTCCTGCTGCCGTAGTATTTATTTTTTTGTCTTTTAAACATTGTTTGTGCTGAATTTGTTAGTAAATATAGCCTTTTCTGTGTATATTTATCATTACATCATGTGACCTGGGTTATGTCACTGCACATGCATACGATGGGTGAACAAGCCGAAGCAATGTTCATGGATGTAATGAGTTACTTTGAGCTATTGTTGCCCATCATCACAAACAGATTTATCTATTCTTCTTTCATCAACAAGGCATTTTCATCCAACCTACTGCTGCTTACTGGATGCTTTCTCTTTATCTGACTATTTGCTGTAATTCTATGAGATGGTTGGGCACAGAAATCCCAGTAGTTCAGCAGTTTTTCTGAAACATTCTGACACCAACAGCAATGCAACATCCAAAGTCTCTTAAATCCCCATTCGTCCCAACTCTGATGCTTGGTTACATTATTCAGGTGATGCCATTTGGTTGACTGATATGCTATTAGCACCAGTAGAGCAACTGTTCCTAATAAAGTGAAAGTGCTCCAACATGGAAGAACACACATACCATATAGCCAAGCTGTAGGTTGAAGGGTAGGCCAGTTTGGTCCAAGTATCAGGGACGTTGTCGAAGAACAAGGCTGTCTGCAGCTTCTCCATCTCAGAGGACATGGCCAGTTCACCCTTTACAGAGACAACTGTTATGCCACTACAAACCTGAGTGAATACTGATCAGCCATACACGAGGACATCAGAGGTCAAACAATAGAACTGCTGTCCATCAGTCTATCTTTCAACGTACTTTGAGTCCCAGGTCGAGCTCCTTCAGTGAGCGGCGAATCTCAAAAATTAGCATGTTCATGCGCTCACATTCCTGGAAGCAGACTACGATGTATGGCGACCGCTCGGCTGTTTTGGATGTTATGTCCGACATATTGTACTCCTCTGGTAGCTTTTCCAGAATTTCATCTAAAATTGTTTTTACCTGCAAGTGAGCAGAGGGTTCAATTCATCAATAATAGTAAAAACATGTTAATTAACATTCTGTAGGTTTACTGATACATTTCTTGTTAATGTATCTACAGGAATTTGAAGAGAAGACGCACTGGTGTTGTAACTGATTAAAATATGAGGATCATTTAATTTTTTTTGTAGGTTTTAGCTTTTGCTTCGGAAATATAGAGTCCACCTTTTCCTCCAGTGTCTGTGAAGCTCCCTCTCCCATCACAGCATCAGGAGACTGAAGCTCCAGCAGTGTGTGGAAAAGATTATCCGACGTCACGGTGAGAAACTCAATTTCTGCATTTGGGTGCAATCCGTAATGAACTGGGCTTTCATGGGGCAGCATCTCATCTATGAAGTCATGGTAGCCCTGAGATGAATTAAATGCAATTAATGGGCAAATGTATCTGACGTTACTTTCAGAGACGCGTATAAAATGCAAAAATATGTCTTGCAGGAAGTGAACTCCTCAGGGTTAGCTGGATTATTTTTCGTCTTGCTTTTACGACATGTTTTAAAGAAATAAGTACCACAGCAGAGATTAGCAAGAAAAAAACGCTTGAGCAGTGTTTGCTTGACCTTACCTGATAGTCCAGATTGGAGGGAACAACAAACCCTGGTGCCAATGAAAGCTTCCTATCAAACTTTAAGAAAAATAAATAAAGAATTACTATCATTTAGATTAAAGTCCTGGACAAACCAGTTAGTATTTCCCCAAACGGTCGCTAAATGGCTCCTGATCAGGCATCAGCTTATCAGAAAAAAATGCTTGCCCACCTTAAACATCTGTTCTTTTTTTGTTTTATTTGTCACACTTCAATTTTTCAGATCATCAACGGATAAAAAAAACACCACAAAAAGCTGACATATCAACATAATTCCAACAATTTACCAATGCGGGTTGCCCAGGCAGTCAACTGCTCAATCTCTCTGTAGTTGTGACTCAGAAGCCCCCTTATATCTCGGGACAAAAGTATTTATGTTGTCTTAAACCCTATCAATCTAGTTCTGAAAAACTCCTTAAGATACTGTTATTGTAATTCTCCTCCTTGCTAACTTTATATCAGAAAAGGGGGGAGCGGTGGCCTAATGGTTACAGCAGGATCCCAAATTCTCAGCCCCAGAATGCTCCCCGGGTGCCACACATGATCGGCTGACTGTTCCCTAAAGAGATGGGTTAATAGCAGAGGACAAATTGCATTGGAATTTATGTTGCAATGACAAGCAAAGATGATTTGTAATATAAAAGACATTATCCTGTGGTGTTTACAGTTGGTTTGTCTTACTCCTGCTACACAGCCCCCTGCCATCAGCCTCATGCATCATTGGGCCAGTTCCATGTCATATTTTTATATTTTTTTCCCAAACCAGTGTTTTACTAGTTTCAAAATCTTAGGTCAAACCACAAAACATTGACAGCAGTTGGATAATGGTAAAATAGTGCCTTTTAACTATGGCCAGCAGGGCCTGCAGTGCTCTAGGTACTGTCCTTCGTTCTTTTGTAACCTCATGGGTGAGTCGTCAGCTTGCTATGGATTTAATTTTGGTAGGATGGCTCCTTCTGGGAATGTTCACCTATGATTTTATGGGATTTCACGGTGGTTCACTGGACTCCAAAACCCTTAGAAATGGCTTTGTAACCCATTCCAGGCTGAGAGATGCCAACAAGTTGTTTCTCAACTGTTCTCAACTACATTTCTTTAGATCGGAGCTTGATGGGTTGCTTTTTGAAATTTTATGGCATATTTTATGTTGTCAGGCAAGTTCTGTTTAAGTTATTTCCTTTTTTAAATATTTATCTTTTATTGAGAAAACACGTTATATTACAATAGCTTACGTATATTAAGTTTTTTTTGCTTTCATTTGTTTTTTTGTTTTTTTTACAATTTTTTCCCCCCCAAAAAACAAAACAAAACACAACAAATACACAAGAACTTGGGTGTTTGGATGGCCAGAATTAAGTGATTTCTTGATTCTACTGACCTGGCAGTAATCGGGTCTTGGTGTGACAAGAGAAATCAATCCATAAGAAAGGGGTCGATCACTGTTAATTTATGATTTAACAAGGAGAGCAATTACATTTATACTATGGGCCAGGTTGGCTTGGACAATGTTTTCCCTATATGGATGAAATCATCATTTCAAAAGCGAGTTTTTATTTACTCTGGTTAGGATTGTCTGAAATTAATATTTATTTGACAATCTGAAACATTTAAATGTGACAAAAAAGCAAAACATCGTAAGGGGGCAAATACTTCTTCAGAGCACAATATTAGGTCTGTTCTCAGTCCAGTTCTTCATCAGAGGAACACACCTAAATGTGCTCACCTTGCATTTAAGAACAAACCTGATTCGGCTGCATATATTCTTCCAGGTATGTCCTACAGAGCCGCCTGTCCCAGTCATCTGTGATGTGACCTCCATACATGATCTCCCCAAACAGATACCTCAGGTCCTCCCATGGAACCTTTGACAATATGAGTTTTAATAAATAACGGCTAACACGAGTACCGCTGCCTACAACCCTCATAAAAATATGCTGCACCTGTGCATTAGCCTCCAGGTAGTTGTAGAGGACATTAACTGATATGGTAAGGTCCCCGGTGTTAAATGGATATTTTCTGTTCCAACCCTGAGGCCCAAACTTTCTCCTTTCTGCCACGCAGGCATGAAAGTAGCACAAAGAGAAAAGAATGGTCTTGAACTCCTGCTCACGACTGCACTGATCCAGAATGTCCTATAGAGAAGCCAAATAGTGGGCAACAAAGTGTTAAAAAAGACAATAAAAGTTAAAGTAAAAATAAAGTATGATTTGTGAAAAGCAGGAAGAAAAGGCCACCTGGTCAAAGTTATCCAGGGCTGCATGCAAATTGGCATGCATGCCTGTGGGAGGTTCATTGGTGATCTTAATAGCATTTTCCAGAATGCCCTAAGAAACAAGAAAAAATACCTATATTGGCATTTAGCATTTTTGACATGTTACCCTGTTAAGTAATGGTTCAGACAAATAAAAAGACAGCTGAGAAGAAATGTTAATTGTCTGTAGCCTCATTGCTTATAAACAACATGGACCTGTGGTATAGTGTGTTCCTGGGGAGTAGATGTTGGCTCAGCACTCATGAACACTCTGTAGTCTGGATGACTGTCCTCACAGCAGCGCTCCAGCAGCTTCTCAAGTGCACCCAGCCAGCGTGCAACCAGGTGGATGTTCTGCAACAGCATTTCTAACATTGTCAAAACTCACCACAGAGGTAACGCAACATCATCAAATGGATTTTAAAAGCATCTCTTCATTTTGTTGACTATAGAGGTCCATAAAAATCATTGTTAAATTGAAAAGATGGCTCTCTATCCTTTTTGTGCAAGCTGACCTGTAATATGACCCAGTGACCCTCCTTGGCAGCTTTTTCCATGGCGATCTCAGCTACACTTTCCTGACCTTGTCCCAAGGACACATTATGAAGCTTCCCAAGGTCTATAGTGAAACCGAGCTTACTTCCTGGAAACACACAGAAACAGCATCAAGGTAGTAATTAACATCCGTTATCAATATCAGCCCAGTTTGGCTTATTTAGTTTTACTCAAGCCAAAATGATAAAAACCGGCTAACATTTATGGCTGATACTGATGTTAATGTTGATTTATTGTGCACCCCTAGTAACCACTATTGTACAGCTTCTTTATCATATACTTTTATACTTTTTTATCTTGCAGTATTATTATACCACACATGCATTTTAAAGGGATTTGATGTGATAAACTGATCAACCAATAGCACATGATTGTGAACTGGATGGAAATTGACACCTTTTTCAATTAGTTTAACAAAGATAAATCTGAAAACCCCAACTCTTCATTCAGACCCGTGTCAACACTTTGTAGAACCAACTTTCACTACAATTATAGAGCTCCAGAGTTTTAACTGCATCTGCACTTTGAATAGGCAGTTCCAACACAAATAACTTTCATAATCATTCTATGTAGCTCTGACTGTATTTTTAGTGTTTTCCTGCTTAAAGGTTTCTTTACAGGTCTGTTTCCTGTATGATTCTGGCCAGCTTTCCTGTCACTGCTGGAGTAAACATTACTAATAATATAATGCTGCCACAACCATATAGTTCAAGTGAGTTCAAGGTGTATAACATACTGTATATCATTTGCATAGGCCAGAAAGTTACATTTAGGTCCCATCTTCCTAGAGGACCTTCTGCTACATGTATTGTATGGGGAGTGGTGGCCTAGTGGTTAGAGCAGTGTGCTTGCACTCAGAGAAGGATGCAAGTACCCGGTTCGATCCCCAGCGCCGGCACTCTGGGTCCCTGAGCAAGACCTTTAACCCCTGATTGCTCCCCGGGCGCCGCACATGGCAGCCCACTGCTCCCCAAGGGTGATGGGTTAAAAGCAGAGAACAAATTTCGTTGTAATGTATGTTTCAATGACAATAAAGATGATATTACTATTCTGTTTCACCAACATGACTTGTGGCAAACTGTTAGCAGGCCTTCTTACAGGTTTTATTTTTTAAACAATGCCTTTCTTCTTGACTCTTAATGATACTGACGTCAATGCGCTCCTTGCCTGGCCTGTCACTTTAAATGGACAGGCCTGTCCATATAGGTTTGTAGTTGTGCCCAAATCTGGCTACTTAAAGGAGCAACAAGCAACATTTCACCGCTAGGTGTGCTGTTGAGCACTGCCTGTGGACCAAAACAAGATGTGTGCCAAGCCACGCCTCTCTCTACCTCTACTCCAGCTGCAACTCCACTTTTCTCCTCCCCTTCTCATCCATTGCCTCATATGTGCTTATTTGCAAGAGAACGTTTCGATCCGCTGGCTGTGCTCTTCGGCATTTTGCTGCTACGCTATACTGCTCTGACAGTGGCATTTTATGGGCAGGGAGAGGCTAAGCCCTGAGTGGCAGCTGTTCACATGGACGCACATGCACGTGCCGCCGGCCTGGCTTTGTAAACATTAGACTGGAGAACAACACAGAGATATGATGTGTGATATCATGCCATAGTCCATCTAAAAAGATACCTTTAGTTCTTCACATCACTATTTTTTAGTTCCTTCTATCTAACATGATGGAATTTTGCTTATTGCTCCTTTAAAGCTGATGGATTGAGCAGTGATGACTGACATATCCAAAGCTTGGGATGTTTGCTTGCTTGTGTTCTCTTACAAACCTGTGAAAGATGTATTCCTACTGAGATTAAATTACATAAGTGAACTAATTAGATGACTTTGATCGACTGAAAGTAATAGTTTGCATTTTGTTTGAATTTTAGTTTAGGGCATCAGACTAAAAGGTGGCCAAATTAGAGGCACACCATAGTTTTCAAAGTTTTTTTGAACTTGAATATCATTGCTAAACAATATACGTAAATGATTTGTACGCGCGTGCTTTTCTGTATTTATTACCCAGTGATTCCACGTCTTTCAGTGGATCCACTCCAGGCGAGAGGATGAAAAACACGGGAAAGGCAGGACCACTTTCTCGAAAGGATTTTGCAAATTCCGACTTTCGACCCTCTGTGTACTTCACCCCCAGCTTCTCCTCCACAAAGTTCCTACAGTATTTAACAAGAAAGTGTACAAAAGACACATTTTTACGCATAGATGCAAACATTGAGGACCAATATACAAAATAGGTTGATTTTATATTTATTAACCAAATGATGCACTATGTAAAACCAAAAATAGATCAGCTAAGAACAGTATAGGAAAATGACAGCAAAACCCTCCTCACCTGAGAGCATAGGTCATTCGGTCTGGTCTCAGGGCTCTCATCATGATCAGTTTCTGAAGGGAACTTTTCCCCTTCCACTCCTGTGGAAACTTCTCCTTCTCTGGGCACTCCGACTCAACTAGTTTCTTCCAGCGTTTAGGCGAGCCTTCAATGTCCCGATCCAGACCCCGAAACTCATCAGTAAAACTCATCACCTGGACACAAACAAGCAGCGGCGTGTGCAGGGATTTAAACTCCCGCTTATTCACAGAAAGCAAAAACAAGCCTGACGAGTCTCCACACGTTAACCTTGATGGCGCTCCATGAGGAGTTGGAGAGAAATTCGAGGGGACTGACATAGTTGTGGTCAATGTTGAAGCGTAGCAGAAAGTCTAATTCTCGCACGTCTATCTCCCTGCTCATCAGGAGGAGCTGGTAAAAGAACACACAGGCAGATAGAGTAAAAAAAAGAGATGTTTTTTCTCCTCTAATATTCACTTAAACATCCATACAGACACACCTGGAAGGTTAGCTGTGCTGTGAACGTGAGCTTGTCTCTCTCAAACAGGCCCCTGCTGATATAGTTGAAGGTGGAGTATGTAACGCAGTCAATGAGGGTGTTTACTCTGCTCTTTACGTCCTCACAGGCCTCTGCTATCTCCACCGCCTTGTGGAAAACAATGTTGAAAGCCTGAGAATAAAAACAATACATTTATGGAAGCGTTTTTTTTTTCCAGATCAGCTCAGTAAAGTTTTTCTCATGCATCTAATCAAACATATTAATTATAATTGTGAGCTGGCTCCCAACTTTGCCCCCACGGCTACCTTAAGGCTGAACTGGTACATGGGGTTGATCTTGTTGAGATCATTCATGATGAAGTAGAGCAGGGAGGCTCTGACTGCAACAGGACGATAGTGCTCTCTAGCTTCATTTATTTTTACTTCGTTAACTTTAGCTTCCAGCACCTGAAAATGAGGGATTACAAAAGGCATACAGAAAGACAAGACAAATGTATATGATTAGCCTAAAGTAAACAATAGGAGGAAAAATTAGGAGGGCATACAGTTGGGACATTTACATACATGCACCATTGGCAGCAATATCATACATTAACAACTTTCAGTTATGCATTCAAACCATTTTTTTTAGGGTGGAATGATCCGCAATGACCCAACTCTGCTGACTTTAAAAAAACAAAAAAAAAACAGTTCCTGTTTTAAAATTTTTCAACAGAACTGAGGTTAGGCAAATGTATTTATTTCAAAACCAGTTGAAATGCTGGGGTACTGGAGGATTGGGAAATGGGTCCAAGTCGAGACAAAGATGGATGGTGTTAAATCCAGGTATATTTTTAAGCAAAACCTGTGCCAGTCTGTCTGTGATTTAAGAATTGGATGGCGGTTCACCTTCCAGCAGGACAATCACTGAAGCATACTGCTAAAGCAACACTCCAGTGGTTTAAGGGCAAACATTCAAATGTGTTGGAATGGCCTAGTCAAAGTCCAGACCTCAGTCCTACTGAGAATCTATGGTTTGACTTGAAGATTGCTGTTCACTAGCAAAAAAAAAAAAAATCCAACATGAAGGAGCTGGAGCAGTTTAGCCTCAAAGAATGGATAAAAATCCTAGTGGAAAGATGTGGTGAGCTCGTAGAGGCTTATCTAAAGCCATTTGAAGCTGTAATCACTGCCAAAGGTGGCTCTACTAAGTACAGTTATGCAGAGGTTTTCTGTTATTTTGTTTGAATCACAATTAAATACTGGGTGTACCAGCAGGACACTGATGTCAAATACAAACCCATACTGGTTTTGTAATGGACAAAGGCTAACATTTATGAACATTTGGGGAGTTTGTCTAAAAGCCAGTGCTGCATAGCCTAATAATTTGAGCTGTACCATTTCTAATAATGAGAGTGGTTAAATATAAAGCCATTCAAAGCAGCCTGTTGACTGCTACACAAAGTGTGAGACTTCTCTGCAGCTGGCTAAAAGTCATTTAACCATCTTTAGTAGGGGTGTTAGACCCTGTGTGGAACACATTATTGCCCACAATAAATTCACTAAAGCTCTCTATAGTTGCATCATTGCATCACTATGAAAATAACACAATTAAAATAACACAAATAAAACAATTACGAGCCCCAAATTAATTTAATTTAACATTTATGCTGATGATGAGTGTATGTAAATTTCTGACTGGATATACATCAACAGGCTTTGCTAATTTCATTATCACAATTGAAGATTTATTCCCTTACTTTCATTTCAATCTCAGCAGCCGTGTGCTTTGTTGTCTCGAGTTTCTCCACCAGCACGTTGTCACCGAGGAAGTTACTCTCTGCTGCAGACAGTCTAGTCAGCAACTCATCCTCCAGAAGCTTTAGCTCTATCTTAAACATGTTCTGCTGTTTTGTAAGTTCACTCTGCAGAGAAATAAAAAAAAAAAACAGAATCACATTAAAAAGAAGCATTAATTTTACTAAGTACTATCAATGCATAAAATGAAACATTAGCATAAATGTTGCGCTGGAGGAAGTACACCTTTCCTGTTGTAACCCACCTTCAATTGCTCGAGGTCTGGCCTCTCCTGATTCACCACTTGGGCCAAGAGCTGGTCTTCCAGCCCATCGCGGGTCACTGTGAAGTTAATGAGGGTAGTCTGGGCTTGGATCTCTGGCTTGTAGTGAGGATTGGCCAATTTTGTGTGAAGAATCAGTCTAAACCCTGGATGGAAGAAACACTCTTTGTCCCCAACCTTTATACAGCTGCAACAGGGCAGTGAGAAGATAAGGGAAGAATTTAAATGAATTAACAAAATTCAACAGATTTTTTTATGCGTAATGCTTATGTTGGTATCAGGCTATTACCTGCCCTTCTTTATTGTGTGTCGCCCAAGCAGAGGGTCGATGACTGGGTCTATAGTCTCTTCCAGGTTTTCAATAAGCACAGTGTCACCTGCCACCACAGCATGCTCAATAACGTCTACGTACCTGGAGAATAATTGAACATCATTAGCTAACAATGCTAAAGGGAACAACAGCGCTTTTAAAGGAAATGGAGTGTTGTATGTGTATAACAATAGCAAGACTTGCTGCACTTCCTTCAACAGAATCTTTCAAAAAGGGTTCATCTTGTCAGATTTGGCTGGAGCCACAAACATCAATATATTTCAATCGGATTTTATCTGATAAGCCAACACAAAGCGGTGCATAATTGTTGAGTGAAAGTAGAGTGGTATGAATATGAACAGGATTTTTTTAATAACAAATGAAAGTGTTAAAAATGTGGATCACATTAGGTATTTACTCACCTTTACTCTGGTACCCATACATTTTTATCCAGCACTTCCATATTCGTAATTAGGATGCATCTATGTGATTTAATCCTAGTATAAAAACAGCTGTTTTGTGAACGTTTTAGAGGTTTATTGTAGAATAAACACTGTTCAATCTGTCATTCAAAAAAAGAGTATGGCACAACACTAAGTCCACCGGAACAAAGCAATGCACCTAAACTGACAGCTGACCTGCGGATTAACCACGACACCTCATTTGAGTAGCAACCAAGACCAAGAGAGCATTGTTAACTCTAGAGGAGCTGTAGAGAGCCACAGCTCAGGAGAGAGAATATGTCAACAGGCACTCCTCAAATCTGCCCTGAGGGAAGAACCATTGTTGAAGGAAAGACAGGAGGCCCTTTACAAGGTTTGCCTTAAAGCCATTTAGAGGCCACAGCAAACATGGCGAGGACAGTGCTCTGCTCAGATGATACTAAAATTAAACATTGTTACCTGCATGCAAAGCACTACTTGTGGAAGAAAACTAACATCACATGTCACCCTGAAAACATTAACAACACAGTGAAACAAAGCGGTGGCAGCTTCATAATGCAGGGATGCTGGTATGAATCCTTTCACACGGTGCTGTATATAAATACTGTCAGACTACTGTGGTTAACACAACCAAGTTCTCATCACCGTAGAGGCCAACAACGAAATACCAGCTATGAAGTCCAGTAAAAATGAAAACACTCACCCTCTCTCCCCTAGACTGACAACCTTCAGAGCGTTACCAAAGCGACTCTTGATCCACTTGATCCCCTGCAGCTGAGGGTCAATGAGAAGAGGCCAGCGTTCGCCTGCAGTGAAGCACAGATTATCTGGAGCTGTCCCAGTACCAGTAAGCCAAACTTCAACTTCACTAGCTCTACTGAAAGAGAAAGTCGTCGGAGCGATTAGATGGAGAACATGTTAAACCTCAGCTCACAGTTAATGAGAATGGTAGCATTCTGAGTGGACATCTTGTCTCCGGGTAAGCCTTCATTGTTCCACTGGGCCACTGTTGCATCATCGGTCAACATCGACACTGGATCTAAGCCGCCTGCCATGGGGATGGGCATCTGATAAAATGATAAAGAGATGGGTATTTAAACAAAAATAAGACGCAAGTTTAGATAACAGTCTTGACTTATTTTCTGTAACCCTATAACACATGTGAAAGAAAACCTGTAACCTTCTGACTGCGCAGGAATGGCATCCAGAGGTTGTCCAGCAGTTCCCTCCGGTACTTCTTAGAGAAAGAGCCGGCATAGGAGATGAAAGCTGCAGTTAGCAGGACGTCCCCACAGAGAGTTTCCTCCTGCTCGTGATACTGAGCTACTGAGTGTGCCCAGCGCACATTCTCACTCTGAAACGCACACACACACAAACACTTGCTTTGGATCTTGCACATATGGCAAATTTCGTTGCTGCTAACATTCAAAAGGAGCAGCTTTAGAAAGACATTCTGCATCCAGGGTAAAATGTTAGATTTAGACTTGATAGGCATGAGCGTTATTAAATGTGCGGCCCCTAACCTCTAATCCCTTGACAAGCCGATTTGCCAGTTCTATTGTCTTGTTGGTGCGGTTCACCTCTTCCTGAAAACGTAGTTTCTCTGCTGTGGCTTTCTCAAAAGCTGTTGTCAGTGTTTCCAGATTACCATCCAGCTCCTAAAGTCAGAAACATTCATATAAAATATTTGAAGGCAATATAGCAAAAATATACAGTCCCTTACGAAGCATTCACAAGCATTAAACTTATTTTTTTTGGATAGCTTAGAGCTATAAACTTCAATGTATTTTATGGGGATTTCATATAGACCATGAAAATTATTTATGCTTTCCAGGGTCTTTTAGGAAGAAAAATTAGCTAATTGTCGTGTGCATATGTATTCAACCTCTTTAGTATGGTATGTCTAAATAAATGTAGTGCAAACAACTGCCTTCAGGAGCCACATAATCAACAAGTGGAGTCCCTCTGTGTGTCCTTTAATAATATAAATACAAATTTCCTGTACAAGTCCCATTGCAGTTTGCCATCAAAGGTACTCTATTCAGATGAGACCAACATTAAACTTTTTGGCCAACATGTATACCACCATTTCCTGTGTTTCTCTTTGTATCCCTGAGATGGACTGATGACCATTCCAGGGTGTACCCCGCCTCTCACCCAATGACCGCTAGAGATAGGCACCAGTTCCCTGCACGGATGTGTACTCCTATGTTTGGTGGAAATCTGCCGTAGTTATACTTTATGACAGAATCATCCTGTGATAATGGTTTTCTTAGCAGAGACAGAGAAGCTTGTCAGAGTTGATGGGAGGATGAAGGGAACTAAACCAGGAAGAAAAACATGTTAGAGGCTGGGAAAGACTTGAGACTGGGGTTGAGGTTCACCTTATGGCACAGCAAGCCTAAACATACAACCAGAGCTACTGTATTCTAGAATGTAAAGTTCAAATGAAAGCATATTCAGGAATAATGTTCACAGATGCTCTGAATACAATGTTTTTGTTATTTTATGTAACAAAGAAGGGGTAAATATATGTTTCTCAGTAGCTACCTTTACACGGACAAAGTAAACAGAGTAAAGGGCCGATCAAAGTAAAAATGCGTCATGTAAACAAGCCAATCGGAATAATGTGATTGGTTTAAGCTCAATCGGTATGAAATTGATAATCTGATCAACATGCATATAAACACTTCTCAGGCTCAAGTTATTCCGAATGTGGCAAACTGACCAGAGTGCACTTGTGCGCCCGATTTAAACGTGACGTATTTCTGCGTTGTTCAGTGGCAGAAATACACTGGGAAGCAAAACTGTCAGGGCTCCTGATACAACCTTTCTATTTGAAACATTAAAGGAGCTCAAAATTGCTATTTATTCAGTAACGTTTCAACCATAATTAGAAGCTGGAGCAAGTCCAGCCTGGGCGCTGGGAAGACAAACAAACTCGTACAATACTGCTTTGTTTGCTATTTTTTGTTTTTCGGCAAGAACAGGAAGTACTTCTTCTGTGTTTTTTTTTTTTAGGGGAATTTGATAACTGCGTATGTCAGAGTGCCTTTATTCTGAACATTATAAATTATGATAGGATTAATCGATTGTGTGCCCATATAAACGGTACAATCCAATTGTTTTTTGTTTTTTAATCCAAATATACAATACCATCATGAAATTTTGTGCATGTAAACATAATGTCTAAAGCTGGTAGAGACACCCAAAGACTTGGAGCTGTAATAGCTAAAGCATCGACTCAGGGAGTAAAATGCAAAATGTATGCCACAGTTTTCATTCCTTAGAGGTTTTTGGTTGTAAATTGACCAAATGTGAAAAAGTTCAAGAGGTATGAATACTTATGGCAAGGGACTGTATGGGTATAAAATGAGCATAGGAAACCTAGTAAACTATGCAGAATATCTGTTAAACAGTAGTAAAGACAATCTTTGCAGATAAAAACAACTTATATTTCTCTCCACTCTAATCACTTTGTCTACGGTTCAACATTTAAAAATGTTGAACTATAGACAAAATAAAACGAGAAAAAAGAAACAGACTCACTGCAAGTTTTTTCCTGATGACCTCCAGTTTCTCAGCAGCCTCTGCCAAATCGGCATTAGCTTGAGAAAGACACATCCTCTTCATCTCCACCTCACAGGACACCTGGAAAAACACACTTACTGTTCTTCCGAAATGACACTGCTACAATATATTTAAGCAGATTAATCTCAAAAACAGTTATCTTTACCAAAATATGATAAAATAGAGAAGATGATGTACTTACAAAAATCTATCCAGGGCAGCACAAACATTGGGGAGAAGCACATCAGTGAATAATCCACACACCTAGCTTGGGTGAAATAAAATATTTGTTATAGACGAGGTTTCTGTGTGGTACCTCATGGAAGCGTATGATGTTGATCACCCAAGCACAGAGGCCAGCGGCGGCTGAGGACTTCTGTCTCACAAACTCTGGGTTGAACTCCGGGTCTCTGAGGTAGTCGTCTCTCACACACCTCACAGTGGCCTCGGGGATGTGCTCTTTGTCAAAGTTCACCAGAGCTTGCAGGAAATCATCGACCTGGACAGCACATGTTTATACAAACTAGGAAAGTAAGACCGGCAACATAATTCTGCATAGGTTATTTTTCTCATTTATACATGTGCCATTCTGCATCAATGACTCTATGAGGCCGATGAGGAACTGACAGCATATGAAGGAGGCAAAACTTCAAATTTAGTAACCACTACTTGATGAACTCTTACAACTTCTGGCTTTTCAAACAGCATTGTGGTGTATCACCTTGCTCATAACCATCTTGGAGGCCTTCCAGCTGCGATCTTTGGGGATTCTGCCTTGCGGGGACAGCAGCACCAGGACAGCTGCTGAGACATTGGTGACAATGGCTGGAGGGTTTGGAAACGTCCTCAGCTCTGTCAGATTCAACTGGATCACACAGATGCACATGTTCTCATCACTTCATCTAGCCTATAGATTTTTTTTGTAACAGAAAAACTTCAAACAACTCATAAATAGAATGAAATATGATCATACAGCAATTACAGAGTAAGGTGAGCTCAGTTTGGTATACATTTCTTTATTACCCTATTTAGTGTGTTAAGTGCTGTGTTAGCTGCTTGTAGAGCGGGTTCAGCTTTGGCCAAGTCGTCTTCTGTATCCTGTTGCTGCTTTGTCACACTAGCTTGGATTGCTTCCACCTGAACAATTGTGAAAAATTATAAATGATATGAATAGTGTCACACCTCTTACCCTTTAACTGCAAGAGACTACAGTTGTGAAGGAGCTAAAATCTATATTTTGGTACAATGCATCAAATGATGATGCTTATGCTTGAGATCAAGATTGTCCCTTTTTAAATAAAGTCAAGATTTTGACCCTCTTAGTGAAAAAAGTGAAATTAAATAAACCTCAAACTGTGTTCTGCTATTAATATTTAATATCAACAGTGGCAGGGTATTGACTGCCTTTGAGAAGCATGAATAGGATTGACAATAACTCAGACACAGCTTTAGTCCATTAAGGCCATTATATTTACCTTTTGCTCCTCAGCATCGGCCACCGCCCTCTCCTGGTTCAGCTTGTCAGTCTGTTGGCCTATCTTGGCAATAAGAGCTTCGATGTCTGAGTTCCTCTGCCAAAGCTCCACTTCCTGCACTGCTAACTTAGCCTTGAGATCCTCCACCTAACAAATAGGAACGACAGAAATAGTTTGGACAGAAAACACATATTATGTTATCAGTTGTCTCTGGATTGTGTATGTTTACTGACCTGTGACGCGGTATTCTTGAGTTTCTGTAGTCCGTTTTCTAATCTGTCCATTTTCTGGGTCAGCTCTTTGCGCTTTTTACCCAGCAGGTTGTCGTAGAGCTTCATGAACTCGAGGAAACTCTTTGGAGTGGTGTAGTTGAAGTGCTTCTCGTTCTGCTGGTACCTAACGCTCACCTTCAACAAACCAACCAGTAAATTACACTCAGGGGCAACAGGAAGATCAATCATTGCTAACAGTCTGTGCTGTAGTTCTCACCTCATTGACACTGGTGTGAGCATGGGAGATGAACTCACTAATGGAGACCCTTACTTTAGGCTGCGCAACATGAATATGGGAATACATTGAGGGATTGATTACGAATAGCATGCATCTTAAGCATGTTTAGCTAAAACTTATGAAAAGAAACAAGCACAATTTTTTTCCACTACTTTCGATTGTTAGGATAAAGGCTACTGGGTCTTGTGAAGGTATTCATACCACTTAAACCTTCTCAGATTTTGACAAAAAGTGCTGTACAAATTGAAAATGAAACAGTTTTTACAACTAGAAACAGAAACTTTAAAAAATTTGTTGCGTTTGTATTAAGCCTCCAAATATTAAATAATGCGGACAGAGGCGCTGGGTCAGGAGAGCGTTAATCACAGGAGCGGACAGGGGGGCCATAGTAACTCTGGGGGAGCTGCAGTGATCCACTGCTCAGTTAAGTGACTGCTGGACATCTGTTATTTGGTTACTCTACAACAGGGTTTCCCAAAGTGTGGGGTGCGCGAGCTGCCACTAGGGGGTGCGCGAGGCGAAAACTGTAATGGCGTCTGACCGTGTTTTTTTCCCCCACACAATAAAGAAGTGTAAAAAAGCATTTCTTTTGTAAAGCTCAAAAAACTGTTAATTCAATCAATAAATAAAAATGTATTGTAATGATCCTTATCAGACTTTATTGATAAATACTGTTGCACACTTACTGTTCCTTTAAATCAGATTACTTAGGGGTCATAGCGGAAGAAATGTGTGGCTTCCGGGGAGAGGAGTCGGCGGAGTGAAAGCTGTCCCGTCCTGTTCGTCCTAAAATAAAGTGCAGCAAAGCCTCGTCTGGTGCTTGGGTGTCATAACGGAACAATACATTATTAACACGAAAATGTTAATAAACTGTATTTATTTAGAAGAAATCTTCTTTTACGCTTCATTTTAAGATGAAAAATCAGCATTGTGCTGTATATGCGCATATGACTTGTGGTCTGTGCTTCAATAGTTCTCGCAAATATGCTCAATAGGCTGAAATCAGGGGAACAGGTGAGACATCTAAGGTGAAAGTTAGTCATTTAAGAGGAGAGGAAAAGAGTGAAAAATCAGAGGAGAAAATCGCAACGGATCCGGGAGAAGAAAAACGAGCGCATCAGAAAATGTCTCTTCCTCACTCCTGGCTTTACGTCGTTTACGTCAGCAGAGGAAACATTTAATTCGGGCCGAAAGTTTTATTTACGAGATAAAATTGAGTGTCTTGGTCTCTATGGATCGCGCTGCGCCTACAAACAGCGCTGCTGCTCAAGGTGCCGCGACTTTGAACCGGTGACAAGCTCTGACGCGCATGACACGCATACCGCTTTCGTTACCGCTGCTCCTGGAAAAAAATAAAACGCTGCTCCTGGGGGGATTTTTTGATTATGCTCACGCATAGATGTGTAATACTTCTCATGGCGATTCAGACAGGCGCAGACTGCGCCGTGCAGTTCATTTTAAAGAGGCGGTTTTAGCGCATATTCAGACAGAAACGGGCTGGGGGAGCCGAGGTGTGTTGCCGTGGGCGTGTTTACCTGCTGAAGGTAACCGCTGTGAAACAATCAGAAAGATTTCTCTGATTAATAACATCTTTATGGAGCGCTAGACTTATTGTTACTCTGTGCTGCTCCACCAGTTCTCTCTCGCTCGCTCGCTCGTCATCGGACAAAAATCAAACTGCTTCGTGTTTGTATTTTGCGGCGTGAAATTGTGCGTCATACTCAGATTTAGAAGCGTTGTTACGACGTTTAAGTTGTAACTGCAACCGTTTATATATATATATATATATATAAAAATCTTGGGGGTGCGTCAACCTAACCTGACAACAGCCAGATGTATGTCTCGTTCCGCCTAGCTCCACTCACATACATCTGGGACACCGCCATAGGAATTGCCTTTACAGAAGGCTGGGCCTTATCAAAAATTCTTGCATATGATTGGATAAGCCACTTGTCTGTCATCTTTATTGACGTGCTATTTCAACCACTCACACCGAAGCTAACCCGTGACGCTGATGATAGCGACGCAGGAAAAAAATAATAATAATGTGTTTGCGGCTCTAGTGGCATGCGTTTTATTGACAGTGAGCTGACAGGAAGAGGGGGAAAGACAGGCAGCAAAGCGCCGCGGGTCGGAGTCGATTCCGGGCCGACCGCGTTGAGGATTAAAGGCCTCCTAACATAGTTAGCGCTAACCGCTAACCGCTCCGGGGCGCGTCCACGTCTGCACGTCCGCTGGCCCCAGAAAACAAAACTTGCCAAATCCGGTCGGGAGAAGGGCGAAAACATTGTTTCCACCAACAAAAGCCTTCAGAGGCGTTCTCTGATGTTCTTTTAATGAAACAATATTAGGTAGATTGGACAACACGGAAGAAATAGCAGCATCAATGTTAATGCTTGCTTCCTCGACGAGCCGCCATTGCTATCAAAACAGTCTCACGTCATGGTCGCGTCTCCACTACGTCACATCTACGAAACTCCAGCCCTGCGTCCTGATTGGCCAGACCATAAATTTGGTTGGAGAAATCACTCTCTACCGGCGGTGTCCCAGATGTATGTGAGTGTAGCTAGGCGGAGCGATATGCATCTGGCTGTTGTCAGGTTAGCGTCAACCCGGCTGGGACATGGAAGGGGGTGCGCGGCTAAAAAAGTTTGGGAACCCCTGCTCTACAAATATGTCCTTACTGGAAGAATGGTAAGACAAAGGTTATGTTGAATGCTGAATACAAGTGACTGTCAATGTTTTTGCATAAGGGTATCCTTTTCTTCCTCTTTACAGTTTTGCACAGCTTTGTGTTAGTCTATCACATAAAATTCCAATAAATCACTTTGATTTTTGTCACTGTAACATGACAAAATGTGAAAAGGGCCAGTTGGTATGAATACTTTCCAAAGGACCTATATTTAAATATGTTCTCACCTCCAGTCCAGGTATCTTCTCTACGAATGTAGAGCTGACAGACTGCAGGGCAAGCTGAGGCCAAGGGTGAAACCAGTCTATAGCAGTGCAGTTAACCAGAGCTGGAAACTTCCGCGCACGCGTACGCAGCGTGAATCCAACAGGTGAGAAACACAAGACCACCTGAAGAAAAAACAACAACGTTTTTTTTGTTAAAGATTAAATTTCCCCAGCCGTAAGTAGTGATGTGCTTAAATTTAGGAGACGAGATTTTTAGACCTTAAGCTGACGTCTTATTCGCTCAATAAAGAAGTTCCAGCAGTTGTCTCTGCTGTCTATGAGTCCTAAACCCTTCAGCTCCATTCGAATCGATGCTACAATCATATCCACTTCTTCGTCATTGAACAAGTCGGGAATGTCCCCTGAAAACACACATATATTCAAATAACCAATTTTTTCCCACCAAAGTCAAAAACATTAAATGAATAACCAACTGGGTTTCATGAAATTGTTTGAATCAAAAATCATAAATCTATGCTTTTTAAAGAACAAACAAAAAAAAAACATTTAATACCTTATAGTCTTACTTAAAGAAGCTCACTTTGCTCTATATATATAAACAAAGATCAACACTAGGCTGAAAATCCAAAAATGGTTGATCACATTTGTCAAATTAGGTGCCCCAAAAGAACAACAAACGAACCTGAGGCCAGCATATCATTGATGAGCACCAGAAAGCGCTCATCTGGAATCTGTGCATCTGTATGTAGGAACACGGTTCCGATATTTTTCACTCCCACTTTTATATACAGTGCAGCTATGTCGCTCTGTGGATCATTCAAACGTATATATTTTGAATAAAAGCCAGAAACAAAATGCAAATATTAATGATTTCTGAAACATGATTATGAAATTTAAAAAAAAGGCCAGACATGAGTCACAGAACTTTGATATTTTTTGTGTTTGTTGTAGATTTGTGAAGGTGTCTTTACTTTTAGGTCATTGATGCCGTATCCCTTACGCAGCGTGATCTGGAAGACCTCCAGCGAGCTGAGAAAAGCAGCCAGTCGACATAGACTCTGCTTCCCACTGCCCCCTACCCCCACAAGAAGGGCATTACCATAAGGGGCCTCCAGGATGCGACTGATCCGACAACTGAACCCAAACAGAACAATGTAAAAGCTATTGCCTGTTGTTTACATTAGAGGTCATACCTTTAAGGTCCATACTTCATGCTGGCTAGAATCTGTACGACTATAGTTGACAAAGACGTTTGTGTATGTTTCTTACATATGCTGGATGGCTTCTTCAAATAGTACTAGATTCATGACGGCATGAAGCTCGTTATAGTGCTCCAGAGCATCAGCCAGTGTCTTCTGAAGCTTCTCCCAGTCTGAGGCCTGACGTGAAGATCAAATTTAAAGTAACAAGTTTATTTTAAAGATTAGCTGTGTTTATATCATGACTACCACATATACTACATACCACTGTAGCGACATCCAGAAAAACAAAATTGGGTTACCAATACTAAAAGTGAAAGCAATTCCCAAAGATATCAGAATTACATTTTATGATGTACTGCATGTGTGTGTAAGTTCATGTCAAACCTGGTGATAGCGTGGCTCTCCTACTCCCTGGGAAAAGTGAGAGTACACCAAAGGCTGATGGATAAACATGGAGTCATCTATTCCCTGAGAAGGAAAGGCAGGGTGTTATCTAAAACTATAATAATTAGATAAAACCTTTAACAAGATCACCAAAGCTTATAAAAGGGTTCACGGATGGATGGTAGGTTGGATAATAAATGGATGAAGGAATACAACACTTTTATGTTTTTTAAAAACCATCAGGAAGTACATACAGACTGGAGCGACTTATTTCTAAAAGTAAATTCATTGTTTTGTTAACATTGGTAGTAGGAGTGATTTTAGAATCCTAAGCTTTAATGTTTCCATTCACATTCCTCTCCTTTGATTGCAAGACAATTATTATCTATGTAATCAAGCTTTAACAGTAATAATCATGGTATGGGCCTTTAAAGGATTTGTGTGCTGGAACACTTAATAATCAGCATGTATGCTTCACAAATCAGTTTCATCACACAATATCATAGTTTCAGCATTTGTCCAAAACTTTTGGGTTCAACTAAGTACAGGCTGTATAAGGTTCCTATTTGCATATTATTTTAGTTTAACTGAGACTAGGTAATATAAGACTATATACTATTATGGTCAAATTTGTCTATTCTCAATACCCACCACTTCTCCAGACTTTTTACCTCGTAGCAAATTTGTCATAAAGATAACAGCATTTAGCCTCTACCTCAAAGTATCTTTTCCCAGTGTCCAGTAGGATTTTATTAAACAGTTCAACATCCTTCTCCTCCATCAACTTGTCAGAGTAGACTCTGGAGCTCTCATGGAGCCACAGATGGACCAGATCCATGGGATAACGTATACTCTCTGGCAGAGCAAATAGGATACCCTATCCACCAATAAATAATGGAAAAAAAACATGTCATCAGATTAAATTAAAAGCAGTCATGTAGCTGCATGAACATCTGAACAAGCCACACCTCCAGGAATTTGTCATTTTTTCTTGAGTTTTACATTGTTAATAATCTAAAGCTCACTGTTTACTCAGCACAATAATGTCTGTACATTATTTCTAACCTGGAATATGTTGGAGAGGTCTCGCAGATTGAAGATATAATGGAAGCGTATCGCTGTTGGCAGGAAGTTCTGGCTAATCTTTTGATGAAGACAAATAGCGGCCTATAGGAGGAAAAAGAAAACCCAATCGGTATTTATGAAACATGTCCGCATGTATTAGTAGACAAATTTCGATCTAAAGCTGTAGGTGAACCTGTATGAGAGTTCCAACTGAGCGAGAGACTCCGTAGCTAAATCCACCTTGAAGGAAGTGAGCTGATAGGATGCTGGAGAAGATGGTAGCCAATGCATCAACACCAGGGAAGTGTACAGCGAATACTGCAAAATGTCTCTGGAAAAAAGTAAACATGTTTTTTTTAGGTTATGTGTCTCCCCTAATTAAATTTAGCTTTTTAAAAACTAATACCTTAAGTATAATGTAACACATAAATCATGCCGAATGAAGGATTCAGTAAAAAGCATGTAATCGACCGCACCTGCAATCTGGGGTTGATAGAGAAGCTTCCAGCTGTAGGGTTCATACAGGTGATATACTGGCAGTTGTGTATTTCCTTCAGAGCCAACCTTTGCCTGTCATACCTAAGATGATTCACGTTTTTTTTATTAGATAAAACCTCACATTCTGTGTTAGATGCTGTCTCTAAATCTGAACAGTGCCAGGCTCTGATTGTATTGTTATACTTACCAATGGCTATAGTCAAGGTGCTGACGAATGAGTGTGTGGGGCTGGACAGTCCCATAAAAATCCACCTCAGGCATATTGAGGTCATCTATGAAGTAGATGAGCTTCTTAGCGGTAGGAGGAGCAAATTTACGACCAGCCTTTTTCTCCAATGGTTTCTCCAGAACACCTAAAGTTTAAGTAATGCGTGGAACAAGTTCAACATATTAAACCATGGAGATATTTCTCTAAGAGCATTGACAAAAAGAGACGGGGAGTGGTTCTAATACCAGGCATTGGTAAATCAAAAAATTAAAAAAATCTGATATTTTCATCAGCAATATTTTTAAAAGGTGACGAAAAAACTTTGTAGAGTTAAGACTTCTTGGCCAAAGATGCTATTTTGCAAATAAGAAAAAGTGAAACTTTAACCTACTAGATGTTCAAATCTAGAAGAAGCATACTGTTGCAGGTGTAATTGCAGATATAGTGGTTCTACAAATTTTATATTTGAAAATTATGTATATTTTACTTCCACTTAACAAGTATGCATTACTTTCAAATGGTTTATCAAATAATAATAAAATAAAATACACTTAGGTCTGTAGCTGTAACATGGAAAAATTTGTAAATGTTCAGGGGGTATAAATGTATTTGCAAGGCACTATAATTCTTCTAAGTTTGTCATACTACAAGTTATGGGTTTCATTCAACAATCCAGTGTCATCTTACAAACATTTGTAGATTTGTAGCTTTTCTTACGCTGCAACATGGCTGATGTGGTGTAATAATTAAAGGGCACTTTTGCCACCATGTAGTCCTCCTTCAGTTTGGTGACTTTATCAGACACCAGAATGGTCTTGCCGACGCCTGCGTTGCCCACCAACATGACAGGTTTCCCCCTCTGCAGCAGCAAGTCCATGAAGTACGTCAGACAGATGGTTTCTGGGGTGTGAACTAGCACTGTCTGAAAACAGATGTTTACATGTAACCCTGAATCAGTGAGGGTGATAATTGCCTTTGATAGTAACGTATAGTGCATTTGCAATTACAATCACAAACCTGCAATGGGACGTCAGGCTCCAGCTCGAATGGCCACATTTTCTCACTCCAGGGTGTAAACTTTTTAGTCTCAGAGTCAATGTAATAATCAAAGACTGAGCCTTGGGAAGGAAACTTCACAGCTCTCATCTCTTTAGACCACCAGCGACTGAACTCAGAGCGATAATCATTCAACTGAATTGGATATATGATAAACACAATCGTAACAAGTGGTTTAATAATGTATATTAGTGTATGTTTAAGATCAGGCAATTAGTTTGCTGCACCATGCTCATCTTTGGTCAACACATACGTGATCCTGAAAGAGAGCGCCTCCAAAAGCCCAGACACAAGCGAAGACAAAGTAGATCTCATAAAGTTCACGTGGGGAGTCTGGTGGAGTGTTTTCCTCTGTCAACAGGCAGTCCAGCAAGGAGCAAAGAGTCTGATCGAGCAAAATATAGACACGCAACAGTATACTTCAATAAACAATAGATGATATCCAGTCAGGCTCTGTTTTGCAGTCATTGGCAGAGGACCACACCTGCACCATGCTGTTTTCTGGAATGGGAGTGATAGTTTTCAGGTTGCAGCGAACTTGCTCCAAGCAGTAGGGCACGTACTTATCAAACAAAATGGTGAGGTTGGCCCGCTCTGACTGGGCCTGACGGGTATCTATCCAACTCGCCACATAACTGTGAGAGGCGTTGTTTAAAATCAAATATCAGAAAATTGAAAAAGAACCAACACATACTTCTCGGTGGATCTGTGTTTTGTTTGTGAGTCTTACGAGCTCCAGCCAAGGTCCTGTGGGTTCACGTAGAGTATTCCAGCCCTGGACACTGTGGCTGGAGTAGCTGCCCTCAGATGTGAGATCTCAAAGAGCAGACGCATGGAGGATGACAAACCGATCCGCTCATTACTGGCAAGTGTCAGAACCTGAGGAGTAAGAGAATTGGAAGATTAGGTGTTCTTGTAGCTGAGCTCATGGCACTAAAATATACTGTGAAAGCACAACACCCCAATTCAGAAAACTTGGAATCAAATACTAATAGAAATATGCCAAAAATATCCATGGTGCCTTTTTATAATATATGTAAACATATAATAAAAATCAAACTCCAACATACATTTTTTGATATTGGATTAAGAGAAAGGGGAGAGGAAATGATATCAGTGAAAACACTTGTCTCACTTTATTGTCATCCATGACTGTATTGAGTGACTCAATCCACATGGGGTCAATGTCCCCGTCTAAAACAATCCATTTTGGCCCGTCGTGGGTCACTGAGGTCAGCTCCCTCATGGTGGAGGAGAAAAGACCTTATGAAAGAAAAAAAAGATATACACATACAGCAAAATCTGTTAAAAATTACTAAGAAAAAGACACACAAAAAGGTTTTAATCCACAATGTGCTATGGGAAAGCTATGCTTGTCATTTGAAAGACATTCTCAGGTGAGGTTTAGAAATGAACTATGCATGAGCGGCAATAACCCAAATTCATCATAAGCCCCTCACCATCTTTCCACTCTCTGGTAGCAGGATGCAGATAGCCAAACAACTCATCTGTGGTAACAGCTTTGGGGTTAATATCAGTCCATACTGGCTTCTTCTTCATGTTAGAATATGTCCTGTGGAGGGTCTTCAAGATCTACAAAATACCAAAAACGACTAACACATCATGCAAAAATACCTTTACGCACAGGTAATCTAAATAAATAAGATAGATCAATGGACTTGTTGATTAGCTGCAAAGTAAGTGTTTAAAACACTTTAACAGTCTTTAAAAAATGAAAAGCAATAATTCAGTTTTGTATTTAGTGTCTTGATGTAGTTGTTTACCTGACTTTTTCCAGTGCCTGGCCCACCTACAACAAACACAGAATGTCTGACAGCCAGCAGCTCTTCCAACTGAGTCACCTGAACACACATAACCTCGGAAATATGTATTAAAGCATTTTATACAGTTAACTAGATAATTAACAAATACATAAATAAACACAGTTTTAAGTAAAATTTGCTCTTTATTTTCCATTTTCATGTTTCACTTTTATCCATCTATCTATTTATTATAGAAGGACTATAATACCATGCAGCTGGACTGTTCTAAGTTTTAAAAATGCATTTCATATCCAATATGATGTAGTAGCTTGCAAATTTATCCATACCCTTTGAACGTTTTGACATTTTATGAGACCGACCAACACAGATTAGTGCAAATTAAGAAGAGGAGATAAAAACACATGATCTTTCAGGCCAAGGTGAATGTTGTGGAGAAGTTTAAAGCACGGTTTGATTTTAAAATAGTATCCCCCTGCTCTGAACATGTCACAGAGCACTGTTCAGTCTATCATTCGAAAGTGGAAACAATTTGGTATAACTGCAAACCTACCAAGAGACATTTGTCTAACTTAAGTGACTTGCCAGCTAAAGAGATTGTTTTTCTGAGAAGCAGCTAAGCAGTTAGTCTGGAGGAGCTGTAGAGTTTCATAGTTCTGGAGGGAGAATCTGTTGACAGGCTAACTATTAGTCATGCACTCTCACCTCTGCCCTTTTTAGAAAACTTGTATGAAGAAAACAATCACTAAAAGAAAGCAATGAGAAGTCCCACTTACTGGTTACCAAAATACATTTATCCGACACAGCAAAATCATGAAAGAAGATGATCTGGTCAGATTGGATCAATATTTAAATATATTCCTAATCCAGAACTATTTGCTGCATATCATCCTGAACATTATCCTGATGAGGAAACGTAGTGGTGGCATTATGCTATGGAGAGACATTGTGTAGAGGGAAAGGTGTCAAAGTTGGTGGGAGAAGGAGGAAGTTAAATATAGGGAATCCTGGAAGAAAACTTGTGAAAAGCTGCAAAATACTTGACTCTGGGATAGTGAAATCCCTTCTAGCAGAACAAGGAACCTAAACAGAGCTAACGTGGATTAGTTTAGATCAAAGCTTACCTTTGTTTTGGAATGGTCTAATAAAAAATATAGAACTGATTACATTATGTGGGAAGACTTGGAAACCACTATTCACAGACGCAACCCATTGTACCTGACTGTTCATGAGCTTTTTTCTAAAGAATGGTTAATGTTTCCGTTCTAAATGTTCAAAGCTGGAAGAGCAAGAAAAAATATCTAGAAAGTATTGACACATTGACACATTGGCGAAGAATACAAATGCATGTAACACTTTTTTTCAATATAAAAAAAAAAACATGTTATCTTTTACTTCCACTTCACAATTATGCACCATTTCCTGCTGGTCGTTTAAATGAAATGAGTTTTAATGTGACAGTGGGTAAAACAGTTCAAAGCGCCATGAAGAATACATTAGCAAGGCACTGCACTGCAACTGAAAAGAATGAGACACCTTAAGTATGAAATTTTCTTCAGCTTGGAGGCGCAGCTCACTGACTGACTGGCGAACCGCATTTTCTAGTGTAAGATCTCTCTTCCTGGGCACATCCAGCTGGGGAAACAAGTCACTGATCAGTCCAAGGAATATGGGCACATCACTGGTCACTATCTTCGGTAGGTTGAAGTCCCTTAGAGCTCGCATCAGAACCTGAAGAAAAAGTGTTTCGGTTTAGGCTTAAATGTGTAGGAAGAACTAAGTGTAAATCTTTGAACAAACGATCCTACTTCTGTTTAAATGATAGCAGCTGTTTCAGTGAGAAACAGAAGCAATGCTCACCTGTTCTTCGGGTCTGTTACGTTCCTCACGCTTCAGGGATCCAGCTACAACTAGGACTGATTTTATAGCCCTTAAACCCCAATCATAATGATCCTAATAAAAAGAAGGAATAAGGTTGCGTGAGCCAAAAACAAATAACTATCAAATTATTAATGAGTTTATTTTTTCTATTATTCTGATAACCTTTATTTTAAATGTGTGGTCAGAAAACACTAATAAGACCCTCACCCTGAATGCATATCATGCATGATAGTAATGTATTCCAGAGCACTTCCTATATCTTTATTTCAGTTTATCAGAAAGTAAACAGAGCGAGTTGGAATATAAACACATGCACCAAGATTAGCCTTAGTATGCAGTCAAAAAGCTGACATTTGATAAATGGAATGATTAAAAACATATAAAATACATTATAGCATCCATTCTGTCAGTCTTTGAGTTACAATGAAAGACTGATCTCAGTGATGATTTGATTGCAGATGTGCAGTATGTAAGATGTTCCCCATCAGTATCTTCTCCTCTACAACCTTTTAAGATGATAAACAATTTTTTTAATTAGTTTTGTGTCATGGAATGTTGCATGTCTTGTGTGTGTACCTGTTTCGACAACAACTCTTTGCAGAGAGTGTAGAGACTGATGAACTTGCGTGCCAGCAGACGTGCATCAGTGAACCCTTCAGCCACCAGCATGATCTCACAGATCAGTTCAAAGTCTGGGATCACCATTGCACAGGGCCTGAAATGTAGGCAAATAGGCTAGCAATGACAAATTATTAGAGCACATGAACCTTTGCACTAAATGTCTTTATATTTAACTTGATATCAGACCTGAAGAGTGCCTTCAGGTTCTCTGGGAGCTCTGCCCTTCCAGCGTAGCCTGGGTTCAGAGTGATGAAGATCCCCACTGTTGGTTTCAGCTCAATTTCTTCTCCCAGAAAGTGAAACCTGCATATATAAACCATTTAACCAGGACAAAGGAAAACCTCTGCAAAGATTAACAAGGCTATGATAAACAGACAATCCATTGATAATAGAAACATGGATACCTCTGTTTTTTGTTGCGCACAGCGTCTTGTATAGTTTTGACCTGGACAGCAACAACAGACAGGACATCCACTGAGATCCTGTTAAATTCATCAAAGCAGCCCCACACTCCTGTTTGAGCCAGACCCTTGTAAATATTACCTATGGACTGAAGAAATGGAAAGGAGAAGGATACATAACCCACAAAATTAGGATCAATCATTTCAGATATAATTTAAGTAATAACTGACAAAATGGAAATGGGAAATGCCACTTTTACACTGTATGATACCTTATAGTCCATTTGTTCTGAGCAGTTGAACACGTACACCATGATACCAAGGGAGCGTCCCAGGTCTTTAGTTGTCTCTGTTTTCCCAGTGCCAGCCGGCCCTGATGGGGCACCGCTCATAGTCAGATGGAGGGACTGGGTCAGGGTTATGTAGCACCTGATTGTGTTGGGATTGAGATTTAAAATTGATACAGAAAGTAAAGTCAGAAACCAGGGGCTTAACAATGTGGATTCTAATCACAGGGGCATTATAATAAAAGTACTATGTGATATTGAATGATATTTTTACTTTATTGCTGTTTGATCAGAGTAGAATAATCTACATATAGAAGCTTGCAAAATGAGTTATAAAAAATTTGGTTCATCTAATAGCTTCATCCAAATGAAAAAAAACGAGAATCATTAGTCGTGCACGCCAGGCAAGGTGCGTAGGCTGTTGTGAAAAAGTTGAGGTCGAGATCCAGAAAACAAGCTCAGTACATGTCTGACAAGGGCAAGGCAAGGAAATAAAAAGAGAACATGATGGTGCTCAACACAAGGAAGTCAGGCATGAAGGTCAGACATCCACTTGCAAATGCGTTAAATAATCTAGCGCTGTCTTCAGAGGGCTTATGAGGAGCAGGGAACAGGTGTGTAAAATGAGCTTGATTGCAGTAGCAGAGAGTCAGGCTCTCAGGTACGGTGAATAATCCTTGAAGAGAGAGGATGTATGACAGAATGCAGACAAGCCAGAACCATGACAGCCCCAGTGAAATGTATTACATCGCAGCACATTAAAATGGCCCAGTAAAAGTCCGGACTGAAATTAAAATTAAGACTATGTGGCAAGATTTGGAAACTGAAGTTCACTGATGCTTTCTATCCAAAGTCACAGAGTTTGGGCTGTTTTATGAAGAAGAATGGGTAAAAATATCAATCTCTAGATGTGCAAAGGCGGTAGAGACATAACCTCAAACACTTCTAGTTCTACGTTGTGGTTTGACAAAGTGTTTACTGGGGGGGGAGTTGAAATAAAGAGCAGGTTTCAAATTTTATAAAGAAAAACATTTTTGGAATTGATGTATATTTTTAACCTGGCCATCCAGTTTGATAATGTGTAGCAATCTATGTTCTGCACATTATCAATCTGGGACTGCTCCATTTGAATCCATTTGGGGAAAGGAGGGAATTTCAGCAGAACTCTTTAAGCTAATTGGGCGAACGACACCTAGTGCCCACCTACCAAAGGATGGTTTTAGACAATAACGGTATCAAATTAAAATGTAAGCAGCAGGTGACATGAGAAACCACAAGAAGGTAAGCTAGTCAAGGCACTTCTTGCTGTTCTATTATCAAAGAAGAAATCATGGATTCTTACAAAACAGATGTGATAGCAGAAGCTACTTGTGTGTCCTCCTGCGCTGCCATGTTTATGTTGCTTTGGCTATGGGCTCAGCCGCTAAGGCTTTTGATGCAACGGTATGTCCCGCCTTAAACCATAATACTGCAACATGATTGGCCCAAACCATTTTTGGTTCGGACACAAACGGTTGAAGCATGAGCAGTACAAGATGGATTCTTGTGTGTTTTTTAGAACACACAAATACCGCATGAATTCGCCTTGCAGGCTAAGTTAGTATCTTTTTCCTTCCATTTCACGTCGATGCTCTATGTTTTGGTGGCCTATCTCACAAAATCCCATTAAAATACATAATTGTTATATAATAAGAAAATGTGAAGAGATATGACTACCTTTGCAAGGTACTGTATGAAAAAAAAAACAATTAAATCAAAGGGACAGGCATCTCACTTTTCAAATTTCAAGACACAAAAATATTTTAATGTTGGCACTTTCTACTTTTAAGGAGTACACAGTGGGAAGTCTAATATTCATGCCTCTTCTAAGTTTAAAACACTATTGTTAAATATCTACCATTAACTACGAGTATGTCATGAGTGGAGCTCACACCAGAGGTTAACTACCTATCAGTAAGTGGGGTGATAACCAGTCTGTTTGTGTTTCCCAGGTATTCGTAGCTGAACTGGAACTGGGCATCGCAGATGTTGACACAACAGTGTGCTGTTTCTTCATCCCAGCCGTGGCGTAGCTGAGACAGCCATGCGAATGCTTGTCCATTTGTCACCTAACACGTGAACACAACAACACCAGCAGTAGTCTCTAATAACTTGTATGACTATCATTCAAATTTGGTCTGTTTCACACACCTTTTGAGTGATGAGACTGCCAACCACATCTCGAGCATGGACATCAATGGTGCAGATGGTCATTATTTTCTGCCTGTCTCCAGGACTTAAATCACCAAGCAACATGTGGATCAGCGAGTTGAGCTGTGTGATCTTGAAAATTACAAGATCACTTAATAAAAGCGCCTCTTTGTTGATAGGCCATTACAAAACAATCAGAATTTATGACCCTACCTGTTTTCTGTTGTAGTCTTTGAGAGCTGTCTCAAATCCTTCCTCGACTCTCTCAAATGCAATACCCACGTCTATGGCCCACCACACCTGACTACCAGTTAATGATATCTATGTATGGGAAAAAACAACAGACACATGCAGCATGCAGGCCTTAGTTGCCAAATGTGGTAAAGTAAGGGTTCAGTCACTGATTGCAAAGTGGATCAATTAGTACAGGGGTGGCCAACTCCGGTCCTCGAGAGCCGGTGTCCTGCAACCTTTAGATGTGTCCCTGGTCTGACACACCTGAGTCAAATAATCAGGTAATTAGCAGAACTCTGAAGAACCTGACTGCATACTGAAGAGCTAATTGTGCTATTTGATTCAGGTGTGTGGGGCCAGGGGAACCTCTAAAAGTTTCAGGAGACCGGCTCTCGAGGACCGGAGTTGGCCACCTCTGAATTAGTAATTGAGCTTTAAATATGCTCAAATCCCACACGGGGTCTCGCATCATGCAAAAATGTTTATGTCAGTTTGGACCAGTCATGCGACAGAGAAAATAAAACTGTGTCTGAGAATAATTTTACATATAAGTGTCAAACTATGTTTAGCTGTGTAAAATTGAATGTTTATGTTTATTATGGGTTATAATAAATGGTTAAATAAACGGTATAACGGTTATAATAAACGGTAAAATGGGTTAAATTATCTTTATTACAGAGGATTACAGGGGCTCATAGTATAATATGCTGTGAAAGATATTGCATTGTTATCATCAGTAAGCTGAATTTTAAGGTGAAAATCTAGCGTAACATACTACAATTGTACGCTTGCTAACAGGACTGGGGTAACAGTGCAAACACTTAGTTAGAGAAACACCTCATCCAGGGCTTTTAATATGCGAGTGTGAAACACTTATGATGTTAAAATAATAAGGGACTTTTTTATCTTTTGGTGAGTCATTAATTATCTATTTTGAATTTAAAATCTGAATGAAACTTTTTACAGTTTTGTATTCATGCTGCAAATTCTGCAGGAGTGGCCAGGGAAAGTTCATATGAATAACGGTCTAAAAACAAATCATGACTGCCTCAAGCTGCTACTTTTATTAGCTCCTTAGTATAGGTATAGTTTCATCAGTCAAACGTGGAACTTGTCCAACTATCATTTCTTTGCTCAAATCCACATCAGTTTTTGATGAATGAGACTAAACGTGTGTTTCAAAATAAACAAAGCTATAGTAAAACTATTGAAAAACAAACCTGTGCAGGATAATCAAAAAGCCACTGATCTCGTGGTTTGTCCTCATAGGCAGCCACGGCCTCCTGGATTTCTTTCCTGACTGTACAGCGCATGCTGCTCTCAAGGGCGTTTAACCAACACTCTGCCTGGAGAACAAAAAGTTTTATTTATATATATAGTCATAGTCAATAAATATGAATATTATTGAAAGGTTATTGAACAGTAACTTAATTCACTAAGTGAAATATGTCATATAGATTAACACGAAATGATTCCATTTCAAAGCCTTTATTTCTGTTAATTATATTTTGTTCCACCTCCAGATAAAAAAACAAGCATTTCAGATTATAATATTGCATCACACCAATAAAAAAGCAATATTTATCATGCAGAAATGGGGCCTTAAAGAAAAATATATGTAATACCAACTTAAAGGTTGCTTGTTTCAGAATGTACTTTTAATGTGACAAACAATCCTCTTATACTGAATATGACTGAACACACACACACACACACACTCACACATACACACACACACACACATATATGCATAAATGTATGTAGTAGTCGTACTTGTCCTTCACAGATACACGGCTCTGAGAAAGGAACATATTCTCTCTCCCGGCTGTACATCCCAACAGCAACTGCCACTCCGTCCTCCTCCCCTCCTCCAGCCTCCTCTGAGTCCCTGAAGCGAAGGTCTGCTATGTTGTCAAACAACTTCAATAAATGGCGAGTCACCTGAAAATTAGAAGGGAATGTAAAACCGATCAGTTTTATTCAGTCAAATCCAGATGAAGCGCTCTCCAGTCCTCCACTCAATAATACAGAGTCAAGATTTCCATAAAACATTCAGTATTATTGATAATTGCTCTTTGGCAACATTTTATGTATGCGTTTTCCTTTAGGCAAAACCAATAAAATATAATACCTGTTTGGGCTGCGTTCCCTTGGACACAATCTCCAACAAATCTGAAGCCGAGACAAAATAAAATCTGGGGAACGTGAGCCTTTTTGTCTCTAGATACTCAGCCAGGGCCTTCTCGCACACAGACAACCTCTGCTGTAAGGTTTCCAGACTCTCCAGGAAGCCAGGCTTGTTGGTTACATCCACCACATTACTGTCCTGCACCACTTCAATCATCAAACTCTAAAGGAAATGGAGAGAAAAAAAAACAAGATGAAGAGATTTTGCAGGAAGAGAAGTATAAAAGAAAAAAGTGGGTTGGGCTGAGTTTTTACCTGAAAGTCAGTGTGTATTCCCTGAAAGCGTTCTGCATCGTGGGCCAGCTGGCAGCGAATGTCATCGCTGTTTGTGAAGATGCTGTTTAGGTGGGCCCAAGTCCTCTGCACAGCCATCCAGGATGAGATGACTAAGTCAGCCACCATCAGCTTCCTCTGCCATCCACTCACCTCTGCTTGGAAATACTCCACGTACTTGCTCATCAGGATGTTCTGCAGTTGCACCTGAAGGTAAGTGAGTATGGACAGTTTCACGGACCATGTAGAGAGCTGCTCTCATGTACAGAGACAAATTTCTGCATCTTTTGTTATTGTGTTTGTCAGTTCCCTCTTTGATTGCAAGTAGTGATCCCAATAAGCCAAAGTATTGAGCCCCTAAAGGGACATTGAAGGGAAATAAAAAAAAGAAACTTTCTGGTGCGCGCCAGAAAGTTTTTTTTTTTTTTTTTTAATTTCCCTTGTGCTTTGGGTATAGTTTGTCTATTTAACCGAGAAAGCAAACGTCACATAGTGACTTTTAGCGGCTTCTTTGTCCCTGCTGAAGAAAAGTATTTCCACAGCATTATGCTACCACCAGACCTTTTGGGGATGGTGTCTTCAGATGATGTGCAATGCTACATTTTGGGGCACAAGTAATAGCTGCTGACCTAACAGAATTTAACACCTGAGTTACAATGGGCATCTTGACTGATTAATGTACTTCTTATCAGACCTATGAGTTTATCTGGGGACTGGGGACCCCTGTGTTGGTAGGTTTGCAGCTGTGCCATACTCTTACCATTTTCAGATGAAGGATTGAACAATGCTCCGTGGGATGTTCAACTCTTGAGATATTGCTTGAGATGCTAACACTGTTTTAGAAAAGTCCACAACACTGTCCCTGCCCTTTGTGGTATGTCTTTTGGTCTTCATAATGTTGTTGTTTGTGTGAGACCATCCCAGACCAACTGTATTTATACTGAGATTAAATTGCAAACAAATTTCAAGAGGTGTTGATACTTTCCAAAAGAATACTGTGCTGTTATCCTAAATGCAGAAGTAGAAGACCACAGGACTTCTCTGGTTTGAAGACTCTCGCTTGAATACGTTTCACCTCTCATTCTAAAGGCTTCCTCAGCTCGGAACATGGTTGAAAATACAACGTTTAAAATTGTTGTCATAAACATTACACTAATTAAGTCCATTAAGGTAACTAATGGGGAAATTAGGACACACGAGTCCCGAAAAGAGGCCATGCCCTCTTTTGAGCATAACGCTTTTAAATAATCCATGTAATTTAGTAACCTGGTTGTCCTCCAAAGTTTCGATTAGATTCTCATCAGCCTTGAGCAAAGGTATTCCTGTGCTGTTATGAGTTTCATAGGACAGCGACATAACACTCCAGGTCTGTGTTATTTCTGCCAGAACCTATGTTCAAAAGGGACATAGATCAAAAACATTAAAACAGTAAATTTTACATTTTCATAATGACATCTATATACTTTTTCTTCCAGTGAGGCATACTCCACAAGCAAATTTTCTTTACATTTCACATTCAGTCCCTTTTTATTTATATAAAAGCATCAATTCTCTGGTTCCTACCTTCTCAATGCCCATTTCTTTCACAGCTTTGTCCACTATGTTTTTTACTTCATCCTCAACACGGTGTAGCTGTAATTCCAACAGGTCCCCCAAGGTGGTGCCCTCTCCCATCACAAACCGTACCTGGGGAATCACAAAGAATATATATATGCTCTTCTGTGGTTTGTGATCAGGTTCTTTGAGCCTGGAGAGAAGTCTGCAGAATGGCTGCAGCATCCCCAGAGACATAAATCCCAGAAACACAGCACAGCAGAGGCATTCAAATTTACATACTCCGGTGGTGTTCATAAGCTGCTTCCAGTGTCTCTCTCTGATGGCAGAGTTCTGCAGCTCGTTGACAGCTCTCAGAGAGGTCAGCAGGTTTTTCACAGTTGATTCCAGACCCAAATAAACATCCCACGCTCGTACTTCCTTATCTAGCATCTTCATCTCCTGCAACGCAAAGCAGAATTGTTGTGAGAACATCAAAAGTTGGAAAATATATCTGCTTTGTTAAAATTTTGCTTTACATACTTTAGCAAAGCGCCGGAGCTCCATGTCCATTTGCTCAACATTGATCTCTTTCCATGGAGTCTTGGTCCACTCTTCTATACTTGCCTAGCATTGAAAGTTTTTTTTATGGCAAACCTGTAAGTATTTCTCTAAACTACAATTTTAGAAGATAACTAAAAAATCTAACAGGATATCTTTTAAATTGAACAATTTGTACCTTTACAAAAATGATCATGTCCCAGACGGCTTTGACCAGTATGATGTCGGAACGACACTGGCGCAGCTGCATGTACTCTGGAAAGCTGACCTCAAACAGATCAGCCGTGTCCTGCAGCTTCTTCATTTCCATCTCAATCCCTGCTACTGATTGATGACACTAGAGACAGATGGTTGATCTGCTGTTACGGTTGTATTTCTTGGTAGATTTTCTTTACTTGTGCAGGGTGATATACTTTCACTGTTGTAACAGTTCTCCTGATAGATTGTAAAGGACTGTTTTGCTCGGCTCACCTTATCAATCAGTTTATATGGCTCATCCACGTTGATCTTGAAGATTGACTCGGTTCTAAATCGTTCTCTAAACTCATGCTGCTTCACCTAAAATGTGAAAATTTGGAAAATCTATGATGCATGTAAATCTGCTTCCAGCACAAAGTCTGTATATGCAATTACTATTTAATACAATACACTGTGCAATAACTACTGTGCAGTTCTATTTAATACACTGTGCAATAACCTGTGCAATAATACTGTTAAATAATCCTGTTTAATAAGCGACTTCAGCTGTATAGATATCTCACTACCTCACTGTTGTTATTACCTGGTACCACTTAATGTAAAACGTCATTCCATGTGTATATAAGTCACCTGAGTGTACATAAGTCACCCGAAATATCTGCTTTATTTCCCCTGTACTTTTTTTTTTTTGATACACTGTACATATGTGGACACACTGTATATGCCCTATACCTTATACCTTATGCACCTTTCCTCCTTTTGGCACCTTTTTGTTTATTAAGCCGATGTGTGACAAGTACATTTCTCCAATGTGAGATCAATAAAGCCCTATCTTATCTTATCTTCTTAAAGGCCCCTGGTGGTTGGGTCACATAAATAATGCAGGAAAGGAAGGACAAAAAAATAATACAGGTATATCTGATGTCAAGCTCCTTGTGGTGGGTTGCCAGACCGACATCCTACCTTGCTCACACCCAGCCTCACCTCAAACCGAACACATTTCCTGCGTATCACTGAAACTTCATTTGACTGCAGTGGTGCCACTTCGTGTTTCACCGTGAAGGCAATTTTTCGGAGACTTTTCCACTTCTCAGGCAGCTCCTATGTTTTGGGGCATAGAGGTGAAGAATCCCATGCACTGATACCTACACAAAGCCGCTAGCGTAAACAGCTAAATGTTTTTGGACCCTTATGTACCTCCAGCTGTGTGTAGACACTCTCCGGAAGTTGTTGTCCATAGGACTTGAGTAGCTCTGCAGTCGACTTGAGGGATTTAAAGTGTTGTTCATTACTGATCTGTCTATCTCGGATGGCCATGAGGTGTCCCATTATGTTCACCAGCCCTGCATAATCCCCATCTGACACCTTTGTAGACAGACCTCCAGCTGTGTCCTCAAGAAAATAGGACAGTTCCTTCACACTGTGAAATAATGATCAAGACAAACATGTGTAAAAGGAGTATTTTTTGAGTAATCATATAGAATAAATTAATTCAGTCAACTGACATGTCCCTGTCCAGTCCCAGGTACTATTTTTGAGTCTTGAGCACTGAATATTTACACGTAAATTGATGGAATAGAGGCAGAAGATGCTGATAGCGCACAGAGGTTGGCAACTTTCTGCAGAGTCAATTGCTACAGACCTCCAAATTTCATGTGGCCTTCAGACTAGCTCATCAACAGTATGTAGTAAGTAAGTAAGGAAGGAAGGAAGGTAAAGTAAATAAAATATATTTGTATAGCACATTTTGCAGACATTAAAATCCCAGTCATTCACAGTAAAGACAACATAAAACACAAGCACACTACAATTGCATGTACAACCTATTTAAAAGCTTTTTTGTATAAAAATGTCTTCAACTGTTTCTTAAAAGGGTCAATGGAGTTCATGTGGTGTAGGGACGGGGGGGGGGGGGGGGGGGGGAGGGGGAGTTCCAGAGTCATGGGGCCACGCAATGGCGTGTAAAGCCCAATCTCCTCATGTTTTAAAATTAATCCTTGGTACAACCAGCATCCTCTGACCAGCTGATCTCAGTCCGAGTGGAGCAATATCGTGTCAATAAGCTATGTATTCTGAAGCTTGGCCATGTAATGTCCTGAACGATGGTGTGCAATCGCCATGTGGAATAAAATCAGACCGGAAACAGCATGAAATGTGACACTTTTACAGGCCCCCAGGGGACTGCCCATCACAGCAGGGGGTGCCAACACTGCAACAAAGCTAAGCTGCCTATCTCACATTTTCCTCTTTGCCTGTGAGCCCTCGTGACGAGTGTATTCAAACCCCATGTGAGCCATGGGCCCGCATGGGGTATGAATACCCACAAATGAGCTAAACTGGGAATGGAGCTAAGTCTTCAATGCAACCAGACACCGGAGTAAAGAATATGTCTATACCGAAACCAGCCTTGTGATTTTTCTCAGCTGTTGCAGAAAAGCTGAGTATGCTGCAGCCTCCAGAGAATGAACACAGCTACGCCAGGAAGGTTGTGCGGAGGTCTCCAACACTGGAAAGGTCGTGCAGAGAGCCCACACTGCAACCCCCCTTCACAGACCAAGCGCAGGCCACCGAAGCCATATGAGCGCACCCCCACGTAACCATGTACAGCTCGCCCTGACCTGGCTTCCCAAATGACGACTCTTTCCCCCTCTGAGGTAGCCGCTTGGTCGCTGCTCAGATAACCAGCTTCACCCCGGAACAACTTCTTCCAACCAGATGGCCCAAAGTCAACCAGACTGACACAGAGGCACAGGCAGGTTTGGTAGTTAGGCAGGGAAAGTAAAGTGGTTTACTTAATGTGTTTTCACTGTGTTTTTAAAGCTTGACCGAGTTAACACGCTAGTGTGGCTAGCATCCTGGAAACCAAATTTTGCTGATGTGTTTTAGTGTGTTTTTATGCTTATAACAAACTTTATTTCCATAAGGTTTTCATACACCAATGGGATATTAATGCTTGTGTTGTCCGGTCCAATGATTACGACCAAATAGAACGTAAAAGTCTATTAGCTTTCCGGGTAACATTACGGCTATGGCCCTAGTTAACGCAACTACGGTTTGTTTTAAACATAGTTGTTTTCGTTTCGCTCCGCTATCGTTTTATAGTGCAATGAGTGTTAGTACATCAGTAATAGGGAAGATTAATGTTGAATTAATGGTATTTTCTGTAACCTTGGGATTGCCCCTCAAACTAATGAGCGATCGCTACAGTGCCCTGTAACTTCCAGGAGGAATAACTGCATTATTAACATAAAGGGTCCTAAAGATTCTATTCATTATTGATTTTCTCGAATAATGTAATAATAACTCAGGATTTGCATTGTGAATGGGTTGAAACACATATTAAATGTTGTTCTAAATTAGTCAAGCTAATTTAACCTCAATCCATATTCTTTAACATCAGCATTGGTTCTCTAATTTGGATCTGCAGAAAACCAGGATTCACTGAATCATTCTGATGATGTTTTCCACGTTTATTTGTTTTGTGTGTACGAAGTTGCTTTGCCTCTTTTTATAGTTTTGCTTAATCATTTAAGTTAAGTTTCACTAGCCTAGTAGAGTGGATTTGTTGATTTAAATATATGGTTAATTCAGGTAGATAACATTCTATTGTGATGTTCTCTGGATGTTAATTTATTTCTGTTAATAAATTCTTGAATTTCAAGAGAAGTTGTCACTCGTTTATTCTATATGTGTGCAGAGTTTGCTGTTAAAAGAATGCCAGTGCTCGAATCACCCTTTCAACTATTGTCCTGATATCAGCTGTTTAGGCTGATATTCACCAGACAATACATAACAGACCGAGGGTTATCTAATAAACATTAGATAACTTGAAAAAGTGCATAATGGCACAACAAAGTTAAGGTCGGAATCTTGAAATTGATCCTATATTGTACAGGGAGCCAGTGCAGGGAGGTTATGTGCTCTCTTCTGTTGATCCTATTGGCCAATTTGAAGAGACAAGTAAAATGATTTACTGAGACAAGTAAAATGATTTACTGAGACAAGTAAAATGGCTATTATAGTAGCCCAAACAAGACAAAACAAAAGCATGAACAACAATCTTTAATTCCTGCTTTGACACCAAGGATTGCAACTTTGAAATGTTACTCAAATGATAAAAACAATTTCGGACCAATTTTCTGGAATGGTGCTCAAAATATAAGGAGCTATCAAAGATGACATCCACGTTTCTTATAGTGGTTTGGAAAGGAGGTGCCAAAAAAGTAAGATATTGTCTGATCACAGGAGTTTTATCTTCAAGTGTAGAGAGCTTCATGGAATGGATTAACACGGCCGACCAGCTGCAACCAAAGGGTCAGATGCAATGGTTTAAAGCATGCCACCCCTGGACTCTAGAGCATGTTTTCTGGAGTGATGGATCATGGTTCTCCATCTGGCAATCTGATGGACGAGCCTAGGTTTGGTGGTTGCCAGGTACAGACTGTATTGTGCAAGTGTAAGTGTAAAGTTTGGTGGAGGAGGGATTCTAGTGCTGGATTGTTTTTAGGAGCTGGACACACTGGTGAGTGAGATAGTGATGATATGTAACATGCTACCTTAGTCCAATTTAAAGTTACTAAGTTTTAGAGCATAAAAATAAGACTGATTTTATTAATCTTATTGGACTGGGACTGGGTAAAAGGCGATGCCTATTCTTCAATGACTTATTGGTTTAGAGACAAAAAAATCCTGAATGTCATATCTGTAGTCGGTTAACTTTTTCACAATGGTAAAAAATTAAGGCTTAAACATTAAATATTCAAAACATATTTCTCCAATTATTTTGTGCTTTTGTTGATTTCTGTAGTGAAAAAGAAGCCCTTGTTCATGTGTGCCTCACCTCTGATTTACATGATTCAGAAGGTGCTCTTTGAACATCCAGCTCCACCTTTTGATGACATTCATCAGTGTGTGCTTAAAGGGACGGATGTCCAGCTGCAGCCAGCCACAAAACACCATCCTGTCCTCCATTTTGCTCACCCGGACATACAGAGACTCGAAAAGATTAATCTAGATAAGCGAAGGTTCCGGTTACTCTGATTGCACTAACCAGCTCTCTGAATGCTCATTGAACATGAATATTTTAAGAACAATTAAGTCACAAAAGTGGAACAAACCTGATCTTTAAAGTTTTCTAAGGTTGGTGGGTTCTTTTTCAGTTCATAGTCAGCATACAGCTCGGCTTCCTCTGTGCTTAAAACATGGCCATAAAGCAAAAACTGCCTCATAAATTCAGACCTGAAAAATATAGACAAAAAAGGAGAATTAAATAAATAAATATAGACTTCTAAAAGGAGGAAATTCATTGAAACAAACCAGCTGACCTGTCATCAGTCCAAAGGTAGCGGTAGCTAGAAAAAGAACCCTGATACTCTCTGACCTGAAAATCAACACATTGTTTACAGTTGTGTGCCTGGATAAATAATACATAAGGCTCTAGGAGCGAGGGAAAAAAAGTGAATTACCTTGGCGACCGCTCCTCGTGCCCGTGAGCGGATAATATGACACATTTCTGACAAATCCTCCATTTCATCTATGTCACACTTCAGGTTGAGAAGTCAGGGTGATAAAAGTGACAAAAGTGAATGTGTATGCAAATATTATCTATTCGTCTATGTACATTGATGTAAGTATACATACCTGATATCTTCATATTTTTCACTTTACAATGGCAAACATGCATTTCCTTGTCAATATATGTGACATACTAACACAAAGTGGTGCAACATTTTTAATTGGGAGGAGATAGATGGAAAGTCTTGAAAGTATTTCAATAGCTCTGGTAATATCAGATTAGATAGTGTCTGTGAACAGTGTTTTCTGTTTCCAACAGGTTCTCAAATGAATAAGAATCAATATTTTGACTTGGGCATTCTGGCAGATGGTTGTCCTTTGATCTAAACCAGTTTATTGTAGCTCTGGCTGTATGTTTAGGGTTTTAGGGTGCATCTGTGGCCCAATCTGAAGTCTGGAGAGCTTCAGCTGGCCATAAACTTTGTTAACTTTCCTGTCTTTGCTGATGACAAAACATCCTCACTGGATGATGCTGCCACCACTGTTCATTATCAAACGACAGATGGAACCGTGGGCCGCATAGTTAGGGTTGCAAGTTCTCTCCTACACGTGTAGGTTTCTTTTCCTACAATGCTCTAAAATATGTGTGAATTTAATTATTTCCCTTAAATTTCCCATAAGTGTGAATGTTGAATGGTTGTCTGTCTTGTGTGTCTTTGATGCCCTATGGTAGATTTATATAACCTGTCCTGGGAGTACCTGCTAGACATAAGCACCAGCTCCCTGAATTGCCGTGCAAGGATTAAGCCTACATAGAAATTGGATGGATTGCTTAAACACTCATCCACAAGATGTTAAAAGCTTGGAATATTGCTTTGTAACCTACAATGCTTTAAACGCAGGTTCTTTGGTCTTGATGATGCCATTCATTCTCTAATGTTCTCCAACAAACCTCCAGCTAGATTTAATTTTGATGTGTCAATGTAAAAGCAGAGAACTCTCAGCAATACACACAATTTTTTTCATGTAGCCACTAATATAGTGTATGTACAATACCTGATAGCTATCCAGCTGCTTGTGTCTTGCCACTCTGGGAATGAATGATGCCATGCTTGCAATGTTGGTCACCATTTTGTCCACAATGTCGTAGAAATTTTTGCTGAGGCTCAAGTCCAGTGAAGGGTCAAACGTCATTTCATTACCGTTGAGAATCAGTTTTATTTCAAAGAGAGGCGAAATGCGCTGAGCTGTATCTGTGTTGTTCACGAAGTATTGCAGGGAACAGCGTACTGCGTTGGAGAAGCCTGTCACGATCATCTGGTCCACGTACTCTGTGTACACATGCCATTCACAGCTGCTTTGATCCGCCACGCCTAGCAGAGACTGGTTCTCCTGGATCACAGTGAACAAAAAAGTTTCTAGGATAAAATAAATACAATGCTTAGCAAAAATATTTCTGACAGTTTTACATTTTGTCACCTGACAACCATAACCTTCAATGCATTTATTTGTATTTTGCATGATAGACCAATAAGAAATAGTACATAATTATGTATAAATTATAAGAATAATGATACTTGGTTTTCAAATGTTTTCATAAAAGAAAAAATCCAAATGTGTATGCATATATAGTCAGCACCCTTTGCTCTGATACGCTTTCCATCCCACAAACACAGTTTACGGATGACACCACTGTAGTGGGTCTCATCTCCAACAATGATGAGTCCCACTACAGGGATGAGGTCAGCAATCTCACACAGTGGTGCTCCAGGAACAACCTGATCCTGAACACCAGTAAGACCAGGGAGGTAATAATAGACTCCAGGAGGTCCAGGAGGACTGAACACCTCTCTGCATACAGGGGGAGGTGATGGAGTGTGTAGACAGGATTAGTTTCCTGGGCATTCACATCTCATCCGACCTCTCCTGGACTGTGAACACCTCCCACTTGGTGAAGAAGATCCAACAACAGCTCTTCCTCATCGGGAAACTGAAAAGGTCTGGACTTTCCACTAAACTGCTAAAAACCTTCTACAAAGCTACCATAGAAAGTGTGATTTGCATCAGCATAACTGTATGGTATGGGAGTTGCACAATACAGGAGAGGAAGGATTTAGCGGAGTGATTGGACCATAGTCTCCCATCAGGGGGTGATTGCCCTCCCAGCTTTTGGAAAGAAGCTGTTTCTAAGTTTAGAAGAAAAAAAGCTGTACACATGTTTATTGTCTGTTGTTTTCTGTGTGTACTCTAAGCCAGAGTATGTCCTGAAAGCAATCTCACCACAGTAATATGTGGTGACAATAAAGAATCTTTAATCTTTCATAAATCCAGTGTGTCTCCACTGTGAAACAGGATTGAGGGAGCATCATGCTATGGCAATGCACTTCTTCAGAGACTGTGAGAGTGCGCAGAGTTGATGTGAAAATGTATAGAGCTCTCTGTGATCTGAGTTTGTGCTCTATATTAAGAAGTAAAATGCAACCATACCTGCAGTAGTTTATGTATCTGCTCCCCTGTGTGGCTGACGAGAGCCTGTTGTTTGGAAACACTGTCTTCAATGTCGGAGAAGGTGAGGAGGGTAGAATCCCGACTCTTTCTGGTGATGAAAGCCCGGTTGCTGATTTTAACCATGAGGGCCTGAATGGCTTCAACATTAGCTTTGCTGTTCTGGACTCGACTAGAAATGCTCTAACAAAAAACAAAGAGATAAACAATTGTAGATTATAGATATGACCAATAACAACAGTTTTCAAGTAGCTCCTGAAGAAAATCCTCAAAATGGGTTATTGTATGTGATTTTTGATTGGGTTTTGGTTGATATCTGTTGGACTTAATTTTTTATGGGGCTTAAAGTCTTGTGTTTTTTTTTATTTACTCTCCTTAATCTGTTTTCTGTGTATTCTGCATCTCTGACTTTGTGCCTCTTTGTATTCCGCTTTTAGGTCCTCCTCTGACTACTTATCACTGCATGATGATTTTTAATTGACTTATTGGTTGTGTGCTAATCCAATACAAAATGATTAGATGGATGAAAGGACTGCTAGATGGATAAATACCTGTCTCCTCAAAATCAAAAAAGAAAGAAAGAAATCTTTATTTGTCGTTTCAATTGTACATTCCAACAAAATGTATCTTCTGTATTTAACCCATCCCTTTGGGAGCAGTGGGCAACTTTTTATAATGCCCAGGGAGCAATCTGGAGTTAAGGGTTCAATAGTGGCAGTCTGTAGGGATCAAACAAGGTACCTGCAACCTTCTCTGAAAATAAAATGTGTGTTTCTAACCACTTAGGCCACCATTCCCAAATATTCGGTACCTTCACCAGTTGTTGTGTACTGTGAATGTAGTCCCAAAGGTCATCCTGATCCCAAGTCAGCTCCTTAAGGGCTGGTCCCAGCTGTTGTCTCACCCCGTCCATCTCGTCTTTCACCAGCCCCAGCTCTACAGCCAAGATGGTGCTTTTTAGCTTGTTGTACCACTGGGCCACTAAGGTTAGTGTCTGTGTGTACTATGGGAAAGAGAGATCCACCAACATTATTAACTTTAATATATTTTACATCTAGCCAAATATTTAACATTTAAATCAGTCATTTTGTGCATTGTGCCACCGTGATGCTATTTACTCACCAGGTATAATCTCTCCTGCTTAGAATACAGATGTAGAGCTGCTTTGGGAATGTTTTGGATCTTCAGGATGCTCAGATATTTCACCTCCCTTAACGCAGACGTCAGCTGGGGAAAGTAATGTTACAATGCCATAAATGATTTCAGCATGAAACAGGGGCTTTTTGTGGTGCCTAGAACTGTCAATATAAGTTAACCACAAAGCACAGAACAGGCTAGTTGAGGCAGCAGATAAACAATCCAAGTAACTGTGTCCTTTGATTTGCTCACTTTGATATGATTCCTAAATCTGATTTTTGCAAACTCTCCATACAATACATATATCAATGCAATGTTTGACACACAATACAAAATTAATATTAGTTAGTCTTCATTTCCATAAACATTTTGAAAAAAGTCTACAAGAAAACGTACTCAGAACACAATTATACACTACTGTATTGTATTTATATGTCACAATCTGCAGGTGTTTGTGTTTTGATTTTCTATTGTGTATGTAGTTTGAACTGTTAAGGTGCGTTCACATTAAATGCGAATGTGGCAGGCCGAGCAACAGATTTACATGATCTCCCTATGCACAGGTGCAACACAGGAGCGATGTGACGCAAAGCGATGCTAAGCAAGGCCACAGAGCCAATTCTATTGATGCAAAAGGAGCAATTTTGTAAATGAAAGCGAAGCCAGAGCAACACGACACCTGTGATGGATGCAAAGCGAACTTTTGTCTCTTGTCACTTGTCAATAATTTCTGTTAGATTCCTTCTATCTGTTTCCCTTCAGTCTCTGTTTATTTCACTCTTCACCTAAGCTCAGGTTCTCATTAGTTTTCAGCTGTTCCTCATTCAACCAGATTGGTTTTCCTTGGTCAGTTCCCTCTTGATTAGCTCTCCCCAGCATATTTTCTATCTGTTTCTCTTTATTTCCCACTGGTTTCTTCGGCTGACTTCATGTTTTCAGTGGTTCCGTCATATTTTTTTTGTCATCACTTTTCTTCATTCTTTGTTTCCCTGCCTTAATCCTCATGTGTTGTAAATGTTTTTTATTTCATAAAATGTTTTACCATCATCCTGCTCTGTGCTTGGGTCCTCCTTAAAGGGGCCATGATAACAAATTTCATTTTTCTGAGGTTTTGGGGGTACAATATGGTCTGTTGTGCACTGATGTCAAGTATTCAGTTTTGATAATGTCAAAACTGAATACTAAACGACCTTCCCAGGGGCAATCAGCTTAATTACTTTGCTCAAAAAAACGGTCAGATCAGAAAACGGGTTGTCTTTCTATGTATTTGTTCACAACCAAGCAAACAGCCTTCCCTCTCCTCCCCCAACTGATGCACCGGCTGACCTGAGAGGAGGAAGGTGGAGCAGCGAGCAGACGGCAGCCCCTGATCAGCCTTCTTGTATCGGTTAAACAGGAGGCAGTCACCGCTGACGCTACGGAGCACAACTTTCCAACGTTCGACCTCAAACTAACTTCTCAGCGGCTACTACAAAGGGGAGTTGATATGTCCGAGGGCCGTCTAAAATGCATGATGTTTCCACTCACTCGTGGAAAAAATGAGAGAATCACAGAAAAGTTTTATAAGGACTTTACTGAAGACTGTTTTCTGTGGAGGAATTCAAGTCAGGGTTTTCCAACATTTCTGTACCAACACAGAAGGTGGCGAACACGACACTGTCATGACCCGTACGTTTATTTCACTTCTAAATGCCGTCAAATGTGAGAAAGGTGTGTTTGTAATTGAAAAACCTGTCTGTCTGACGACCACCGCTAGAGTCACTGTCACCAAAGGGGAGAGTGGTTCACCTCATAGGCCTGATCTAACTACTATGTATGACCTTAAAGTTTTGACTATGGAATATGATTTTTACAGTTAAGGTTCAACGTTCCTTTCTTTGGACCCCTGGGTAAATTTGTTTTACAGAGGTTCAAAATTCACATACATTACAATACTAACTTTGTCATTCTCTGAATTCATCAAGTGGAAGTGCTTACGTTTGGTATATTTGTCTACTGCGAGTTTGTGAAGGCAGTGCGATTTGAAACCACATGCATTTACTTACTAATACTTTTAACGGACAGAGATATTTTACTTTGTGCTTACAGCAGGACTAAAGTTGACCTGGAAAAGGCCTGTCTCATTGTCTAGTGTTAACAGCGACCGTCTGAGATGCATTTGTAAGACATCCTCCAGCCCCTCAGTCCACTCTGAAAACAGTTCTTCATCATGCTTTTCCAAAATCTCAAGAAGATGTTCACACTTCCTGAGCACCTCGTCTGCCTCAGCACTCCCCAGAGGCCTGTACAATAGAAAAGAAACAGCACTCTATTATCCATATAGTTTCACAAAAGGTTTTTCATTCCCTACTGAAGCTGCTACCCCCACAACCCGACCTCGGATAAGCGGAACAGGATGGATGGATGGACAAAATGATTTTTATGTTAAGCAGTTCTTAGAAAAGGCTCGAACACTATAAACATTCTTTATATTAGTGTATTCACATGCATAGAGTTACAGCTGCAGTATGATAAACTCATAATCAGATCTGCTACGTGCTAAACATTTAGAGGTGTTATGTCTGAGCCTGGTAGGTATAGAGTTGGTTCATACATGTGAGGCAACTGGCAGAAGTTGCTTCTGTCGGTAAGGATGCGGCTCCGGAGTTCTTGCGACCATTTGAGGTTCCCAGCCACAGAGGGCATGTTTTTTCCCAGAATTGCACAACCAGACTGCAGCTGAAATAAAATTGGATGTTATTAATGATGGATTTATTGTACCAGCAAAATACTTTTAGAAGTTTGTGGAAGAATTTTATTGTTAAACATTTTAATGTTTGACTGAAGTCATCTAAAGGCAGGTATGCCAAATGCTTAGCAAAAGCACAAAATCTTTTTACCTTCATTGGTCATTCTAACTGACCTAGCATGGAAACGTTTTGTACGATTACATTTCCTTTAGTGAGAAAAAAAGGATGAACAACTCAAATTCCAGTTCATTTGCCAATGTGGTGATTAAATGTGTTGTAGCTGAACCAAGTGACTTATGCCCCATCGACAGACGAATATGGTAAATTGGAAAAAAAAAAAAAAAAAATACTTTTGGAAACACCTAATCTCACTGGGCCTTACTTAGTTCCTCAGCAGGAGATCAAGATTTGCTAGGCTGCTAATACCCAAGATCTGCTGAACCCGGGTGATATCTAAAACATGAATGCATTGAGGACTGAGTTTGGACAACACTGCTGCAGGACTGCTGTGCCAAAATACACATGGATGATTCTTGTCAAATACAGGCCCACTGCCTTCTGAACATGAACTACAGAGAGCACGCTTCTTCTCTCCGGACATTTTTGTTAATTTCTGTGAGGTGGGCTGTGCTTATACATCATATCACATACAGGATTGTGGAATTCCTTATAGGTCCTTAGCATTGGTAAGGGACATTGCGAAGTTCCTATGCTAAAGTAGCTATGCGAGGAAGCATACAGGCTGCATTTCCTACCACCTTCATTACTGACTGGCCTATTCGGACGGACAGCACTTAGCATGGCGACCGCTGACGCATTTCTGCTTTGGCTAAAGGCCTTACCCAAAAGACATATTCGGATGGAGCCTAAGGCCATTGGCATCAACAACATTGTTACCAAGTGCACTTGTCATAAGCGACTTTTTGCTTGTCTTCTCTGAAGTCTCTTAAATTTCGTGAGTCGCAGGTTGCGGTTTATACTCTCTCTCTCTCTCTCTCTCTCTCTCTCTCTCGCTTCCTTCCTTCCATCCTCCCTCTCTCAAATTATCAACAAAAGCTAGCTTGCGCTGCTGTATTACAGCCAGCTGCAGTGCTATTTTCAAAATGTCCTGTAGGGGAAGCACTAGAAGATTACTTAGTGCTGTGTTAAAAGCATAGTGTTTTATCAGACTGGGCAAATTTTGAATCCTGAAAGGGAATGAGTAGGCAAGGGAATATCGAACATTTATTTAGAAGAATATTTTAATTCAGCCTCTGACCTCTTCTCTGTGCTGATCCAATATAACCTGACAGTGGTCTATTTCCTGGTTGAACATGGCTAGCAATACATTGTAGTTAGGAGAAAACAACTCTCGGATTCTGCGTCTCTCCAGAAGACTGCCAAATATCTTCAACAGCTGATGAGAAACAACAATTAAGAGGAAGTTTTAAACACAGGCAATAAGAAATTACACTTCCTTATGTTGATTCATAAATGGTTGCAAACACACTAGATGTTGTCTATTTGGATTCTTTGCTATCATGAAATCCTGAAGCTGTAGCACACTGTATTTAATTTTTTCAAGATATTACAGAAGAATGTCCTTACCTTAAAGGCTGAATTCAGGTTTTTGGAGTGGTGAAAGGCCAAATTGAGGACAGTCCCAAGTCTCTGGTCAAAATCTTTGTTCTGCTCCACAAAATGCCTGTGATGACGCACAAAATCCTGGGAACAAAGGGGCAAGGGAAAGAAGTGAGGGATATTTTGACTTGTGTGATTTAAAGGTTCAGATTGAACCTCTACTTTTGTTCAATTTGCATTCCCTTAAAATTTCAGTGCAACCTTCCAAGCCCTCCTTGGCTCAGTTAATCAGTTTTGGCCACAATAGCTTGTACTTGAGAAAAATTTATTCTGACACAAATCAATTTTGAATTGAGTGTCTGTTCCGAGTCACACTGGAGGCTGTTGTAAAATAATATTTACATGTAGCAAATTAAATATTGATGCCCTGATTAATAATGACTCCAGTCACTGGATCTTGTGTGTTGCCTAGCAACAGCTTTGCCGTACTAGCTTTCAATTACTGCACTGCTGGGCAGAAAAATAACATCTAATTGTTATTTTTCATTATTTGGCCAGGTCTGTCAATGCCACATATAAACGGCTGTGAATAACAACCCTTAGAGGCCTAATGAATAAATAGCAGTGTGACATCAAGCACAACAGCGACAGCCTCACAACGTCTCACATCATTAGTGTAGTCAAAGGGGTCGTATTTGCTCTCTCTCAGGGTCCGCCAGCGGTCATGAAACTCTTCGCTCATGCTGAACACCATCTCACTTAAGATTTTTCCTCTCGATCCACCAAGTTCAACCTTTTCCAGCTTCAGAAAGTCCAGGGCGGTCGCAAAAATGTCCTGTTAAGGAGATTTATTTATTTATTAGAGGATCAACCCCATGAGATGAAACATCTCGTTTTCATGGGGGTCCTCAGTAACAAATCCAAACAATATAGAAAAGTAGAACAACAGAGTAGATACAATATACAAGATACAAACAAAAAAAAAACACAACGCACTCGCACACACGTACACACACACACACAAGCTCTCACTATCCCCCTCGACACAGAAAGAGTAAAGTAAATCACAGTGCTTCCCAAATTGCAGTATTTATACCACTAAACAATAAAACCTTATATAATCTTAGACTCAGCATGATGATGCTCTGAAAGTCAAGCATTTTAGGAGTGGTATTAAGTGTGGCACAATAATCCCAAATATAACTGACATTGCTAGATATGTATATTTCTACATAAAGACACATTCATACAACCATAACTAACATGACACATATTACTGCTAAGTCTAAAATACCAGAAACATAGACAAGTATTCTGAAGATGTGTTAACAAAGCAGTTCGGAACAGAGGAAAAGACGTAAGCGAACAGATAGATGCAGGAAGGCTGTTCCAATCACGAGGGGCTTTAACACAGAAAGCATGTTTCCCAGATTCTCTCTTAACTCTAGGGACAGTAAAGAAGATCTGTTCGTTGTGATGGAGATTATATTGAGAACTGTAAGGCACTAAATATTGGGATAAATAATATGGATATTGAGAGTAAATGCATTTAAATATAAGCTGAAACCAATGATATAGTCTTCTGGCTGAGGGTGCAAGCCAGGACAGCTGGTCATACATAATACAGTGATGTGTCCTATAGGGGCAGCGAAGGGCGAATCGGCACAGGCTGTTGTAAACCACATCGAGAGAGTGTAGATAAGTGGCAGTAGTGTTAGCATATATAATATCTGCATAGTCAAGTATAGGTAGCAACAACTGGGAGACTATTTTTTTCCTAACCTAAAAATTAAAGCAGTCTATCGATTGATATAATGTTTTAAGACGAAAGTTAAGTTTATTGTTAAGTGTGTGTATATGAGCTTTGAATGAAAGATCACTTTCTAGCCAAACACCGAGATATTTACATTTTTCAGTTGCCTCTTAAGGAGAGGAATCCAGAAAATGCAGATTAAGATTATTTCTATCTTTCTTCTGGAAAAGCATACAGTAAGATTTTGTCTTATTCAACAGAAGTTTATTAAATGACAGCCAGTGCTGGACAGAATCAAAGTCACACTGTAGGGAATAATTTATGTCAGAAATATTCAATTTGGAGCAATATATGATTGTATCATCTGCATAAAGATGAATGTCACATCCTGAACAGGAGAGTGGCAAGTCATTAATAAAACTGGAAAATAACAAAGGCCCAAGTGAAGAACCCTGTGGAATGCCTTTATCTACACCTATAACATTCAGTCGAATTTTATAGGTGATGGGGAAAATAACTGTTGAATGACACTGACAAGACAATAGAAATCTGTTTAAATATGACATGGTTTACTTCATGGAGCAAAAAAAACAAACAACTAATTGAAATTGTAATAAATTGAAAAACAAAAATGTGTAATATCTCAGAACAGTGTCAGAAAAATAGAACATGAAAAATTAAAATAGTTGTATCTTCTACAAACAGAGTGTGTTTCATTTATCCTGGAGTTAGATTTAGTTAAATATAAACTCTACAAATTTGGAAGCATGGCAAGAAAATTTACAGAACCATTGCACATTAAAGAAAAAAAAAATTAACAGAATGCTTTCACGGTTAAGTGGAATAGAAATTGGATGTACTTTTTTTTACATTTTCAAAATTGCCAATCTTGAAAAAAAGTAGTAAAGGTGTTTCACATAGCATAACAGGTACATTTTGTGAATGTTTTGTTGGTATCGAAGGAACTCACCTAAAAAAATGTTAGCTGACTTTGACAAACCTGTATTGTTTTTTTTCTTTTTATCACAAAAATGCTGAATCAAAATGGCTGACTATAGTACACTAGACATACTGTAGCGCATATTTGTGGGTCAAAGAGGCTTTTTTGTAGCTCTAATGGATTTTGCATGTGTACTCAAGTTCCTAGGTATAAATGAAAAAGCAGGGGGATTGTTGATCACTTAAAATCTTCTATGGTTTCCTTTCTCCACACAATCACATGCTTAACATTAATTTATACTAGGTTATTATTAATTGTTTTCAATTTGGTGCAGATGTATGCAAAATGTAGAGCAACATCTGTAGAAGCGGCATGTAATAAATATTTGGTTTGTTGTTTGAGGGCACATCTCAAAGAAACGTTTTTCAGTGCCTTATATGCGTGCAAATTTGGTGAGTTTTTGTTAATGCTCAGGAATCCAAAAATACAATGTACTTTGAATAAGAAAGAGAGATGGATGGTAGAAGCAGAAGATGTAAAAAAAAAAACAATAAACACTTGTGTTTTAATAGGCCTTAAAACACTTTCAGACACAAATACAGCTCTTCTGCTACCTTTTTAGGACTGAAGCCTACACCCTTGCCATCCTGCAACAAATACACAACAGTTACACTGGTGAACCCACACACCTCAATCATAAGAAGCCTTTCCATGATGCAGTCTAAACGCTTGAAGATAAGTGTTGCAGGAAAGTCCCACAACTTGGTGTTCTTCTCGTGCCTGTAGTAAGTAGGTATCTGCTGACGGTAAGTGTGAAACAGTCCCTTAAAGGAACGCAGAACTGAGATGCTTATTTGCACTCTCTCCATCCCTTCCTCAAGTTCCATCTTAAACAGTTCTTCAGGAATAAGGTACGCAAAGGCCTGGGGGAAGACATGCGCAGTTTGGTTAGATTTCTTCCCTTCTCCTTTCTCATCTACATATCCACTAATTATCAGTGTACCTTTTCTATGATCAGATTAGAGAACTCTCGCAAGAGTACCACCATGCGCTGTGGGGTGCAGTAGTACTGGGAATGACTCCAGATGAGGCAAAGAGTGTGAAAAAGAGGAGGTAGTAGAGGTTCCACCTGTGAAAAACTCCTCTCTTCTAAGTTGCTGATCTGTCTCCTCAGAGGCCGTAGGTACAGATCTATGTCTTCTGCTTCAATCACAGCTGTAGTAGTTTTGTACATGGAATATACAAACATAATGCGCTAAATTTGCTCCAACATCATCAAAGCACATATCATGAAGTTACCATGACTGATAGATGAATGTATGGATATACAGAAAAGATATTGAGAAAACTTGCTTGTGTGGGTAAATGTTGGTATGAGTGTTTATGAATACAGTAAATGCTTTTATTGTTGTTACTCGAGGAACAGTGCAACAGTTTTGATGCCTTCTGCAAAAGGCATCAAACCTGTTGAACTATTCCGCATTTTGTCACACCACAAAATTTTATGTATTGTATTTGGATGTTATGGGATAGACCTACACAAAGTAACATAACTGTGAAGTGAAAGCAAAAGTGTTGTACTGTGACAAAAGATAACATTGTTTAAAGGGTATAAATGCTTTGCAAGACACTGATAAATCACAAGGAAAGAGTTGTGTGAGATTAGAGGACAGAGTAAAGTAATTTACCTTCATTGACTTTGACACAGACATCCTTAAAGGCATTGTAGTAACTGCTCTTCACTCTTCTCAGGATCTCCGTGATTTGCTCCACTTTGGAGCTCTGGATCTGACAACACGACAATATAAAAACATGCCAATTTATGTGCTTTGACTGTTCCTATTCATATTTATAGATAGTGGTATCTCAGCCCTTCCCTGTTTGATTCACTCTACCCTATATATATATATATATATATATATATATATATATATATATATATATATATATATATATATATATATATATATATATATATATATATATATATATATATATATATATGTGTGACATTAGATTGTGTGTGTGTGTGTGTGTGTGTGTGTGTGTGTGTGTGTGTGTGTGTGTGTGTGTGAATTCAAATAACATCTTCATATATACATTACACCTTTACAGTCAGAATTCAGTTTAAATTTGCATTAAGCATACCCCATTGACCTCTACAGAGCTAGTGTCATACTTGGGACTGGATGCCCAGTAGGTTTTCCCTCTGGTTGGCCCAAAACCGGATCTCCACGTTGGGGCCTGGGTGGTCTCCCTGAAGCAGAAGCATGCCCGAGTCTTTCTTAAGCACATTCCAGATCTGTCCAGACCACTGAACTATTAAAGTTTCTATAGAGTATAACAAGCCATGGTCCAGTGGCCATCCAGTTGGGCTGCAGGGGACAGACAGTGAAGCAGTCAGTAAGGATGAAAATAAAAATGTGAGCCATGGAACATGAAAACACCTTTGGCAGACTTCAAACAGGAGTTCATTACTTTAGCAATTTGGGGGTTGTCATGATAAAGTTGTAAATCTTTTTAACGAGTTTGTTTCGCTGAATAAAAATAAGCAATTTAAAGTTCTCTCTTTTTAATCTTATTTCTGCCAGAATAATTAAATCACTGTTATAACACTCTAAGGATATTTTTACTTTTATAAACTGATTGGGGCATTTAGTTTATTATTATTATTATTATTATTATTATTATTATTATTATTATTATTATTATTATTATTATTATTATTATTATTATTATTATTATTATTATCTGAAAATATATGTTAGCTAACATTAACAATGTTTTACAAAACTATAGTAAATTCCAAAGTTAATATAATATATTTTGAACTAACAATTTTATTTAATAATGTGTCTGTGCTATGTGTACTTCAAGCTCAACAAATTAAATGTAAACAAATGCGTCTCAGTATAGTGAAACTTGGTGAACTAAGAAAAAGTGCTATCTTCCAGTTACCTCTGAAGTTAGAGGTTGGATCTGGAATGACATCAACCTGGACTAAAGTGTGATCCAGTTCCTGGTTTGAAAAACAGCTGGATTTGCTAATTAATGTCCTGTCCTCAGTGACCAGCTTATCCCTCCTAATAATACAAGCTATTAATTCCTCTGTAGGTTGCGCAAACCTGTAAAAATATGCACACTAAAGCAGCCCATATATCACTGTTTGGAGGAAAGATTAATCAGATGCAAATCATCCACAGTGTATAAACTGTAGCCATTGCTATGTTTTGTGCGCTGAGCGGCCATATTTGATTTTGAGGAGGTTGGTGAGATTCTTCCAACCTTCGATGGAGCTTTCTGCTAACTTTCCCAACTTTGAACTTAAAATTGTCAGCTTCTGACCAAAATTTTTACATCCAATTACAATATACAATTTAAATAGCTTAGCAGCGCCAATCTAACATAACATAATAAAACATTTTTGTAATTGTTTTTGTGACAAGACGTAAGTAATTAAAAAGTCAAAGTGCTGTGATAATATTGTTCTCAGAATCTCTGTCAAGATGTTGATACTTAGAAAACGTAGATTTAACAGAGGTGATACTTGTTACAAAACAAAAATTTGAGAAACCCATACTCTACTTTGACAGTACTATAACTGAAAGAAAGTGGTGTACAAATTGAAAAAACCCCCACAACTACAACATCTGTACTTGGTGGTGGAAGTAACTTAGTAGGATATTCTAACCTAAAACCAATATCTTGGGGTTGTGCTCTCTGCACACACAGGGGAAGAGGCAGCAGGGTCCTTCCCTCTGCATGGCCTCTCAGAGTCACCACCTTGCTTCTGAGCCTCTCCAGGTGGCGATGGATGTCTTCAGAAACCACCCGCGGCCAGTCCTCACGTTTAAGCCCGTTGGACAGCACATATACCAGCACCTGTATCGGCACATGGACTGTTTTGCAGGTCATTTTGATCAGTTTTATTCCATTCCACACACACGCACCAGCCCTATGTGTTCTTTTTGGGTTTTTACAAGCATACAGTGTAATGTGCATGTATAGAAAGCATACGGTGCAAACATATTCCTTTCCCCTTGAACTTATTTACATTTTGCCACATTGTAATAACTTTAATTGTATTTGATTTAGTTTTCATGTTGTCAACACAAAGTTGCGATTATGAAGTAGACGGAAAGGGATACATTGTTTAAAAAATGTTTGCAAGCAAAAATCTGCAAAGTGCATTTGTATTATGAGGCAACTAGGGCTGGGCAAGTTAACGCGTTAATTTCGCGTTAATTCATTAGACTATTAACGGCGATATTTACTTTATCGCGCATTAACGCATGTTGCTCACATGCTTTTATTTTGTGAAGGTCTGTTACTGCGGTGTAGAGGTTTGAATCAGAACAGTAGGTGGCGATAATGCGCCAATAACCTCGCTGTCAGCCCAGCCTCGGATTCAAACAGGAAGAAAGGTGCTGGCTGGACAAAGGAAAACGCGGAGAAAAACAAAGCTGACATGCGGAAGGCGGTGTTTCCCGCAGGAATTTGCTTAGGCGAGGCGGTGAGTTGGCGAACGGAACAAGTTTTGTGCGGAGCGGGGTCTGCATCGACACCGTCGATGAAGTCGCTTCTCGCTTCAAAGTATCCATGTATTTTTGCCTGTTTTTTCCCTGCCATTCACTATATGCACGCGAGAAAGCAACAACAAAAAAACGCGTGTTAACGTCAAATAAACATGCAAGCATATCGAGTTAGCAAGCATTTCAGTTTAAAGTTCTTCCAGCAACGAATATGACAGAAACAAGTTAGTTGTAACCACTGTCAAGTTAAACTTACCTCAGAAATTGCCTGTTTTTGGTAGATTTTTTTCCCCATAAAGAGAATTTCCTGTCAGTGGCAATAAGCTTTAATTTATTATTATTGCTGTTTTTTGTTTTACATGTTTAAGTTGAGCTTTACACTAAATATGTGTTACTGATAAGTGCTACAAATGTTACAACACTTTTGTTCATATGGCAGCAGAACATTAAAATAAAAGTGCTCTTTACACTACTTTTGAATTCATTCTTGGAGTTTGCACATACAATGCGATTAATCATGATTAATCAGGCAAATTATGTGATTAATTGCGATTAAAGATTTTAATCGTTGCCCAGCCCTAGAGGCAACACATTATAGAAGCATCTTTTGCTGCAATTAAAGCTGATAGTCTCTTGTATGTTTCTACCAGCGTTACATATCTGGAGATGGACGTTTTTGAACATTCTTCTTTTCAAAAATCTCAAGCTCAGTCAGATTGCATTGATACATTTAGAAACATTGTTTCTAAATGTATGTTTTGGGGTTGTTTTCCTGCTGGAAGGTGAACCTCTGTCCCAGTCTCAAGTCTTTTGCAGCTTTTAACAGGTTTTCTTCCATGATTTCCCTGCTTTGGCACCATCCATCTTCCTATCAGCTCTGACCAACTTCCCTGAAATCCTTCCCTTAGCATGCTGCTCCCACTACCATACTTCTTGGAGGAAAGGGCGTGTTTAAGGCCGGTTTTCCACAATTCATGTTGTTGTGCATGTATACAAAAAAGTACAATGTACAGAGCGGGGTAGAAGTAGACTGGACAAGGTGGTCAGGATGGCCAGTTCGGTTGTGACCCGTCCCCTGGACTGTACAGTAAGGTCGGGGAGAGGAAGATTTTGGCCAGATTTTGGCTCTCAACTCCCTCTGGAAGCAGTGGTGTCTGCCACAGTGCAAGAAGATGGACTTTAGCTGGTTTTTCCTCCTACCAGCAATAAGACTATAATATACAGTATATATACAGTATGTATGTATGTATGTATGTATGTATGTATGTATGTATGTATGTATGTATGTATGTATGTATGTATGTATGTATGTATGTATGTATGTATGTACATTTTCATTAATATTTTATTTGAATAATCTTCCCAGATGTACACCTTTTACGCTGTTTTGCTGCTGTAACAATTTCTCCTGCGGAGGATGAATAAAGTCTAATCTAAAAAATTATCACTAAACTTTTCAGAAATGTAATTTATATTTATTTATTTAAAATACATAAGTTTGATATGTAAGATAGTCGAGATAAGATAGTTAAGTTAAAAGAGTTAGGCTTGATGTTGTAAACGGACACAACGTGAAAAAGTTTGAAGGCAGTGTATGTTTATTTCTTCTTTACAGTACAGCTCCGTAAGCTGTTTTGGTATGCCCTGACAGTGAATCACAATGCACAACAGCAGGAACTCCTCCAAGTCAAGGGAAATTGCAGTTAAAAGATGTTTATACTGTAATATTTTCAACATTAATCCTGTAGTCATCTCATATTCCATAAGGGTCATATGTGTGCTCATAAACCGTCCAACCTCAGAGATGACCACAGGTAGGTGCTCCATTGGGTATCCAGGAACTTCCCCCAGTCTAAACTGGTGCCTGAAGTCCTGGCGGGCGATTCTCTTTACGCCTTTCTTCAGCACACACAGCAGCTTGGTCTTCCATGGTGGAGATGTCTTCACAGGAGCAAAAACAGTAGGAATGCTTTCAACAGCATTGAAAGCACCAGAAATAAGTAGTGACTTATTTCAAAAAATTTTGACATTAGATAGAGCATAGACATCAATATTTACTGAATGTATCTGCATCTTAGATATCTTGTTCATGGTATAGAAATGTATGGCTGCATAAACATTTTTGTTTATTATTAGTCATAAGGAAAGGGTGCATTTAACCTATTATACACTCTTCTCACATAAGACTGCTTTACCTATTGCATGTGTGCATTTCTTACCTGAGCATCTCCTGCATGCAGCGTCCCACCAGGTCCGGTGAAAAGTAGCAGCTTGTTCGACCAGATGTGGTCCAGAAAATCCAGTATAATCTTTTGATTGTCCTCTGCAGCAATAAAACGGTTCCACTTATCCGTCTTCACTCGTAGCACACAGAAGGCCTGCTCTCGAAGGAAGTCAACTCTTTCATCTGACAGCACCACCCCGGCCTTCAGAGAGGGTTCCTGCGGGACACGCACTCCTCCTGCAACCCCGGTGGTCATCCCTCCGCTGTTACCTCTACTTGTGCCCCCAGCTTCAGCCATGAAGACTCCTCTGGTGGAAAGGAGAGGTAAACAGAAGCATCTTGATTCTTTGTGCAAGGGAATGTGAAACCTGAGAAGAGGTTCAAATAGAACAAGATAACAGCAGGTACTACCTTACTTCAGTCCTGCTTCATCAGATCGATGGTTCTCTCTGTAATCTGAAGAACAGCGACGTCCTTCTTCTTCTGTCCAAACTTGGTTTCCTTTCTTTTCTTTAGCCACCTGGAACAGCTATCCACAACTGGATAGACAGTTCCTCTTGTCACCGTGACAATGGTTGTGTGGCATGGCTTCATTACACTAAATGGCAGTCTCTGTTTGTGGAGCTTACTGAGCTTGTAACCCTATCCAAGTAACCTGAACTTTCAGAGGAGACTCACAGAGAGCCCCACAGGACATGCAAAAATGTAACAACTGAAATGTGCACGTACAATAAGTTTTCATGACTGGAGTGCTTTGTAGAAGAGTTATTGCCCCTTTCAATTTTTCAAAATTTGTTTTTCATTACAATCTAGGTCACCTGATTCTTTTTCTTCCTGTAAGTAATTCAATCCAAGTACAAGTTCAGTTTGAAAGTTAAGGCCTCATTGGTTCGTTTGAGAAAATGAGTCACTAAATAGCATCATAAAAACCAAGGAACGCACCAGGCAGGTCAGGCGTCTGATATTCCCTGAAGCAAGTTGGATTGCCTTGTGAATGAATGTTTATTAACACATAAACTTGCCTTGTCTATAGCAGGGTTAAAAAAGAAAAAACATTAAACCAAGCTTTGGACCAAGCACTTTTCATTCCATCATCCAAAAAGGGAATGAGTATTACAACTGAAAAACTACCAAGACATGAGTTTTATTCTGAATTGACTGACTTGTCAAGGAGAGTATCACTCAGAGCAACATCAAAGATACCCATGGTAACTGGGGGCGATGCAGACATCCTCTGCTCAGGTAGGTGAGATGTTCTTGTAGCAGAACTGAAAGTTGTTTGCGCCACACATCTGAGTCTCATCATAGAGTGATATAAAGAAGTCTTAGTTGCAGTTTACCATTAATCATGTTGGGGAAAACAGCAGACATGTGGAAGAAGGTACCCTGGTAAGACCGTAGTGTAACTTTATACATGCAAGCCAGTCTGATAAAAAACTAATACTGCACATCATCCTGAACACTCTCCAGTCCCCACCATGAAAAATGATGGTGGTGGTATCATGTGGGGGACAGGCAATCTGGCAATCTACTTCAGGGACAGGCAATCTGGCCAGGGTCCGTAGGAAGATGGATCCGGTTAAATCCGGGGTGATAATGGAAGAAAGTCTGTGAAAAGCCGCAAAAAAATGAATGCTAGTTTGGCGGTTTACCTTCCAGCAGGACCACATCCCTAAGCACAGAGAGCTCCAATTGACTAGTTTAGATTGAAGCGCATTCATGTGTTCAAGTGATCCAACTTTAAACTTCACAGATGCTCTTCATTCAGTCTGACGGAGCTAGAGGTCTTTAGCAAAAAAACAACAACAAACAAAACAAACGAGATGTGCAAAGCAAGAAGGGCCATACCCCAAAAGAATAGCAGTTATAACTGCTGTGTTTTGGTTAACCTTTTGCCACATTTTGGGCTTGACTAAAGAACATCTGATGTATTTGAACTCCAGATAGATCAGATTTTCATCAGACATCCCAGATCTACAGCTTTCTTATTTTTCCAAGGTCCCACTGCCCTCTTCCTTACAGGGTCCTGATGCTATAGGGGAGAGCGGCTGCTGTTTAGAACGTGTGATTGATCTGCAAAAGGTTTCAAAATGTTGGAAAATGACAAAATAATATCCTTTTAAGTTCCATAATACATGTTTTCCCATCAGAGCATTGAAGTTAAATAAAGTAGCAGTATCACAAAGCAGTAAGCAAGGGTTTGCAATGTTTGGGCTAAAGAGTGTCTGCCTGTAGTTATTTTCACCTTATAACTACATCACTTTATATGTGAACAAAGATTTTCCCCAAAACATCCATGCATTTCTGACTAGTGCAATGTGTAGAATCACCACATGAGGGCAGGCGGGTTCAATGCTGCTGACAAAATCCTTCAGCTGTAATCCAAAGTGACCCTAACCATGACATCCTATTACAAATGTTATGCCATTTATGTAAAAATGTGGAAAGATGGGACGTTTCTCTAACTATGTTACTTGAAATACCACAACAATGATTACCCTTATAAAGATCCTCCAGTCTGTGAGTTTAACATTAGGACATAGACATAATCCTCTCCAAATTTTAAAATAGAGGAGCTGGAGAAGCCAAGGCTTCTTTGGGAAGCCTGGCATTTAAGTGCATTGCTAACCTTATAGACATACATTTAATCCTTATTTGTGACAAATCAATGAAACAGTGCACTACAATATCCACAAATGGATGAAATAAGTATCCCTTCAAAACAGGGCTTTTAAAAGCTAAAGGTTTATTGGTGGAGAAGTCCTGTATTCCTTCACATGGTAAAAATAGAGTTAAATCCTTTCCCATTATATCACAGAGGATTTATTTTCTCATTCAGTTAGTTTCTTTTCAGAAATCGCATCCCTTTTGTTCACTTGTAAACTGAAGTGTAATCTTTGGTAAGGATTTTTTAATTAATATTATTTCTATTTATTCAATGCCAAAAGAGATAGTGTTTTTTTTTATAACTTTCCTCAAAGTCTTTAAATTACATATTGGGCTGAAATCAGGTCTTTGTAATAGTCAGTTGGAAACACTGGTTTTTCATGTCCTTAAGCCACTTTGTAATTAACTTGGCATTCCCCTAACAGCCATTGTCCTTTTTGAAAGCCTATTTGCTCCCATGCTTTACCTTCCTAGCTCACGTCTTAATATGTGGCTTTGATGTCTTTTTTTCCAAAGGATGTTCTTTTCTGTTTTTTTTCCTGTTTATATCTCACAGTTGTTATCATTTTAGTTTATACTTTAGCAGATTATATTCTTAGTTCATTCTTTCTCTATTTTGTATTATTGCTGTTAGATTCATTCAATGTGTTTCCCTTCAGTTCCCGTTCTTTTCACTCCTCCCCTTAGCTCATCTGTTTTCATTGATCTCAGATGTTCCTCATCTCCTGACTGCCGTCACCTGTTTCTGCCTCAATTTTCTCCACATGTCCCGCTGTATTTAAACTCCCTGATTTTCAGTTCTCATAGCTGGTTTCTTCCGTTTGATATATAGCTCCCTGTTGCTCTGTTGTCTTGCCTGAACTTGTTTTTCTTCTTCATGAGCCTACTGTAAGCTTGTTTTTGAATCTCAAATCATCATTTTCATAATGTGCTTCCTGAGTTCCAGTCTGCGTTTTGGTCCAACTAAAACCTCACAGAGAATGCTGCAATATTTTGAAGTGCACTTGTCCCTTCTGCAGCAAAAGGCTTCCACCCGTTTTTTCTAAATTTAATAATTCATTACGGCCCAACACACCATAGAAATGTCTCTGATATTAAGGTCTTTATCACTGTATGCACATGCAAAATAAAATGTGGCTCTTTTATCCTGCTGTACCAAAGGACGAACCACATTTATGGTTGGCATGGCATATTTCTCAAAAAATTCAGTATGTTGTATGACAAGCATTGCCCATTAAAAAGTAGAAGTATAAAAATAAATAAAAAAGAAAATGTATGGATGTCAAAGGGGCTTATTAATGCTTGCAAAAATAAAAATAAGCTATACAAGGAATTTATCAAGGCGAAAACAATAGATGCTGAAAAAAGGTATAAAAAATATAAAAATAAACTCACAAGTATACTAAGAAGCTGCAGAAAAAAATATTTTAGCTCCAAATTGGAAAAGAATAAGGATAAAACAAAAGGATTATGGGCAATTTTAAATACAATAATTAAAAAAGGGAAGAAAGAACTTTCTTACCCAAAATATTTTATCCATGAGAATAGAACAATAACTGACACTAAATGTATTGCTAATGGATTTAACAAGTTTTTAGTAAATGTGGGTTCCAATCTAGCGGATGAAATCAAAGATGATGACGAGGCAGAAGCTGAAGCTATTAAAAATGTGGAAATAAATAAGAACTCAATGTTTTTCAATGCAATAGAAGAGGAAGAGATAATAAAAATTGTTCATGAACTAAAATCAAAAACCTCTGCATATTTTGCTAACATTGACATGGAATCTATAAAAAAATTTATAAGAGCAATTGGTCGAGGCAGATGACCGTTCATACTGAGCCCGGTTCTGCCGGAGGTTTTTTTTTCCCGTTAATGGGTGGTTTTTCTTCCCACTGTCGCTTCATGCTTGCTCAGTATGAGGGATTGCAGCAAAGCCATGTACAATGCAGACGACTCTCCCTGTGGCTCTACGGTTCCCCAGGAGTGAATGCTGCTTGTCGGGACTTTGATGCAATCAACTGGTTTCCTTATATAGGACATTTTGACCAATCTGTATAATCTGACCCAATCTGTATAATATGATTGAACTTGATTTTGTAAAGTGCCTTGAGATGACATGTTTCATGATTTGGCGCTATATAAATAAAATTGAATTGAATTGAATTGAATTGTAAAACCACTGAGGTATGTTTTCAATTTATCTTTCCAAACAGGAATATTTCCACAGGAAATGAAAACTGCCAAAGTGGTTCCATTATATAAAGCTGGCGAAAAACATTGTTTTACAAATTACCGTTCTGTGAGCATTTTATCACAATTTTCAAAGATCTTGGAGAAGTTATTTGTAAAAAGATTTTTATGGACAACCATAATTTATTAGCTGAGAGTCAGTATGGTTTTAGAGTAGGTAGATCTACATCATTAGCTCTCCTTGACTTGGTAGAAGAAATTACAGAATGTGTGGATAATAAGAAATGTGCAATAGGTGTATTTTTGGATTTTAGTAAAGCGTTTGACACCATTAAACATAACTTACTCATCAAAAAAATGGAGCGATATGGAATTAGAGGCATAGTGTTATCATGGATTAAAAGCTATATGGATCACAGAAAGCAATTTGTGCAATTAAATGAAATCAGATCAGATTTACTAGAAATAAAGAGTGGGGTACCGCAAGGTTCGGTGCTGGGACCGATTTTGTTTTTAATGTATGCAAATGACTTGAACAACATCTTAACCATGAAAATTGTATCATTTGCAGATGATACAAATGTATTTGCATCTGGTAAAAATCTTAAACAGACACTTGCGCTAGTCACACAAGAATTGATTAAAATAAAGAGATGGTGTGATATAAATAAACTATCGTTAAATTTAAAAAAAAACAAAGTTCATGATATTTGGAAACATTAAAAAAAGTAGTGAAATAAAGTTAAGTATTGATGATGTAGAATTAGAATTAGTTGATGAAATAAAATGTTTAGGTGTCATTTTAGATAATAAAATTAGTTGGAAGGGACATATACAGCACGTCCGGTCAAAGCTGGCCAGATGTTTGGCTGTTATAAATAAAGCCCGGCACCTTCTAACCAAACAAGCTTTACACACATTATACTGCTCATTATTTCAGCCTTATTTAACCTATTGTGTTGAAGTGTGGGGTCACACTTACAAAATAAACATTCAACCATTGAATATTATGCAAAAGAAAGCAATACGAGTAACGAATAACAAACATTATAGAGATCACACCCACTGTTCATTCCTTGATTCAAGAGTTCTCAAATTTGTAGATCTGATCAATTTCAGAACTGCTCAAATTCTTTATAAAGCAAGAAATAACTTACGTCCTGTGCACATACAACACGTTTTTCTGATAGAGATGGAAAATATAATCTAAGAGGAAAACTAAATTTGAAAACTAAGTATGTTCGAACAACAAAAATAAGTTTTAGTTTATCAATTAGCAGAGTGAAGCTCTGGAACAGCTTGCCTGAAAACATTAAACAATGTAAAAGCATCCAGCAATTCAAAAAAGAATATAAGAAAAGTATTTTTGATGAATATAAAAAAGAGTAATATATAAAAGTTGGTATACTGTTTGTCTTACTGTAAATATTTGTCCTTTACCTCCATGACACATATAACTGAGGGGTAGGGCTTAATAAGCTTATGCTTCATCCTACTCCTTTTTGAAACATGATGCATGTTTATGAAGCATTCAATGTAAACATTGTTAAATCATATCATGTTCCAAAATAAATACAAAAAATAGGTCCAACTATTACACTCTGAAATTTTGCCTGATTTATTTTAGTCTTCCCATGAAGTAACAAAGGGAAGTGTTTGATGTTTGTCTTAAAATATCTGCAAGATTGTCTTCATTTAGTTCAAATGTTTGGATTTAACCTAAGTTTAGAAAGCCATCACATCATCATCGGGGCTTTGTCGATTTGTTTAAAGACATAGTAATGTCAGGGTATGTAAACTTCTAAATTTAACAAAAATTAATAAAAAAAAATCTATTGCCATTTTGGCATTTGAAAAATAGAAATAATTTATTTGTTTGTGTTCTGTCTGACGGTATGATAATAAGAATTGTTCTCTTAATGCCAAAAAGAGCCCAACAGATGTTACTTTCACAAGTAGAGCCTTACCGCTTTCGCCATAGTTCTCTTCTTGATTTATATATGCAAGAAGTTTTATTAGATTTTATTCTGGGACTATTTCATGTTAAATGGACACTGAAACAGGAAGGAAAAAGAGGAAAAAAAGAAGGGAAACAGATGAGACAAAATGCTAAAAGGGAGAAAAGGTGAAAGAGAAAGAGGAGAGGAAAGGGAGAGAGAAATAGAACATCCTCTGAGTCTGCATCTTCACCTCCAAAAGAGATGTAAAAAGAACAGCAAAACCAACTGATAAAGTATTTCAGGTACATACAACCAACGCCTTAGAACCATTACTGAAGAATATACAGTATTATTTAATACGAAATGTATAAAGTGACAGCTAAAGATAATAATAGGAGTTTTCTGTATAGAAGTGAATCTAAAGTACCTGAATCCAAGCACTTGTAGGTGTGAGAGTACACTTGTGTATGTAAGGTTTATCCATAAGAAAAATGCTCAATAGTGGATGTGAAGAGCAAAAGACCTGCCCCCCAGAGCACCGAGGCAGATGCCAGGGGAACCAGAGCCCCAGATGCCTGAAAGGACCGCCCGAGCAAAGGTGGCCAAGAGGGGCCAACACAGGGAAAGCTGCCCCCCCCCCCCCCCTCCCATCCGAGGGAAGAGCAGAGATGAGCCCAAGGAAACCCCCTAAGAGCCACAATTCCGAAGCCCCTGGGACCATGGGGACGAGCCTGTGGGCTCTGCCGGCAGGCAGCTACGCCGGAGTGGATTCAGCCATGGGCCTAGAGATTTGAGGCCAATGGGTCCCGTGCCCCCCGGCGGTCCCCCCGACAGAGCCACGGGGGCCCAGGTCTTGAGAAGCAGCCGCCAGTAGCGAGCTGGCACTTGCCCGGGCACCCAGCCCCGGACACCGAGGATCACCAATGCACCAATGGTGGATGGGCTCCACAATTAGTGGAGACCTGAGATGTCCCAGGAGAAGGGGAGATGTCCCGGTAGAACCAGGTACACAGTCACACTCACATGTTCCCACCCTAGTGCCCCCACATGCGAACACTCCTACAAAAAAAAGGGGGACACGGTACACACACTTGCACTCACCACACACATCTTATATTCTCAGGTCCAGGCACCGACACCCCAGAAGGGTATCCAGCCCCCAGGTGAACCCCAACATCAAGATTGGGGGGGGGGGCACTGCAACCCGACCCACCCGGTCCATACTCTGGTCCTAACCCCTGCCCCAATCCCAGACCAGGTGACCCACGGGCCCATCCATCCCGAAATGGGGCCCACAGGAACCGGACAGGCCAGCCAAACAGAAATAATTTAGATAATCCTAACTGACCAAAATCAGGAAAGGTTTAATCTGATTCAATGTTGGACAGCAGGGGAAATAGGTTATCTGTCTTTTTATACATTGTTTATAACAATATTTTATGCTGTTTATGCCAAACGTCATTACTATTTTTTTGTTTTTGTTCATTTGTAATTCTGAGTTCTTGTAAGTGTTCATTATTTTAAGCATTGGGATAATAAGAATGATTTTGCATTACCAAAAAAAGAGGCTGCTTTTAATGGGAGCTGATGTGTATATATGTGTGCTATTATATGCCTCCAAAAGTGTGTGATTGAATGTGAAGGACTTTGTGTTTGTATGCTCAACCAGAACGCAAGTCTAGTGAGGGTGTCCCCTGGGTGTCTCCTCACGCTGTATCTAAGCCCATTTAAGCTGGCTGACAGAAGGAGCATGAGTGCCCATCTCTCTGACCTCATGCCCAATGTCAGCTCTGCTCTGCAGGGACGGAGGGATGCTGGTTGGAAAAAGAGGCCCTAGGACAAGTGGGGAAGGCAGAAAGACCAGGAAGGTCCAGTGGGGAGAAAAAGAGGGAAGAAATGAGGGTGTGTGCTGGCATGGAGAATGAGATGAGGGGGTGAGCTTGCTGAATACAAATGAAAGAGAGAATGGAGGGGTGAAGGGAACAGAACAGCGTTGAAATAGAGATCTGAACTTGCCGATAAATATTTAAGTGTGTTATTGAAATTGCTGAGTAATACATATAGGATGAGTGACGGCACGCGGAAAAATTGATCTTGAGACAATACCTAATCTCCCAGCTCTTGACTCTAACTGTAACATCACCAGGGAGTAGATGTAAAATTCTTCTATGATGTGGCACAGCTAAGCACTTACTAAACCGTTTTTAACCTTTTAGAAATATTGTTTTAAACCATTTCCGATTTCTATACTTCTTCATCTCCCTCTCTCCATTTGTTGTTGCAGTGAATACGTATGGCTTGACAATCAAGCTGCTGTTCTTGACTTCTGAGCTTCCACTCCTCTACTTCTGTTCTCATTAGCCTTTTCCTGTCATCTGTTTGACCCAGCGACATTTATCCACAAATCTGAGGTTTGTGGAAGAGTGGCAAGAATAGTGGCAAGAATAATCTTCAGCTTTTAACTTTTTGCTCTCTCTCTTTTTCTTCATAGTAGGTACACCTGGTCTGGCGTTCTGTTAACTTTGACATCATCCAGAGAAGACGGCTCACCCGTTACTACCATCTAATGTAGAACAGATTACTAGATCAATGTGTGCTTCTGTGCTTTTTGTCTCTCTTGTTGTGTCTCTGCTCTGTCTTCTGTAACCCCAGTCGGTCGAGGCAGATGACCGTTCATACTGAGCCCGGTTCTGCCGGAGGTTTTTTTTTCCCGTCAATGGGTGGTTTTTCTTCCCACTGTCGCTTCATGCTTGCTCAGTATGAGGGATTGCAGCAAAGCCATGTACAATGCAGACGACTCTCCCTGTGGCTCTACGGTTCCCCAGGAGTGAATGCTGCTTGTCGGGACTTTGATGCAATCAACTGGTTTCCTTATATAGGACATTTTGACCAATCTGTATAATCTGACCCAATCTGTATAATATGATTGAACTTGATTTTGTAAAGTGCCTTGAGATGACATGTTTCATGATTTGGCGCTATATAAATAAAATTGAATTGAATTGAATTGAATAATCTTTAGCAAAACTGTTTGTAGTTTGCAGTAAGCCATGCAGAGGGCACAGCAAATGAGAAGGAAACTGCTTTAATCAGATGAGATTAACAGAACTTTTTTGCTCTTTCTAGTACAAAAGCGAATGCTCACACGTTGAACGCACCATCTCTCCTCTGGGAAAGATGGTGGTGGCAGCATCATGGAGTTGGCTTGTTTATCTACAGCAGAGACATGGAACCTGGTCAAAGTTGATGGGAAGAAGAATGAAGCTAGTGCAGTCCTGGAAGAAACATGTTAGGAGCTGAAACAATAAACAACAAATGGTGGATGGAGTTTGTGTGAAAGTGTTCTTGATACAGACTTTTCCAGTTGTTCCACATCCAATCTGAATAAGATTTAGTTATTCTGGAGTGTACATTTTTTGTATTTTGTCTTTTTGTCTTTTGTGCAAAGGTGGTAGAAGCATAAAATATTAAAAGAACTGCAGTGGTAATTGACATAATAGATGGCGTTAAAACATCTTGACTCAGGGGCTGAATATAAATGCACGGCAAATGTTTCTTTTTCAGTTTTATTTGTAAAAAACAAATAAACAAGCATGCTTCATTTGCTTTCCACATAACTCTGCACTACTTTATGTTGCGCTATCATAAACAAAACATTAAATGCATTAAACCCTGCAGTTGAAATATGAAACACATGACTAAACTCTATGAATACTTTTGTATGTTTGACTTGGAGACATAAATAAAAAAGTCAGATAATGAGAGGAAAGACAGAAGGGAAAACAGTGACAAAGATAAAAAGGCATGAAAATATCTTTCAAAGCCTGCCTCTTCTCATTGGCAGACTACCCATGATATCCCACCATGTTGGGTGAATACCATGTCTGGCTGCATGTGTCTTTCTGTGTCCAGATGGTGCTGACCAACCATCCCTCCCAGGGTAGGGGAAGTAAATGGAGCAATTACAGTAATGACCGACGTGCACATCTGTCCCATACCTCTGCTCAGCTGCCACTGGTTTTGAACTAAGCCTTAAAAAAACACAGCTGAGGTCTGTTGATTTGGCTGGAGCAAGCCAGTCTGGTGATTACGAGCTTTTTCTCTGATCAGACGCTGATGTCCAGTTTTGTAGCTTCATTAATAAAACTACAAGCTTCCTGTTGACATGTAATGCACTTTTAAAAGACGGCCACTTTGGAGTGAAATATGACCACTCTTGTTACGATTACTTTGCTTTTTCCCTCTGAGCTCCTCAATCTAACCTTCTGTTACTATCCTTGTTTCCCTTCAACTCTGCGTCTTTTATTCCCTCCAATATAAATGACTTCAAAAAGCATTCCCCTCCTTTGTACTGCTATTTCTCTGTTTTTGAGTCTTTGATGTTTTTTTTATTCTTAAACCTTAAAATGAATCAGCAGAGAGGGCCAATTTGAACCAACTGGCAAGGGCAGGTGATCTCTTTGTTGCTGGAAGAAAAGGCAGAGTGTCACCAGCAGGCTCTTCCTTATCGTGCTTTTGCTTTGTTCTGCAAAGGTCTTCCTCCCAGTCTGGACTCAGTGATATTTGAGAGGAAAGTACAAGCACAGAGGAAGGGGTTAGAGTGCACGGACAGTCTCACAGGATATGTGCATTTGTATGTTTAAGTCCTTAGCTTGTTCTCCTCAGAGTATACGTGAGTCTGCTCAGGTTAAGGAGAATCCGGCCCACTGTACTCACAAATGCTGATTCCATGCTGACCCCTTCCAAAAATACTGTTCATCCAGCCAGTTCTGTGAAAGAGAACACCGTTATTTCTCTGGCAAAGTACCTGCAGTGTTCTCAACAAAATCTGCAGATACAGTGTATTTGCAGGAAGAAGAAAAAAAAACATGCAGCATTGTTCTCTGCTGTGCCAGACACAGGTAGTTTCCTCTTACAGCAAGTTCACCTGGGCGTGCTCTCTGGAGACTCATTAGGGTTTGCTGACACAAAGAGATGCAGTGGTGTTTAGTGGGTACCCTCACAGAGAAGAAGAAGGGGGTTCGTCTTGATTTTCTGTCATGCTCATATCCTGCAGATGGGGCTGTTTCTCTATCTGGCTCCACAGAAATCTCTAGGTGTCTCTTCTCTCCTGTTGCTTTTGAATGTGCCACTAAAAAGGTGAATTATGTGTGCTCCCTGTCAATAACTAAGTCGGATATTGCATAAATCCCCTCCAGGTATAAAGTAAACATAAACACATTTCTGAATTAATAGTACAATAAAATAGTGTTTGAACATACCTACACTTGGTATTTTTCAATTGATTTACCGTTACCTCAGAGATATTAAACATGCAACTAAAAAGGAGGAGGTGACTCCACTTAGGAAACCCCCTCAATGAGCACAAACTTGTTTCTTTTGCTGCCAGCTTCGTTAGCAGGTTAGCTTTCAAGACAAGGAAGCTGGGGGAAAGAAAGTGAAAATATCCACTTTTTTACAGTATTCACACCCCTTTTCACGTTTTATCCATGTGTTTTATTCTGTAGTCCATCACAAAGGAGTGCATAAATTTCAAGTGAAATTAAACTATAACACGTTATGTTATATACTGTTATATATAAATATTTTACAAGTAAACCACTAAAATCCAGTTAAACCAGTTGTCAACAACATGCCAGTGTGTAGTTCAGTTCAGTTTATTTATATAATGCCACTTCACAATTAATGTTGTCTCAAGGCAATTTATAAAACAAAAACATGCAATTTATGTAGAGAAACATATAATCACTTCATCATACAGACAGAATCAAACTCATCGGTAACGCACTTTCCAATTCAATCAAAGTGATAGAGCAATGTAGTAAATTTTTATGCCAAGTGGCAGAAAGTTTGCTGGCTAAGGAAAACCAAATGATTGCATGGAGTGACTGACAGGTATTCTTCCTCTTGAACAAACATCGTGCAGCAGTGGACAGTTGATTTATCTGACTATCGCCAGATGGATTTTGTTCCGCAGAGCTCCACACATCCATCTGGGATTGCTCCATTGGAAATGTATTTTAGAAGGAGGGGCCTTATCAAAAATCCTTGCATATGATTGGACAAACCACTTGTCCGTCATCTTTACTGACGTGCTACTTCAACCACTCACATCGAAACCAACACTGAAACCGAAACCATTGTTTCCACTAACAAAAGCCTTCAAAGTCGTTCTCTGGTGTTCTTTTAAGAGTTAATATTCGGTAAATTGGACAACACTGATGAAATAGCAGCATCAATGTTACCTGGTGACCAGATTTCTCTATTGAAAACTGGGGACGTCCCTGATTTTGCTAAGCAGGTGGGCACAGAGTCGAAGAAGGTGTGTTCGGCTTAGTTCTTCTACTATGTCGGGACAGCGGCAGGACCGGGTAAAGACCTCTTGCTGGGTTAAACTTTTTTACTCCATCATGATACACTAACATTGGTGAGAGCTTTTGCTGAGGACAGATCATCCAAAATGGAGACTCTGGGATGTCTGGTCACCTTTTGCTTCCTCGCTGTGAGCCGCCATTGTTGTCTGAATCCAAACAGTTTCTTCTCTGATACGTCACATCCTGATTGGCTCGTCCATTTTATGTATTGAAATCGCTCCCAATGGCAGCTATTCCAGATGGATGTGTGGAGCCGTGTGGAGCTTGGTGGAACTACATTTTTCTGGCGAGATGCACGGATGCAAACAACCGTTGACCTAGACTGGGCAAAGAGGGCACAGATCTGGGAAGTAGCCAAAAGGTATATGCTAACTTTGGAGGAGCTGCAGAGATCAATGATCAGGCTGTGGGAACGCTTTTCTTCTGCAAGGATAGGGAGGTTGGTTGATAGGAAGATGTGTGGAGCTAAACACATGGTAATCCAGTAAAACAACTTCTAAATGGCTGCAAAAAAACTTGAACTGCTCCAGAGATACACCTCCCATCAGGACAATGAGCCCAAGCATGAAGCCAGAAAAACAATGTGATGGTTTGGATCAAAACTTGTTTGTGTATCTCATTCGAGTGTTGGTCTATTACATGAAATCCCAATAAAATCTGTTCATTGAAAACGTTCAATAGGTAATGATAAAGGAGTGAAGTTTGTCTTCTGAATATTATCACTTTAGCAAGACACTGACTTTAACTTTAAATTTACGAAGTGTGGCTTTGGAGTACATGTGATACTTTCATAGACTTTTCCTTACAAGCTCCCCCATCATGTGATTATGTGATGATGAACCTGCTTCTACCATGTATCATTTTAATATGAGGCTGTTTGGCGAAATGAGGTTAAAAAGTGTTCCGATGTGGTGCCATTAAAAACATATCTGAACAATTAAGAAAATTAGTTACACCTAAACACTGGATGTACCACCATCTGACTTTTAAATTACTGTACAGTGCTCACTTATTGGCTGCCACAGTGATCTGCCATTACATGCCATTTACTAATGAATGTAGACAACGGGGAAATAACAGACTAAGGTTTCTCTCTTTCCAATGTAATTGTAGAGCACAGAGTCTGATTGTCTGTGACCTGGTGACTTATTACAGTCACAACTGCTACAGTGGACAACAGTGCGATGCAACGTGCAGGTTAAATACAGCCCTACTCCTATTAGCACAAATACACTTGTTCTTATTTTGTTATTGTGCTGGAAGTATGCAGTGTTTCTTTAAAATGCTTGGGGAATGCACTCAGTTATTAGCCGAGTTCATGGCTTAGGCTTTTCTTTTACTGGTCAGTGGAGTAGGCTTTAGCAGTGATAATGTGGTGTTTGTAGTCTTAGAACAGACATTACTCAGATGTTCTTAAGATTTTCCTTTTTATTTGGTGGTGCGTGATGACCAAAGTGGGAGTTTATTCCAAAACAGAAAAAAGTGCTGAGTGACCCCTTCTGGATGATGCTCAGGCAAAAATCCTTTCTTGTATAGCATGCTTTTTCTCCTCCCTTTCGTTAACCTGCTTAAAATTACATGTTTGATGTTTGGTCTGTGGGTCGGAGCAAATTTCGGAGGATCTAATGTTACTATGGAAAATCTTAAAAACCTCAGATTGTTGCCCTTATTAGCAAGAGATTCCATGTTTGCTTAACGAGAAACTTTAAAAGCATTGATATTGTATCTATTGTCACTAGACGTAATCATAACTGTAGTTTGAGTTTAATCAGAATTTATTGTTTAATTGAATGAAACAAAATTAATGCATAATAGAAAAATTAAAATGGACATGATGCATAAAATCGCAGCCAGTCACGAAACAAACAAATAGATGAGTCATTGATCAGGCTTAAGCGTTGATCTCTGTGTGACAGCACGCCTCGGCCGATCGATAACTTTAATTCAACCACAAGTGTGTGTTTGCACGATTTAGCCTGCCAAATGTTTCCAACCGGGGAGCCTGCAAACCATTCGCACAAACGCTGACACAGAGTCATATTCCCATTTTTTTTTTCAAACCCACACAAAATTAAATACACAAACACATCACCCTGATTAGGTGAACTACAGGGGTTAGGCCTAATGACAAACAAACTCAGCGTGTGCACAAACATTTCAGCTCCACAGATGAAATATAGATCCCCCCCTCCCCCCCGTCCCAAAAGCTGATGGGTATTAGGTGAGGCCATATTTGTGTGTATTTGCATGTGAGTTATCTTGTTTTGCTTTCTTGTGTTATATGGCAAGAAAAGCCACGGGTAAAATGCATGTAAGTGATTGGATGCTATTTTGTTAATGTTAATGACCCTCTCTCCAGGGAAAAGGGGAGTTAAACTGCGGTGTGTGGGTACCTTTGTGTATGTTTGATTGTTTGTTTGAGGTAGGGATGGGGCATAATGCCACCTTTTCCCAGGGGAAAGGCATTTGTTCTCTAACTGATGGCACCTCTTATAAGATCATTCACAATGTGCCTATTAGGTGTGCCTCTAGTGCAGTTGTTTGAAAATGTGCTTGATAACTTATATTTAATGAATAAGAATCTTTATCCCCCTATAAAATTAGACTCGTAACATTGCAATACATTTTCTATTAGTATCATTATTATTATTGCAGCATCTGTAAATGTAAAACGTCAGCTGTGGCATGTTTGGCTTCTTTTTGGATTAAGACCGCCCTATGGTCTACAAGATCTCCACAATTGTTTCATCATGGCTGCAATTTTGGAAACGTCATTTAAGTCTGCGGACAAGCATGACCAGACTACGATCCTAGTACTTGCCACAAGATATCTTGACCATCCAACCACAATAATTATTGCTAATGCACTACAATGTTTGCTCACAGTCTGCAGACTTTTTCCCTAAATACATGTACACTGTACATGTGATCTCTGCATGGGATGCTTACTCTCGAATAAACCTCTTGGGGCTAACACTGGTCTGGGTTATCATCACAAATTATGTTTATTTGATTTCCATTATGTAGTCAAAGCAAACAACAAAGGAAAAATGTTCACTGCCCGTAGACACCGAACTTTCTCTCTCTCAATGCAGTGCAGCAGTTGCTTTTAGGCTTACCAACAATTCCTCTTACCTTTTTATATAAAATTCCAATCTTTGAAATAACATTTTCATTATATGTGAGCAGAATATCACCATAATTACCAAAGGTAAAGGCTTGAAAACATTAATCTCTGTGGAGTTGATCTAGATTCGGGGTTATCATACAAGAAGTGGGCAGAGGTAGAAGAAGGAAAGGTCCTGAGTCAGGAATTAAACTTAGGACAGCTGTATCGAGGATAAAACATTAAATCAAAAAGCTTTAAGAGCCATTGACCCATGCTGAGAGGTTTGTGGTCTGTTAGATGTTACATGTCAAATGTAACATCTTAAATGTTACAGTCACACTACTAGTAATGCCTATTTGTACATTAATTTCTCAGGGAAGATCTGGCTGGACATCCATCCATGCAGATTGGACAGTTCTGTAAATCAAGGCTTAAAATTATTGCACAGAAGTTACTGCAGGCATGAGTGCACCATCATGAAAGAGTTGAGTAATTCATTTGTGCAACATCACAGAAATGTATATCATTCGCAAAGGAACTGCTTTTTACTTCCAGTTTTATTTATTTTATTTATATTTGTGTCTACGTTTTATACCTAATCTGTGTGCATCCTGTGCCACTATGGTAACACATGGTGACAATGGAGATTCTTGATTCTTGAAAAGCAAACACCATCCGTACTTTCATGTTTGTCAGCACCATAGGTCACCTTGTCTCTATTTTTGTACTGAATGCATGGCACCATTAAACGTGCCATTGTGTGCTAGGATTTCAACTTGGTGCAGAGCATTGTGTGTGCTAGTATATTTAGACGTTACACATGCTTCTCCCCAGCTGGAAGCCAAATTTCACAAGGAGTGCACGTCCTGACTTCTATGATGTAAGATCCAATGCGACTTTATTTAATGTTGTTGTTTTGTTTGTTGCTGTAGGGAGTGTGGAAGGTTTGTTTCAGCTGCACGGTGAGAGTTAGAGTAAGTGAGAGAATATGTTCAAATATGTTCTTTCTTTGTGGAGATTGCAGATTCTTTTTGTGCAGAGTACCTCGCCTTTCTTCAACAGTGAAAGATCATATATGTGGGGTTAATCTCGATTTAAATTGCTATTAGATGTGGGTGTATGCATTCTCAGTTGTGCACCCTGTTTTTGTTTTTTTTTCGTTGCCTTGCAAGACAATTTTTGACCTTTCCATGGTGTACCTGGGGTCTTGCCCAATGATTGCTGAAAAGGAGCACTAGTATCCATAACCCTGCAAGGATTATGTAGATGTAAAACATGAATGCATATATTTTTTCCAAGCTTGTCCTAACCCTTTAAAGAAGGGGAAGTTTTATGGTGATTCTTTGTTAGTCTTCTGAAAATAGTCCAGTCACCAAGGACTGAATTTTAACTTCCTGTACTTTCACCTGGAGCCTTCAAATGGCCTGAATTAACAATTATTTTCTGTTCATTATAATTCTTTGATGGTCTCACTTTTCTTTTTTTGTAAATCATCTGATTCAATTTGTTAAGAATTAAGTGTATGTGCAGTTGCTGTAAAAAAGCATGAGCCTGTATGAGGTACTTAGCAGCCTTGAGTAAATAAAACCCAGTTTTACCCGGTTCATGGGGTAAACATTTTAAACAAAACAAGACTGCTTTTACCTAAAACAGAAAGGCAATAATTAGTGCTAAAACCATTCAATTATATCAATTATTATCATCTAAATAATGTTATTTATAACATTAGTTGGACTGGAAATATTTCCAAATAGTCAAATGTGTTGTTTTAAGTGGGGGATAATAATAAAAAATAATTAAAAAACTTACTTTTTCAAACTATGACATACCTAATTACCTATAACCTGCCCTTACTTTGATTTGATTCACATTAGTGTCATGGTTACAAGACTTTGAACATGTATTAAACACTTGATGACAATCATGATTCAAAACATAATTCATTCAAAAACCAGTAGCTGCACTAACTCCACTTCATTAAGTCATTTAATTTATGTTATCCCAATTCTAGGCACAGTTAAAGCTCATCAGATAACTTTTCAACTTGCTAGATTGCATCATCAAAACGAAATCCGTTTTGCAAGGAAAGAGATTAAGATGACTCAAAATTTTAATTACAATCAATAATGAGCTTTGATTTAATACCATCATGAATGTGTTTAGGTCTCTGGTTGGATATCCACATTGTTCCTTGCCCTTCGCTGTTAGTGATTTGACATGTGTAATGTCTTGTAGCCATGTGTATAACTGTGGCTTACATTTACAAATGCTCTATCCACTCAGCCTTTAACTTAGTCTGGCACAAGCATCCTATGATTCTTCATTTCTTCTCTAGCCCACAATTTTCTTTCTCAAAACACACTCTTCTGCAGCTCCAGCTAAAAAGCTAATCTTTCTGTGCTGATGAAGGTTATTAGGTTTCCTAACAGGCTTTTAAAGGAAGAGGCTAGAAGGAGAGATAGTTGGACAAATGGATGGAGGGAGGAGAGAAAGGACACATGACAATGAGTGGTAGGGGAGGCAGTGTCAATAACCACATTAACCTGGACCCTGACAAACTACACGATAGACATGTGCTCCCAGTGTTTGCATTCATACTCACGCGTCCGCTCGCATCTGTAGCTGCTCATAAATCTCTGTGAAAAGCATAAAACTGGGTCTTTTGGTGCCAATAAGCTGCAAGATGGATGGCAGGAGATGCCTCCACCTTGACCGGCACCGATATGAATGCCTTCAGGTGCAAATGTGTACACTCCCTTGTATTACATCAGTTGGGAGCCTTGGGCTTGGCCAGAATTCTGAAACACTGTTTGTGTTGTGGCGCAGAATACATTATGTAATTCTGTCCGTTTTCAGCAGCAAGAAATATATCTGTATTAGAACAAACCAGACCTGCATAAAAAGCTTAATATAATAATTAATACCGAGTTGTGTATTTTGACAGTTTCAGATCAGTGACAAGTGAGATTAGAGTTTAAAATATGAATCATGTAGAAATGAAATTATCTTTCTTTTTATTTAATTTGTCTCTTCACTTCACATCACCACATTCTTCCCATAGACCAGTCATTCAGTGTCATTGGGGGGGGGGGGGGGGTCCTGAGTCTTTACTCTCCCACTCTATCTACCTTTCTACTAAAACTGGTAATCATTTGTTTCCCAATCACATTAGCATGCCAGTAATGAGAGAGGTGAGTCAACCATTAGAATATGATCCATAATTCATTGTTGACTCCCGTTCATTACCCCGAACTCCCTTCGATGAATGTTTAATAAGTCTGTGTGTGTGTGTGTGTGTGTGTGTGTGTGTGTGTGTGTGTGTGTGTGTGTGTGTGTGTGTGTGTGTGTGTGTGTGTGTACTTTGTTTAACTTTACATCTGTGTTTATCATCTGGGGTGCAGACCAGTGTCATCCTCAGCACTGGTGGAAATTTACATGATGGACTCTAATCTACCTGATTCCATATGCATTATGTAACTTTGGAATGACGTAAGCAAAAGGTTTAATTGGAAACATATGTAGAGGGGTGCATTGCAGTGCATCTGTCTGGGTGTGTAGATGTCTCTGTTTCCTACTCTCTGTCTCTGTTGTGAGTGGAGCTGACAGCTGTTATCAGTTGTTGACAGAATCCTCCCATCAACCCCCTCCTTCTGCTGTCAATCACAGGACTTTGCCATCAAGTCTCTATTTTAATGGCCATATTTCTCTATTTGGCAAAGAAAAGAGTGAGGTCCGATGTGGACAAGTTTGTTGGTAAAAGTGTATAAGGTCTAAAAATAAATGATTCTTTTATTGCTGAAGCAAAATCTCACAATGAAAAATTAGATCCGACCTTTAATTGGAATCAATTTATTCAGTGAGGGAGAATTATCCAATGTTAAGAAGGAGTTATTTATAACAAATCCTGTAATGAAAAATAGATCAGAGAACCCGATATTCAAGCCAAACATAGAGTTGCGCTTACAAGGTTTATTTTAGAAGAGGATATGTGGATATGAAAGATTGAACGGGCAAATGATTACAGTTTAACTGGCTGGAGGCTGGTGGAACAGACTGCAGGTGGTAAGCTGGTTGGAGGTGGCTTGACAGGCTGACCAAGGTAAAGATGACTGAGACAGACGAACCAGATGATGACTGAGGCGAGCTGACCAGGTGACGATGAGAGAGATGGCTTGACCAGGTGAAGATGGCTGAAGCAGGTAACTGACCAGAGTTGCAGCCGCAGAGTTCCAAGAATGGGCAGAGCAAGAAATATCCCTACAGGAGCACAATGAAGCTGGTGGTGCACACAAGCACTAGACCATGAGCAAGCGAGGACAGGGCAAGCACAGGAACACCGGATAGGTAGACTGAGTGCACAAGAACTGGTAGCAAACATGCCAGCAGTGAGATGAGATGATCTGGCAGGGAGTGGTTGTGGGAGGCAGGATTAAGAATTCCTTTATTGTCCCGCAATGGGGAAAGTAGGCAGGGTCACAGGTGAACTGGCTTGAGCCTAATTAGCCGCAGCAGGTGCAACTAATCAGAAGCCGCAGCAGGTGCAACTAATCAGAGAGAACGGAGCAGTGGCTGAAGAGAGTGGAGCGTGGAATGGGAGACAATACATCAATCAGCCCTAAAACACAACCAAAAGGCCCAAATCATGACAGAATTCAGCAGTGGCATAATTATTGGAGGCCATAATTATTCCTTTAAAGATATAAATGTAGCACAAACATTTGTATATGTTTTTATGTACAAATACAGGTAAATAAAAGTTTGATTGTCATGAAAAAGTTAAACTTTTGTCAATCATTTCAGAAAGTGAAACTTGTGTATCGTAAAGATGCATTACACATATTGGAAGTTCATTGGAGAGGTTTGAGCTGTTTAAACCCCTATGAACAAGGATGAGACAGTCTGGGTGTTTTTTTTTCCTCCACGTCTGTTTTCAGCTCAGGAAGCAGCTTTCCTCCTCTGGCTGGTGTTGGGATGTAAACAGCAACAAAAACAAACAAGGAGAACTCTCATGGTGAATAAAAGGGTTTACAACTTCTAAGAAATGACCCCAGTTGAGGATGAGAAGTCTTGTGTTTTGGTTTTGGTTCAGCAACCTTTGTTTATGTGAAAGCAGATTCCATGTCCTCCCTTCCCGTCCGAGTGCCCCACACCTGGCAGAAGTGCGCTGTCCAGGGTTTGGTCTTCAAGCCAGTCCTCAGTGAAATAGAGGGCGGCAGATCCGCAGTAGTCCGGGTTTTGAAGCGAATATTAGCCAAGGGGATTGAAGGCAAGGGTGTGCAGTCTTCATTACTAAAGCTTCATGAACACGCCTGGCTGTTTTCCTTGCCTGCATCTATAGTAATATCAATACAGGGCTGCCGCGCTGCCAACCAAAATCTCAATGAAGTTGCGGCCAATACCTACAGAGGACTGTAGGATGTGTAGGTGTTCCTACCTACTGAAAGTTATGGCTGAATGGTGCCGGAGAGCAGAATAAAGACAAAAACATGCAAAAGAAATAAAGAGCAAAGCACTGAGGCCTCCATATTTTTATATACGTGATGTGTTGACATATCTTTCTTCCAATGATCAGAACCTGAGCTCTTTTAAATTCCTTGACATTTGAAATAACAATCTTGTGAATCTAGTATTAATTATTAACTGTCACTGGGCTATCTTAACAGGATAATTTAAAAAAAAAATATCATTAATCAACACAGAAATGGTTCATCAGACACAACATCAACCTTGTTCCATGTCCATCTCAGTCCTCAGACCTAAATCCTGTAGAAAAGCTTTGGTGTGAAGTTAAGGGAAAAGGAGGAGGCAGGACCAAGGAGAATGTCAGAGGCATTTTGGAAAGAAGATATCCATCACTGTATACACTCCAATTCTGTGAAAAATAACAGAATAAGACCAAGAGATGTATTGTTGACAAATGAGGGTTGTGCAAAATATTAACAGCAGATGTAACAACTTGTTGGACAGTGACTTTATTAAAAACAATACTTTCTTAGTATTGGGCTAGTAGATAACCAGTATTTTTACCCGTTAAACAAGTGTAATCCAACTAGAGATTGGATTTCTCTAAATATCACAGTGTACTGCAATAAAACATGAATTTATTACAAGACTTTCACACAGCTTTGCCAGGAGTGGCAAATATTTGACTGCATCTGTATAGTGTGCTTGAAGTGCTATTCCTCCCATTCTCTCCTTTAACCTTTCCCTCCCTCCTCGATTTATGCATCAGAATTCCCCAAACACCTTCATTAGGTTTCCTAAATGACCGAATGACTTCCTTAATAATTAACTAGCTGCTAAAACCAGCCAGAACATCGTTAATGTCTGGCTCAGAGTCAAAGAAGAGCCACTCCAATGTGGAGCTTGTGTGTCCTTTGACAGCTGTCTGATGAGATGCCTATGTTTACCACCATCAGTACTGTATTAGATAAAAGAAGTCGCTGAGGTTTTGGAAATACAGCAAGCTTAGTTTAGGCTGCTTGGCGCTACAGGCGCATAGAGGGAGCCTCAGAATCAAGACTATCTTAAATTTGCTGACCGTTGTCATCAGACATTCAGCAAAGTATTTTGTCATTAGGCTGCTAATTGAATAACCTTTCAAATGCTGCTTCTTTTGTTGTTGCTGTCACTTACTAAATTAGGTTTTTGTCTTTGCTCCATTTTTTCGGTAACACTTTACAAAAAGGTATACAAAATCTGATTAATTACTAGGCAACACCCTGGGAACTAATCATGTACTAATGGGTAGTTAGCCAGTACTTACTGGGAAACATACAGCCCAGTCTTACCAGTTTCTCATTCTCCTGTCAAGGAAAGTCATCCACACAGCATGATACAGCAATGGCAATGTTTTGATGATGGATTGAACATTGCTCATTGAGATGTTCAAAGCCTGGCATTATAACTTAATCATGCTTTAGATTTTGGCACAACCTTATCCCTGATTAATCTAATGTTTTTCTAAGATTCTATATTAAGATTAAGAACTGCACACAGTTGGACTCTATTTAATAAATAGGTGAGGGGAATACAATTGTATATACAGGTGTCTGAGTAAAGGGGATTGAATACATATACACATTGCCATATTAATATTTGTTAAACAACTGGATCCCTCTCTTTCCACTTTAAAGTAATGTACTACTCTTTGTTGGTCTATTACATAAAATCCCCATTACATTTTTTTATATTGTGGCTGTAACATGTTTAAATATAAAGGGTACTTGGACTTTTTAAGTCACTTTACTTTTGCTGTAGATTGTTAATTGTGGCAAAAGCAGAAGCACATTTAAATAATTTGAAATATGACTATGGGCATAATCTAGCACTCTGTATTTACTGACCTTCAACTGCTAAACAGCAATTTCAGTTGCAATACTATTTTGGCAATGGATCTGTTATATTATATTAAACCGTTTCTAGACGAATGAAAAATAGCCTTGTTTTCTTGTTAGACTTCCCCCATCCACACCCTCAAACACACATATACACAAACGCAGCATCATTTACAGCTAGTTGGTAAGTGACAGAAAGGGTCATTTTCTTTCCCACTCATGCAGCCTTTTCTGTCTGGGCCTATCAAAGGTCACTCAGTCACACCTGATTTATTGTATCACCATGGTGCTTTGCTCCTCTCTGTTACTACCCCTTTTCCTGTCTATTAAAGGCTTTATGTATATTAAGCCTCTGTCTGGCTTGCAGGAAAAAGGGAAGTAGAAGTGCAACATAATAATAAAGAATTTCACAGATGTGCAATCAAGGGTGTACAATTCGTTTTCATTATTTTTCAGTTTGTAGACTTAAGGCTGCTGTAATCAAAACTTAAATATGATTTACAGAAAGCAAGAGTCCCACAGAGCCAAATTAGTGAATTAAGACAGACATTTGTTTAAAGAGATTTTTGAACAAATTATAAAAAACACTCAAATGAATAACTGCCCATTTAGGAATTCAAAAATCAGAGTATTTTACAAGCACATGCACTTTCATATTAGAAAAGGATCCAGTCATTAAAATTAAAATAAATAAATTAAGATTAAAATAAAGAAGGTTCCAAGAAACAACACTGAAGGGATTTGAAATCACTGCATGAGACTGAGAACATTAAAATAATTGTGAGAGAACTCCGCTCAGTGCTTCAAATGTATGGTTTAAACAGTTCAATTAATATTTTTGAAAATAAAGAAATACTGCAGTATTTTTTTCTAAACCTGAATATAAGCACCACACGTTGGGAATTCCTGTGCTAGAGTATTGCCCAACACCAGGAAAAGTTCGTAGTCTTTAATATGCATTTAGTTTATGTAGAACTCCACTCGGGAACAAAATCCCATAAAAAGGATGGTGTGCAGAAAGTGTTGACTCCTTTAAATCAAAGCGGAAAACATACACGTTTTCCATAAATGTGTTTTAGTCTAGTCTCAGCCAGTAATTTGGTTTTAATGTAATGCAAAGTTTATGATTGTTCTTTTAATGTATTCCTTGTTTTTGATGGATTTCCTTTAACTTTTGCTCCTATCTTTTCCTGTAAATGATCAGATAAGTAAGGAACATTCAGATTTCAGATAGGTAAGGTGAACGCCTTTCTTTTTCTTATTTATATATATATATATATATATATATATATATATATATATATATATATATATATATATATATATTCAGTTTTATTCATATAGCGCCAAGTCACACAAAGTCAAATTCAGTCAAAGTATCCAGACAGATTGGTCAAAAGGTTTCCTATCTAAGGAAACTCAGCAGATTGTATCAAGTCTTAATAAGCATTATTCACTCCTCCTGAAAGAGTGTAGAGCAACAGTGGACAGTCGTCTCCATTGTCGATGGCTTTGCAGCAATCCCTCATACTGAACATGTATGAAGCAACAGTGGAGAGGAAAACTCCCCTTTTAACAGGAAGAAACCTCAAGCAGAACCAGTTCAGTGTAAACGGTCATCTGCCTCGAATGAGTGGGGGTTTGAGAAGAAAGGACAGAGACACAAATGAGCACAGAAGCACACATTGATTCAGGAAATATTTTCCATGTTAGAGAGAGTTATGGTAGATGATCTGCCCCCCTGAATGGTGCTAAACAGAATGCCAGGCCAGATATGCCTACTATGAAGAAAAAGAAGACAAAGAGAACATAAAGTTAAAAGTTTAAATATCAAAAAACAATGCAAATTGGAGAACTAAAGGTCTTAAGGTCCTCCAGCAGCCTGAACCTATAGCAGCATAACTACAGAGATAGCACAGGAGAACCTAAGCCACTCTAACTATAAGCTTTGTCAAACTTTTAAGCCTAGTCTTAAAAGTTAGTGTGTGTTGGTTCTAGACTTCAAATTTTCCTTAGAATTACCTGTGATTTATTAAAAAAGGAACATTACACATTCAATTACCCTAATTCTAGGTAATGAAATCAAAGGATATGTTGGCTTGCTTAGAGTCCATATTAAGTGTTTTCAATAACTGAGCCCATTGATAGTATTCTGGACCTCATATAATACAACAAATGCAGCCTTTCATTGGATTGAAATATAGATCAGTTTTTAAAACCTTTATTTGCATTGTCAATGCCTAAATACTATCAACAATGTTGGTTAAGAAGACAGCCTAAAACTAAGAAGAAAAAAAACTATGATCTTCAATGTCTTTAACATTCCTTGGATTAATTTAACTTCTGAAAAGGTTGCCAACATTTGTAGGACATTAATCTAAATATGAATTATGTAAATGTTGAATGTCAAATAGTATAATATACTTTAAACTAGTTAATAACCAACCTCAAAGCATAATATCATGTTTTCTTACCATGTGCAGATTTTGGTAACACATAGTGATATTTGTACTATTTGTACTTTATGGTGACACTGAAAACAAGTGGAATAAACAAAGAGTTTCATGCAGAGTTGTGTGAAGATTGAATCAAAACATGGAACAGGAACAGATGCAAGATTTCCAACCAAACCTCTGTCAGAGTAATGGTTGTATTTATAAAAAGCAAGCTGGTTTGACAAATGCCACTGTGCACATTTCACTGTGTTTGTAATGAAAAGAATGAATTTAAACCTAGAAAATGAGAAAGCTCATTTGTGTTCTGTGATTTCTAACACACAGACTGTCAGGATATCAGAGGAATAAGGTGTGCAGAAAAAAAGTGGTGATTTAGGACTCGCCAAAGCTGCAGAATAGAATGGATGTATCCTTAGATACCACTGGGCAGGCTGGACTGTGGATATCTTCATCACAGTTGTTCCAATTAAACTGAATGGAAGGCTTTAGGTTCTGCAAAAAAACCCCAAAAAAAGCAATTCACATCAACGTCAATCTCCCCAAAGATGAATTCTGCTGTAGTGTAAAGATCAAAGAGAAATGTATCGGGTAACATATGAAACGATCAGTGAGGAAGACAAGGGAGAGCCATGCTTTTGTTTACCATTGACTAGCTATAACAGTATATCTGTTTTAGGTGACTGGGGGAAAATGCAAAAATCTCTTCTCATGTTGATGGAGTGTTGTGTGCACTCTGAGAGAATGGAAGGAAGTTAGATGGTAGATGAAAGATAGGAATAAATTTCACATTATTCATCCTTTAGAGCCTTTGTGTCTCTCCATTGCACTGCTTTCTCTGAAGTCATGCATCTTTGCATCTCATCTGCATCCACTCATGTGCCATTTGTCTCTTCTGACTCCTCTTTCAGGTTTGCTGGTGTCATGCACCCTTGCATGTTTCTCTTTATTATCCTATTTCATCATATTCTGCTGTTCACTTGCTTCATTTTTGTCTTTCCTGTACATTCCTGAACAGAAAAACAGAACCTGCTGAATTGACATGGTTCTCAGTCAAAAAAAAATTATTCCTAGTTTTGATGTCACCAAAATATTGAAGGCGATTCTTTTCTTTACTTAATAATTTTCCACAGAGTGAACAAAAATCGATAAAAAAGGCGGTTTATCACCTAATTTACTGTTTTTTTAAAACAGCATTGTGTAGCCTTTAGCTAGTAGCAACACATACCTATGTGATTATTTAGTACTATAACACCTCTCCCTATACATAATGTATGCTGATGACACAACTTTATATTTCTGTGTTACATTACAGTCTTTGACAGTCACCAAGTCAGTGTGTCCATAATATAAATAAGTTGGTCAGTCAGAACTTTTCCATTTTAAGGCAGAAAAGAAATAAGTCATTTATTTTTGGTTACAGGAGTTCAAGGTCAGAGATGATCACTCAGCTAGAACTAATGAGGCTGAAGAGTTCAGAGCACACCATAACCCTAGCTGTCGTAATGGAATCAGAGCTAAATTTAAACATTCACAAAAAGTCTATAATTATTTATGCCTTCTATCATCTTATGTAACCACCCTAAAGGTTTTCCCAAGAAATCACAACACTGTAAATCCTGTGACTAGCTTTTACTTTTGAAAGGTTAGATTATTGTAATGCTGTATTTACAGGTCTCTGTAAAACTCATTCATGAAGCTGCAGCTCATCCAAAACAGCTACTGCTAGACTATTGCCCAACACCCGGAAAATGTATCAGTTTGCAGTCTTTAATATGCATTTAGTTTATGTAGAACTCCACTCTGGAACAAAATCCCATAAAAAGGACGGTGTGCAGAAAGTGCCGACTCCTTTAAATCAAAGCTGAAAACATACATGTCTCCCATAAATGTTTTTAGGCTAGTCTCAGCCAGTCATTTTGTTTTAATGTAATGCAAAGTTTAGGATTATTCTTTTAATGTATTCCTTGTATTTAATGAATTTCCTTTAACTCTCGCTCCTTTCTTTTCCTGTAAAGCTCTCTGAATTACTTTATGTATGGATGGTGCTAACCAAATAAACTTTCCTTGCCATTGTTTATTTGTCACAGGGTGTGGCCAGTGCCTCAGAATTTAATCTACCTAATTAACATGGTGCCTCATTCCCTCCAATAATGTTCTTTTGTGAGACGAACGCCCTATTTTACATAATTTAGATGTGTGTCAACAGTGTCACATTAAAACACTTTCCCTGGGCTTTATTGGTAAACTAGACTTCACCCAGCATATTGATTCATCAGTGGGATCTTTACACACCAAGCTTGCCACTTTTGAGAGAGCAGTGGCAAGTATTAGACTGTTGTAAATGCTTCTTGAGAGCAAACATATGGAACAATACAGTGCTTGTGTCTTTTGCGCAGTCAGAGGTCCATTATATAAAGTCACATACTGCTCTGTCCTTTTCCTGCATACTTTTTTTGTTGTGCCCTTGCAAAATTTTCGGAAGGTAGAATATCTATCCAATATGAGAGCACACCTATTTTTATTCCGTTTGCATGTATGGGTGCTCTCAATTTGACCTCTGTTGTTCATTAAAACAGGATGTGTTTGACATTTATAAAGAGCTCGACTACTTAGAAAGCAGCTGTACTTGCAAACCCTTCCTGCCCATGAGTTATTATCCCCTCTGGGTTGAAGTAAGCATGTGAAAAGGCGATATAACAGAAACGCTAGATTACACCATTTAGGCGTGATACATTTACGCCTAATCTATGAGACGGTTTAATGTGGGACATGTCCCATAAATAACTATCAATACTTCTGTTAATTAAAATTATTATTACTGCAAGCATTTTTTTGGCAGGAGGCTGCCTCTGGCAATGCCCCAAGGCAGCGGAGGACAATCAGTCTCTCTACACTGGTCTCCTGGGATTCTGTAAAAAACATCACAATTTAGTAAAATGCAAATACTTTACACGTTTCAGAGTGAAGAAAATGTTGGAAACACCCTTTTTAGAGGTATTAAATGAAAAATGTGATACCATAAATCAGATGAAGTGTGACATTGAAATACTGCTGAGCCTCTGTGTCCTCTAGAAATTACGAGTCTGCACAACCAAATTGTTTTCCTAATTACATACAAGATAGTATCTGACTAGGTAACTTTCAAAGGTGTTTGAAAGTAACCTAGTCAGATACTTCCAAAGGTGTTTGTAATGCTAAAGTAAGCATGCTGTTGAGGCCAGGCCTAATGCTGAGAAGAAATACATTTTACAGCGGGAAATCATAACAGAAATAAACTATTGAAATCTTAAGTCTATCACTTCTTTATGTTTTTAATGATCTTTTATTTTACATATTTATTTTTTCAGGGTTATTTTTCATGTCCATGTTGATGCCATGAGGCATAAAGTACGGAATAAAAGCGGCTCAATGACACCCTGAATTTGGCTCGTGTGGATTTCATTTAGAATTGGCTGTGTTCTACTGTTCTTTGTATTTTTTGTCCAGTAAAACGATTAATCAATAGCTCAATAGATAGATCTATATAAAAATATTATCCATGTTTCTATCCCGTATTTGTATGACACTAAGGGTACCAGCATATTTTTTCTACTTAAAGCACTGCTTCAGCTTACCCACAAGGATCAAATATTCAGGGGCACAGAAATCATATTTGTCACATTTTCTTGAGTGAAACAAAATACCAATATTCTCACCATGACTATACGGGCACCATGGCAGGATCTCTGAGGGGGATGTCAAAGTGGAGCAAGGGGCAAGCCACTAACTGGAAGCGCCAGGTGGAACACCAGCTATGAGAGAAAAACACATAGAGTCCAGAAGGTAGAGGACCAGCATTTTTTTTTTTTATGTACTGCAACACATTGAACAGAAGCATCAAGTGACAAACATCAAATAAAAAAAAAAAAAAAAAAAAACTTCAGTCTTTTCCAATTTCCTTCAGTAATTCATTGATGCTGCAGATATTACTGTTTAACATAATGCAATATAAGATGATTACAAAGTGAGCTGGTTGAATAATAGTGGTCTTGTTCAATCATAATGTCATGAACGGGGACAGATGGACCCATTATTCAGCCAGACAAACAGGAGGTATGATTAAAGAAGGCAGGCTCGGTGGTCAGAATGACAGTCCAAAAACAGTACACAAAATGGCAGTCCAAAAGAGGCAGGAATACAGACAGGGATAAGGCAAGCTCAGATAATCCAAGGGCAGAATCAGGTCAAAACGAGGAAGCAGTCAGACAGGGCAGGAAAAACAGGTTCAGGTAGTGATGTTACGTGATGTGCCGAGGCTTCGAGGCGTGTGTCGAATAATGGAGGGGGCGTTTCCGCAATGCGCGTATCGAGGCTTGCTTCATTTAGGGGAGGAGCCGAAAACGATGACATCCGAAGCCTCAATGCCCGGCTGTACCACGTGACTGCTTCGGGAAGTGGTTCAGATTTCGGCGCGGGGTTTGACAGCTTTAGAAACCCCACAGGCTCACACGGTCACAAGCAAACATGGCATTTTTCACGTATAAAAATCCCAACGCCCATCTGGGCAGCGGACGATAAAAACTCCGCCTTCTGCTGAGATGTTTCAGCTTCGTTCACAGCTTGTGGCCATCAGTAATTCCTGCTGCAGAATAGAGCAGCAGGAAGAGCGATCAGAGTTATGAATAATTTTAGTCTTAACCAGCGGTGAAAGTGAGCCGGTAAGGTCCTGTACTACGTACGCAGGAGGGGAGGGGGCGGGGGAAGAGAGCTGCTGCCAGATATTGCCTTCATTCAGAACCAGTGATGGCTGCACTCTGGATCATAAAACAGTTCTGCTCACCAGATGCAGTTTAAAACGCTACGTCTGTTTATAAGTTGTTTTTATTTATTCTGCATTTTTTAACTACATGCACCGTATTTCTGTGCCTCAGCGCTTGCTCCTCTCCCCGCTCCTTTCCCTCGAACCCAGGGGCTTTTATCACCGTTCACCATTCAAAACGTGAATCACTACGTTTAATGTCCTCACACCCGTAGAAAAGTGTGGCACACTATTAAAGTCACTAGGAGAGTTATGGCTGTGTTTCATGATCTTTTGTTTTAAACAAAACAGAACCGTGGCGCTTCGGTGGGCTGCTGCCTTGCGCTTTAGTTCAGGTGCGCAAAATTACGTTACTTGTAATTTGGGTGCGCACTTTTAAGAGTCATTTTAAAGAACTTGGTAACATCAGGAGGTTGATCTCAGACCAGTCAGCTCCTATGATCACTGTATAGGAGCCCTTTACAGTTTTTATTTATTCATTTCCCCCCTGTTTATCCCTCGCACGCAGCGCACCATCGGGTAAAATCCTCCCACCTCACCGCCCAGAGCGCACTGAGGAGAGCAATAGAGATTTGTCTGGTCGACTGAGATGAGAAACCTGTTGCTGTAAAAGGTGATATAGGTTATAAACTGTTACTGTCTAGAATTGCATTGAGCTGAAAAGAGAGGAGACATCAGCAGCTGGAACGTGTGTAAAGACGCAGCGGGAACCTCTGTGTGCTTCAGTGTTCCTGCTGAGGGGAAACTGTGGGACCGTATAGTACTGGGCTAATCATCGGTCACAGTACCCCAATCTGTACATGCACTTATTTATTTATGCACCCCGGCATCATCTGTGCCATGTGAGCGTGTCTTTTCAAAGGCTGGAGAAGTAGTATCAAAAAAGAGAAATCATTTGAAACCAAAAACTGTGGAGAAATTGTTGTTTCTTAATAAAAATGCATGAAATCATCCAAGTTACACAAGCATTAGCCTATTCACTACCCCCTGCCTAGTTCCATAAGCCCTTTCATTGTCCTCTGCCTGATTAAGCCCATGCCATTTTTCTAGAGTCACAGAAAAACATTATTACACACCATGCCATATCACGTCACTACTATTTTGGGAATAATTACACACAGAAAATACATTCAAACAATGTTTTATTATACACATGTGTATACAAAATTTACGTAGACAAATTATTTCATCCTACACCTTTTGTGAAGTCATTCCCAAGAGTCATAATAGACAAAAATTCAATGCATCACACGTGTTAAGATCCAGCTGGCTGTGACTATACACCTGGCCAGTAGGTGGGTTCCTGTGCACATGAAGCATCAAGAAATGAACCCTTTCTCGAACCAATTGGCTCAAGTGGTTCAATGCCTCATGAGGCTTCATCTCACCATCACTAGCAATTGGGTAATATCAACAGACAATAGGGATGCTGGACAAAACTCTCCAAAGGCTTGATCTGGCAGAGTATAGGAGACAGAAGCAGGTATAAGTAGAGGAGTGAGCAGGTGAACAGGGTGAGACTAATTACCAGAATGGGTGGAACTGGGGGGGGAGGGGGGGGGGAAGTGGCTGGAAGTAAAACTGAAGCTGATTGGATGGAGACTGGTGAAGGGGAGTGACAGAAAGACAAATAGGGTGGTGACAAAGAGGTGAAAGAATGCTGGCAGGTGAACTGAATAAAGGCTGGTGACAGAAGTGATTGGAGCATGTAAGAAGAACTGATAACATAAAACAAAGTACAAAATCAAACCACAACAAAACCGTGACACATAATTAATGCTCAGCCTAATAATGTTGGAGTCTGTTTAGGTGGCTCTGGGCACTCGTACTTTTGTTTTACTTCAAGACTAATCGATAATGTCTGAAGCCACAGAGATAATTAAATCATCCAGTTCTCAATCTGTTTCCATCTGTTCTATGGGTATGTTTGGCTAAGCACGTACAGCTGCCTGTCTGGATGCTTCAACAAGCCCAGTGGTTCTAATCATGTTGAAGATTACTCCATGTTTAACCTCATTGTAACATATCAACAGACATTTCCAAAGGTTGCAGCATTTGATCAAGCTTTGCTACAAGTGCACAGGATTTATTTGCCTAAGCAGATGTTTTGAAGCAGTGGAATTCCATAAAAAAGGTGGTTTGGACTTTGATGATGTTATATATAAAATTATTACTGATGTTTCTTCACAATGAAACTAGCAGTTGCCGAGTTGAAGCCGGGTAATGATTTTCCTGGTCAGAGTTAGCATTTACCACAGCAGTAATACCTTCATCATTTTGCTCAAGTCTGTCACTGCCTGCAACTCCTATTCAGTATTGGTTCTGCCATTCACCACACCTGAATCATCTGGTCTTCTGCCCATTACTGCCTGCCAGCCTCATTTGCCATTATTCACATTCTGCATTAAATTTTAAAAAAAACGAAGCTCTGTATCCGGCTGAATATCGGGTTCTCCAGCAGCATTCTTAACACCTGTGCCAACCCTGAGATGATTTTTGATTGTCTTTCTCTCTTTAGCTCCCCTTTTCAAGTGATGTCCCTTTAAAACCTGAAGACAAGAACATCTCCTTTTCAAATACCTCCCCACCCCTCCCAACCCACCTGCCGAACACTGCATCTCACAAAATAATTGGGCTCTTATTCAAAATTCTGTGAAAAGTTGTGACTTCACTCAAGGCACATTTATACCCCAACCGTCCTCTCTACTGTCCGTGATATAAATGTTTTCATCTTTTGTGCAGTTGAATACGACAAGAGGGCTCACAGTCCGTTGACAGGCCAAGAATTATGCACCTGTCAAGCATTCAGAAACTCTAAAAGTTGTGTCAGCGAAAAGCTTCCCCCCCCCCCCCCAAGTAAAGAAATTCAATCTATAAAAGTTTGAGGGAATTATAAACAGTTTTTAGCAATCAGATCAGCAAGTGCTGTAATGGGTTTAAAATACTGCAGCAGCATCTGATCAGGAGATACAGAAAATACCCTGAGGTGACATCATCTTCTCTGTATCACATTTACACAGTTGTTTTGAGGTCAATTCTAAGGTTAGCACTTTTCTGTCTCTGCCTTTCTATTGTCCTATCAGGTTGTCTTTCTCTCTCCTCTACCTTCCCCTCTGTTCTGTCTCAGATCAATGGACTGGGTGACTGGTGTAAATCTTAATGGTCAGAGTGTATGTGACAAAGTTTAGATGTGTGTGTACATGCAGTGCTGGTGAAGTATTGCTCACTCAGCACCGTCCCGCCCCCTTGGGTACCACCACACGCCTGCCTGCCTGCCTCCTGTCCAGCCACAATCAATTTCACTGTCCCACACACACATACTTCTGTTGATATGAGCACACATACAAAAATATGTATCCACATGGATTGTATAGTACAAGGCAGATTTACTAAAATTAAGGTTTTAGATTACACATAATGACTGAAACAAAACCACAATATGTGTTCTGAAAAATAACATAAATGCAAAGAATTTTATTTAATTCTGAGCTGAAAATAAATAAATAAATAAATAAATAAATAACGTACAGTATAACAAGCTCCAGATTGCAAATTCTGTTCTTTCTAAGTTTTCTCTACTGATTAACTACAGTTTTCCATTTTTTGTTTGTTTCGCATGCTATGGGCATTAGAAATTAAACACAGTTATGAATTATAAACACAAGAATGATGCAGATAAAACTTTTGAAAGATTTAAGTCTGGATGGTGCATCATTCATTATGCACCCAAAGAAAATCATTTTGTGATTTGACCTACAAGCAGTCTCTGGCTCAATTTAATACGTCGTAAATGTTCTTATTCCAGTGAAGATCACAGTTTCTTGTTCTTGACAATAGGTGGCAAAATATTTTGTCTGAAACTCTGGATTTTAAAGATGTAGTAAAGATCCAGGCTTACAAGAAATGGTTTTCAGATGTGTCCTTGACGCCTGAATTTTTGTTGATATTGCATACGATAGATAATGAAACTAACTAAATAATTAAAATGTCATTACCCTCAGTTGTTTTTTGGCAGTTTTTCAGAATGTACTTCTAAAGAATTCCAGTTCTTGATGCTTCTCTTTACACAGCCTCTACGCAGTCAGCCTTTTTGCAAAATGCCATGGCACTTTATCCAAAAAAGTTTAATGGGGTTAAATGATCAGTTAAGATCTAGCACATGCTTGATGCTACATATATAACTTTTTGAGTTTCTTTCCAGTGTGTCAGTATGGAAGTTTATGACAAAGCAGCTGCAGCATCGCGCCTCTGATTTTCTGATTACCACATTTCATGTTTCCTGCCCATAATTGCAGACGATGCCTTTGCATATCCATATTGGCCTGCAAGTGTGCTCGGCATGGGTCCTCGCTCCAATCAGCGAATGATTTCAGTGTAGACAGATCTTTAACGCTTATTCGAGGGAAAAAGAGCCCGATGAAGGGTAAATGCTCTTCATCCTCGGAACGAGAGAAGTTGAGTGGGAGAAACCCCGCTGTGTTTGGATGGCGTGGGCCAGATGGTGTGAGATGAGTCAAACGAGAGTGTGTACGTGTGAGTGTGAGGTGGGGTTGGGGGTGGCATTCAGCAAGCACCTGGCGCTGACAGGCTTTCATTTAAACTTTAAGATCCAATTCAGATTCCGCACTTATATTCCCTCCCTCCTGTGCAGCTCTGAAGGGCCTTGTGACAGCTCCTCTTCTCCATCCTCTCCACTCTCCTCTCCTGTTTTGGGGTTCCCATTATTACCTGATGATTACAGACCTGTCACTCCTGACAAGCCTGCTGATTGGAATGAGTGTGGGTGTGTGCTCATTTATTTTGCTTATGCCCAAGTAAAATGCCCCTGTTAAGCACATGCGTGCTTTCCCATCTGTGTGGGCACCTGTGTGGATGTGTGCACCCAAACCTTACTGTGATTATATTTGCCGCAAAAATGTCTTCTGCAAACTGATGAAAAGCGAAACAAGTTTTTGCCCTTTTGAGATCAACATTGGGGAATAGTATTACACCTGAGTTCTTGCATTGTGGTGTCTAGTTTTTTCTATTTATACAAGTCTTTTACATCAGTATTCCATCATGAATTATAAATGAACTTCTTAACAGTTCTATTGCTGGACACTTGGTCATTCTGCTTTATGTGAGTTGATTATGGATGATGACAGAGTAAAGCTTTTGCACCTGACATCTTCGTTGCAAATATGGTAAATATCTTTAGAAAAAAAGCTATAAACACAATCTTGTTTCAAGCACGAGTAACATGTACCTGCAGAAATGCAGGTACATGTTACTTTTTCGGACTATAAGGCACACTTAAAATCCTTAAATTTTCTGAAAAATTGATGCCGCGCCTTATAATCCGGTGTGCCTTACATATGATTGCTGTTGTGCTTACTGACCAATTTTATGTGGTACAATGCACTCAAACATCTGTTAAAATGTGTAAGTACGACTTTGGGCAGCAACAAAGCCGCTCCACTCAATGGATCCTTGGAGCATTACGGTAGACTGTGTCACTAGCTGATCAGACCCCTGAGCTGTCTACAAGACTGCCTGACTGTAATGTCGAAACTAGAAGTGCATTCATGTAAGGCAGCTCGCGCCCAGAGTACATGCTAGCAACAATAAACCTAGTAAGTTAATTCAATATAAAAGTTACGTTTATTGTGGCCTTATGTTAGAAACAGGGCAGTGTAGTCCAACTACTCTGTCGTCCTGACAGAAGGAGAGAGCATTGTTAAGGAGGAAACACATCAGACGCGTTGCAAAGCAGCATATGCGTGTCCTACGCTTAGGTTAGCTTTTCATTTTAATCAGGCAATAAAGCTACACCAGAAGCATAACGCTACGCGGCGACTATATTAGATTGAAGTCCTAATTTCAGACGCGTATACGCTCCTGTTTGGCAGGGAATAAATGGGAAAATATTGTGTGTGTCAAAGTTCACTTCTGGAAGTATCCTAAAATAAGAGTCGTCGAAAATAAAGTGCCATGGATGATGTATTTGTGACAAGTCAACAGGCTAACAAACTAAAATATGCAATTTTTAATCAGATATGGTCAACTTTTAGGAGATCAAAACATAGTATATATTACTGGTAATTTAATACCTTACCATATATTACTGATAATTTGTCCGTCTTTAATTTCTTACCCATGACGAAAGTCATGGGTAAGAAATTCTCCGCAGAATCACGCAGCTGTGGAGCATTCTTTGCAGCGTCTGGTGTAAATCGTCCCTTTTAAAAACACGCCCGTAAGCCGCGCCGCTTACGTTACGCGGCCAGTATATTTCCTCTTTAAGGTAACCAGATTTGATTTCTCTAATGAAAACTGGGGATGTTTCTGATTTTGTTAAGCTCACAATCTCTGCCTGGGGGTTGGTTTGTTTTGGCTGAACTGAAACGCCGACGGGGTGGGGAAAGTGTGTTTGGCAAAGCTTTACTATGTCAGGACAGTGGCAAGACTGGGTAAACCGCGCTAAACTCTTTGTACTCCATCGTGAAACACTGAAATCGGGGACAGCTTTTGCCGGGGACAGGTCATCCAAAACAAGGTCTGTCCCCGGAAATCGGGAACATCTGGTCCCCCTACCAGGGGGGCGGAGTGATATTACACACTTGGGAAGAATATCTAATGCACCTTATAATCCGGTGCGTTTTATATGTGGACAAAGACACATATAGACACGTAAATTCACGGTGTGCCTTACAATACTTATAGTCCGAAAAAGTTTTATTAAATTTGATCTATTTTAATAATTCAGTTCAAAGGGAACATACTATTTTATATAGCGTCATTAAACACAAAGTGATATATTTTTGTAGGGTTTTTTGTTAATTGTATTGATTATGGCTTGCAGCTAATAAGAACCTGAAATTCTGTTTCCTAGAAAATTACATCATATAACACCAGTTAGATTTTTATTTCAGAAATGTCAGCCCACTGAAAATTACAATTAGGTCAAACAATATTCATACCCGCAGCAGACTTAGATTATAAAGTAGTTTAATTCAACCACAAATATGGTTTCAGATTGGGAATGAGACGGGCATCTCTCAAAAGGAGAAACAGAGTGAGGCTTTTTCTCCATGAAAGGCTGTCTAAAGTCTAACCCCTGAATTCCACCTCACACCTTTTTATAACCACCATTGTAATTTAGTTTCACATTATCCACTTTATATAACAAATATGCACTGGCCAATTGATGCGCTTTCTCTGGGATACTGTGTGTGCCTTAGTGTGTGGAGGGATTTGAACAAAGAGAGAGTCCTTGCACAGCCAAACCTTGAGTCCTCAATACATTTTCAATGGAGTGAAGTCATTTTGTGATCTGTTCTTACATAAACAAACACGCAGACGTTTTTGAAACTCAACAAGGAAAACTGAGTGTGCTACTGGCAACACGGTTCAAACACATTTTTGAAACCATACTACCAATTACCACATTCAACGTCCACACAATCATAATACATTTTCACACTGATGCATTCCTCTGCAGTGCTTTACAAGAGCAAACCTTGAAGCTGAATCTAATTGCAACATTGAGTATCTCTCACAAAGATTCATCATGTGCTCATGTCATCAGTGTGTGCCAGAGCAGGGTCATTAAAATGTGTCAGTGTGGGGGAAGCAGCCTGATTGCCTGTTTGACCTTTAAAGGGTAATTGCCACTTTCAAGAAACTAATAAAGACTTTGAGCTACTTAAATGAAGCCAAACCAGTTTTACTGGAAACAATAACCCGAAACAATAAGGATATGTTTTTCAATAAAAACATTCTGGTGACTTATTGGAAAATGGCTCTCAAAAATGCCTTCTACAGTGTTTCCATGTACTTCTACTTTGAACTCTTAAAGATTAAAATACAAGGTTTCTATTGCCATTATGTAACCATTATACAATTTTGCTGAGGCACCGGCTCAGAATTGACACAGATTCACACACTCACTCACACAAGACATACTAGTTGAATGCACAACACTTCCTGAGAAGCCAAAAGCATGCAAATAGTCCTTAGCATCAGATAGATTTAGATGTTTGAGTAAAAAAAAGACAGCAGCCACTTTACAATGTAAATCACTGTGTAATCACATGAATCTAACAGACAAAACACTCTCTGAAAGGTTGAAAAGTGTGCAAATAGTCATTACAAAAAATTGAAATGTTCACGTTAATTGATGGTCAAATCAATAAGACAGGAAGCAGTCAGTGTACAAGATGATGTAAGAAATACTCCACAACTGCATGAATGTATTAGGCAAACATTCCCAGAGAAATTAAAGTAAAATTTTGAATATTCAGGTTAAAGAACTGTGCAATTTGCACACATGTCCAAACTAAACACTCCCTGACAAACTAAAAGTGTGCACATAGACATTTTTACATGGTATAATGTTTTTAACAATACACAATTTGTAGAAGACAACAGTTAAAAAGCTATCTTTTGTTAAAAGGTTTTGTCTTTAAAGGGGATACATCATGAAAAATCCACGTTCTTAGCCTTCAAATACATGTCGTGTACTTGGAGTCTCTAAGAGTGCAGAATATTTTAAATTTAGTCTCTCTGGGTACTGTATAGATATTTTTATATGTTTGAGTCATATTTTTCAATCAGTTTTCTCTTAATCCTATTACATTTTTTACTGCGGAACTGCAAAACAAGGTCATAGCTTTCTTGGCTTACCAATTTCACAAATCTGCTATTTTTTATTGATCAATATAAAGTTGTGTATAATTGCAAAGATGAACGACAACAATAGATTTACAAATAAAAGTCTGAAAAGTCCTGCTGAGTCAATCAGGTTCTGGTGCAAAAACAGTTTGAGACTTAAATATATCCTCATTCTTTGCCAAATAACTCAAGGTCAGTCAGAATGGAGTCTGTGGCCATCAATTTTCAAATCTTGCCTCATTTTTCCAATTGTGATTTACAGCTGGACATTGGCCCACTCCAATGTATGGTTATGCTTTGATCAAACATTATAGTTCTATCTGTATATTAATATCTTAATGGAAAGGACCCCAGTATGAAGTGCTTTGCAGACTCTTAACAGGGTTCCTTTCAGCATTATCTTACATTTGGTTCCATCTATCTTACCCATCTACTCTAACCCACTTCCCTGTAGCATGTCACTGCTGCCACCACCACATTTTCACTCTGGGGATGTTATGTTTAGTTTTACCTCTACAAATAGCATTTTCCATTTCGCAAGGTTCCAATGTGGTCTGACTTTCTTCAGAATGTGCGTTGTTTCCACTATATGATTGTGGCAATCTTAAAACTTGACTTTTAGTTTAGCATGTCCTGTCTGGCTGTGTAGCACTAAGCATTGCTTTCTTAATGCCAAAGAGAGCCCGACATTTACTTTTCACAGGTGGAGCATTACTGTTTTCACTATAGTGCTCCGCTTGATATAGGTATATGCAAAAAACTTTATTGGATATTGTTTTGGGATTATTTCAAATTCAATGGACATAGCAATGGAAAGTCAAAAGAGGAAGAAGGGAAGAGAAAGAGATGAGGCAAAGTGTTAAAAGAGAGAAAAGGTGACAATAATAGAGCGGACAAAAAAGAAAGTGCAAGATAACATCTTCGGACTCTACTTCTGTACCTGCAGAAAGAGATATAGAAAGAACAACAAAACCAACCAAGAAGGTATTTTGGGTACAAACAACCAACGCCTTGATTACTGAAAAATACAAAGTATTAGTTAGCACAAGATGTATTTAGTGGCACCCAAAGTTCACTTTAGGATGAAAAATGTATCTGTAAGCACCTGGATCCACAAGCACCTGTGGGTGTTTGAGAGTGAGCTTGTATAACTAAGGTTTGCCCATAAAAGAAATGCTCAATAGTGGTTGTGTGGCTGGACGATAATTCAATAACAATATATATCGATGGTAGACGTATATCAATGGTAGGGTGAATAAAAAGTTCATTAGAATAATAGTTTTCATTTCTTTTGCATTTTAGCCATGTAGATGAATATTACATTCTCCCACAGACCCAGGAACGCTCTCTCACCAAGCTCCGCCCCCTTGAAAGAGTTCAGAGAGCACACGTTCTTTTTTTCTTTTTTAAAAACTTTCAGTTTTGGTAAAAAGTTTGTGTGTTCTGTATCTAAAAATAGGTCGCTAAGCAACAGCATAAAATGGGCAGGGCCCATTATCGATATCGATCAATATGATTTCTATTTTGTCGATAGGCTTTTTTAATATATCGTCCAGCCCTTGTTCAAGGTCTGTTACTGTAATAGTGCAAGGCAAGGCAACGTGGGTGGAAAGGTGAAGAAAGGAGACTGGAAGTCAATTATTTTATTAGAACAAAGAAGCCAACTAACAAAGGTAAGAGTTTGTTATGCTGATTTTTTTTTTTTCTTGTTTTTTGTTTGTTTGTTTTTTTGTCCTGTGGTCCACCGGCAGCCTGTCCCTGAGGCTCCCCTCACCTTCTAGAGGGCCTAGAAAAGTTGAACAGAAAAATATGGAAAAAATAATTCTAGGAAAGTTAGAGGCATCTAATGTGTTCACAAAATAGACAAATCAGCAAATTTCAAAATATAAAGAAGCAAAGAAGCCAGAGAAAGGTCAAACGATACACTGAGAAGAGCTGACAAGATAATAGCCCTCTTGTCAAGCCTCAGTGAACAAGGACAGATAAGGACAAGATAAAAACGCGAGGGTTAAAGGATGACAATAAAGCCTCTATGGCTGGAAAACAAAAGTGGAAACTAAACAAACGAATCTGAGAATAAACTGGTATTTTCCGAGCACTGGGTGACAGCTGCCCACACCGGAACCAGTAAAGCACCTCAGCAGTGTCACTGTGCAGGTGCAATAATTACCGTCTAAGTGCTTCTCCATAAGCACGTCCATGACAAAATACAGGGGCATCCAACAATATCACCATCACCAGAGGGACCAGCAGGACCCCCACAGTGGTGATTCTACATCGTTTGTGAAGATGACTGGCAGCAGGCATTAGAGACGCAACATTACATCACAACATGCCTATTACTAATGATGTGGAAAACTAGATACCATCTCTTCTGCTGCCATCCTTCACTCAACAAATCCTGTGGAGGGAAAAAAAGAGTAGAACCAAAGCAGGAAAAGTGTCTTTTAGAAACAGTATTTTGTATGTGCCTTGACTTTTGAGAGCAAAACAAAAAAGATAATAGAGAACAAGCAAACAACATATGCCTTGTGGCAAAGGTATCCTAAAGACATTTAGTCTTTTGAATATTATCCCTGAAACGTCTCCCTTAAGTCCTTACTTTGTGATGTTCTTCTCCAGCCTCCTCAGTCATGATGCATTATTGTGAGGAATAGCCTCCCATAGTGGAGCTTTGTGAGCTCCATAGATAGAGGAAAAGTTGGTGTGTATCCGCTGGATCTCTCTTTTAATGTGACTTTTCTTTTGCCACCAGATGTATCATCTGTGAAATGGGGGAAATAACAGAAATCCTTTTTTCAAAAAGACATCTAAACTATGCTAACTTATTTCTGAGGCTGGTGCAAATGCATTAAACAGTGTTTTTTCTTTCTTCTCTTTTTATGTGCTCACGTGAGGCCACCTGGAAGAATTGGTTAGCTCTTTTGTAAGATGTTAGCCTGAAAACACCTCATCCACATTTGGATGTGTGTGTTTGAGTGTGTAGGAGCGTGCCTTGGCAGCCCTGAGTAAGCCTCCCACATCAAGGCTATCATCATCTCACCTCTTGCTATTATCAGCGTTCCTGACAGCCCACTCCTGACTAAATTAATATCCCCCTCGTTTGGAGTGCTCAGCTACACCTGCTAAAATCACTTCCACTTGCCATCGCCACCTTGACCAATGCATTTCTCCTGATTTTTCCCCTTGTCTTCTATCCTTTTCTTGTTTCCCCCCATCTCGTCTGTGTCTAACAGTGCAAGGAAAATTGGTTTTCCAGTCCTTTTCCAAAATCTACACCTCCTACGTAGGTTTCAATGCTTGACTGTAGTTCGTAGTCTGACACATGGTGGACATACTCATCATCCACAACCATGAACAGAGGGGGAAAATTAGACAGATAAAAAATGAAAATTGGAAGGGAGAGTGTGGTTGTTTGGAAACCAATAGGTTGTCTTGGCTTTGCAGAAATCCATTTGCACATGATTTCCATCATAAAAGTCAGACAAAGACTTAGATAGTGACAACACAGTGGCTTAGGCTTCTGTAATTTTTTTTTTTTTTTTTTTTTTTTTTTTTTTTTTTTTTTTTTTTTTTTCCCAGTGTCCTGTCTAGCACTATGGCAATAGGAATTGATATCTCAATGCCAGATGGAGCTCGACAGATTTTGCTTTTACAAGTGGAGCAAACAGCTTTCGCCATAGTGCTCCGCTTGATTTATGCTTGTAAATAGCTTTATTATGATTCCTGCAAGGAGAACTTCAAATTATATAGACATGACAATGGGAGAGTAAAGGAAGAACAAAAAGTGAAAGAAAAAAAAAAAAAAGAGTAGAGGTGAAAGAAAGAGGAGATAAAAGGAAGAGAATGATAAAATGTCCTCTGTCTGCTCCATCACCTGGAAAGAGACACAAAAAGAACAGCACAACCAACAGACATAAAGCAACAGATACACTCGAATAACACCTAGGTGCCATTGCTAAATCATATATATTATTATGTAAGCTGACATGTGTAATGTGATATTTGAAAAAAGAAAGTGACACAACATAAATAAATAAATAAATTATAAGATTACTGTATATAAGTGAACACTTAATACCTGGGACCCAGCACCAGTGGGAGATGTGAAAGTGCACTAGTTTAGGTGAAGATTATCCAGAAATAGCTTGATAGTGATTGTGGAGAACCAAAGACCCACCTTCCCCGAGCACAGAGGCAGGCGTCAGGGGATCCGTAGCCCCGGACTCCCAAAGGGGCCCCCAAAGCAGGTCGCCCAGGAGGGGCCGACACAGGATATCTGCAACCCCCCCCCCAAGGAAGGAGCAGAGACGACCCCGAGGAAATCCCCCAGCCACCGCAATGCCGACGCCCTCAAGAGCCGCGTAGACGAGCCCGTGGGCTCCGCCGGCAGCCAGCCCCGCTGAAGTGGTCCCGGCCATGGGCCCTGAGGGCCAGAGGCCCCAGGGGCGCCCCGCCCCCGCGACGAGGGCCCCGGCCGCCCCCCGGGGGGCCAGGCCCCGCGAAGAGGCCGCCAGGAGCGGGCCGGCGCACGCCCGGGAACCCGCCCCAAACCCGAAGCCAACTAACGCGCCAGGGGGCCAAGGCGCCCGCCAACGAAGTGGAGGAGGGCAGGACGTGGGGGGATGGGCTCCGCACCTATCGGAGACTTGAGATGTTCTTGGGAGAGGGAGCGGACCACACCCATACCTGAAAAAAAAAACTCATTCACCCCATCCCTCCCTTGTGCCCCACTCGCCACACTCAAAAAAAAAAAAAAAAAAAAAAAAAAAAAAAAAAAAAAAAAGACGCTGTAGACACATTCCCACATAACACTCACATCCAACACTGACCAAAGGGGGGGGGGTCACCCCAAATCGACTATACGACTGCTTGTGCCCGACCCCCGGCCCCGGCCCCCGACCAGACGCCCCCCGGACCGGGCCCCCCCAAGAGGGCGGGCCAACACGACCCGCACGAGCCACCCGGCCAGAGCCCCCCCCTCCCCCTAAATACCTAATAAACCCACTCCCTCCCCCCACCTTACCCTTGCCATCCCTGCCCCCCGTCCCCTGGGGGGTGCGGAGGCATCAGCCCCAGACCTGGTAGGCCGCTGACTGCACACCGCAGCCCCCCGCCAAGACCCCGGACACAGTGGCCCGCACCTCCTCCAGGCCCCAGACTCCTTGCCTCCATCGGAGAACGGGGGTGTGCAGAAGACCCCGACCCTCCCTACGCCTGCTCAAATGTTGTGTTGTTGCATGTTGTTCTCAAGTGCGTTTAAAAACTGGGAGCGCCGAAGGGGATGCACGGCACAGCCCACCCCCCTTTCGGAAGGTAGCTGTTGCCAGCGCACCCCCTCCGTGTGACTGCCCAGAGCCCTCAATGTCTAAGTGGGAGAGGAGGTGAAGGGAGCCGTCCGAGGTGAGGCCCACACAACATAAGCCCCCTCCCAGACGTCTTCCCCCAACCCCCCCCTACCATGGCCTATATGAGTGTGTGATGTGAAAAATGTTTGAAGTGAAAGTGTCTAAGATGCAAAATAAAATTGGGGAGAGGGGCGTCACCAGAAAGTGGCAACCTCCAGTAACGCCCCCTCCCTCATGACCTACATGTGTGGCGGCGTGATGGAGCAGGCAGAGGGAGGAGTCCGGGGATGGGGAGCAAATGACTGGGAAGCCAACCCAGGGAGCCAGCTCCCCTACTGACTCCAATAGGCACCCCCGCTCCCCGAAAGCCCCACCTAGAGAAGGGGGCCTCTGTAATTTACATGTGTTCAAAAACTCTGGAATAGCGTTTCATTTCTGTCACAACCATATTCGGTTGGAAAACCCACTTAAGGCAGCCGCACTTGCATTTCTTAAATAAAATTAATAAATGGAATCCAGTTCTGACAATTGGACGCACCATCTGGCTTGCCACTCAACATTCCCCTCATGTGACAGGAGTAAATGCCAACCGAGTGTTTTAGGTAAATGTCACCAGTCACTAGTGTGTTTTAGAAATAATCTGATATTTATTAAATGCGTTGCATTCACTAATATGTTTATGTAAAAGAAAGAACCATTTGGTGAAGTTGAATTAAAAGGACAGGAAGATATGTTTGTCAACTAAGCTTGGCCACATGTTCCAGTTATAGCAGAAAGCACAGTAAAGTACACAGAACAGCAACAGCCCTGAATCACAATGAGGGTGCAAACATTTGCCTTCTGTTTGCTGTCAATGTTCTGGGAAATGCAAGCTATGTCTCCTTCTGTCTATGTCTTTGCTTTCAGAGATTTCTTGTTTTTAGGTGCAGTTCAACGGTTTTATGCCAGTAAAGTAACAAACTTGAGGCAAAGCAAGGCTTGTTTTTCTTTGTCATTTCACTATGTTTAGGAATCAAGTTGATGTGCAGAAAACTGCATGTTGAATTTCTGGAGGTACATTTCCAGAGGCTTAATGCAATGTCTTTGTCGAGGTGAATAACCATCCCCTGCTGATCAGTGCACACTTGCTTGATGCTGTGGTCAACATAGCTGAACATAAAATGCAGTTTAAGTGAACTGCAGAACAATAAAGCAAACAATTATTGTTTTTAGAAATATTCACAATAGAACAGTTCTTGATCAGTTCTTCTTCTACTCTGCTAATCCTAACAGCGGCAGGAACCACAGATGCCCACCGAGCTTTGAAAAAGGCCGAATCAGCTCTGCAGAAAGCGCTCGGACAGTGTAGTGAACAGATCACTCATAGCCCATTAAGTCTGGGCTTTGTTTTCAGTGTGAGGAGTATGGCACAAGACCATAGAGGAATGTCATGTGTGGTGTGTGAAATCAGGAAAATGGGTGTCTCATAGTCATTGCGTGAGACTCGAGAGCAGTTCTCATGTGTCTAAAAGCCGCCGCAACTTATTAACCTTCGAGATACTTATGAACGATGAAGTTCAACTGGTAACTTAAGGTAACTTTGAATGATATCCAGGCCCAGCCGAGCGACAGCAGTCAAAACAGCACTCCGCTATCTGGCATTTTTTTCTTCTTCTGTGGTTTTTGAAATTGTAGGCAGCCGCAATGTTGTGTCTGTGCATTTATTTCTGCTACTGCGCATGAGCCAGGGATTCCCTGGAAGAAAAGTCCTGTTTACACAACGACAGAAACTGGGACGTTCCATTATGAACCATTACACTCTGGAACCCGTTTTCAAACTGCCATTGTAAGAAAAAACTGTCGGCGACCGCTTTGTAATGTAAATCAAGAGTTCAAGCGCGACCAAACTGTTCAGTTTTCACCAGTAAACAGAGCTTTAGACTTGTAGTCTTTGACTTGAGTCTCATGGACAGATCTGCATGCAATGGGAGGTGAAAACTAGCCAGTATGTAAACTGCAGAGCGTAGCCATAACAGGTGATGGGCTGCTTGATCATGTTTTCCTAAGAAAATTTCCTTTGTTCGAAAAATAACAAACATTATTTAGGATACAAATGATGGGATTAGAAGTTATATTGTTAAGGGCTACAGGTCAGATTAGGGTTGAGGAAAGTAGAGCAGTGGAAATGGTGGCAAAAAGGGCTATGAAAAGACATGTCAACTTCATGGTAACTACAAGCAAATCAGAAGGGAAAAGTATAATTAAAAGAATCAAATGAAGAAAGCACAAGATGATATTATAAGATCCAAGACAGTAGTAGAAATGAGAGATGAGAATTGGAAGGAGAAACAGAAGAGAAGAAAAATGAACAAGTTTGAAATTTGGACACGCTTGACTCAACAGCACACTATTTACAATACAAGAACATGATACAGGAAATTGAAAATACTGTGATGAGAGTGAACCTATAGAACATGTAATTTTAGTATGATGGAGATATGAGAAAGAAAGAAGATGTATGATTGAATAATATAGAAAGATTAAAGACACAATTAATTCAATATGCTGCAAAAATAATCAGGAAGTAAAGTTTTTCAAATACGAGTTAAGTTTTATAAGAAAACGAGGTTGATTAATAGGACATGATTATGAATAGCATATACACAGAATAAACATATTTTGTCCCACACACCACACCAGTTAATGCACACCAAGTTTTTTACATTCAAATTTGGTGTTTTGGAAGAAAACCACAGGCAAACCAAAAGTTTACCATCACACTGCTTCTTATAAAACCAGACAACACTTGAGAAGATCGCCCTCAGGTGTGAGACCAACCAACAGCCTCGGGCAGGCCCACCATTCTCAAATTGTCACTGGAAAACAAAGGTAAACTACAACCAGCACACTCACACTCCAAACCGTGTCTCAATGATAAGCGGGTTTAATTGATTGTCAATTTGTGCCTGGCCACTTTGTTTAAACCATGATATCCATAACCACATTTAAATACATTATTCACTTTTACTGCTATTTTAAACAAGGTAATATTTTCCCTTGTCAGAAAACCCATATCTGGACACAAAAAAATACAATTACTTTAAATACAGACAACTACATAGATGAGTGTGCTTTTGTTGCCAGTGAAGAACAGCAGGTGAAATGGTGTACTTCTTTCCCATCCTGTGAATTCCTATGCTTCCCTCAGGCATTTTTTTGTTTCTTTCTTTCCCTCCTAATCTTTCTTTCACCTTTTTTCCTCCCAGCTTCCATCACAGCAGGCTCAACTGGGATGAATTAACCTTTCAGAGGAACAAAGCCATTACAAGCATGGGTGCATCCTACCATACAAACAAGTATGTTCATTTTAGTTAGAGTCCATCGGCATGTGTGTATGTGACTAATAGCAGCCGTAAGCACACTACTCTCCTCTGGGAAAACATGGGATACAGCCTTTTGTTTTTGCTTTTGCTTCAGATTACAGTTTGTTTTATTAATGCTATGGTAATCTGTTTTTCCCTCCTCCTCTGGACGCCATGCTTCCACGAAATGAAGGGAAGCCCAAGGGAAGCCCATTGATCTAAGCGGCTCCAGAGACCCCATGCCTCTCAGCCGGTTTCTACCGTGTCTGTCTCTTATAAATGCTGGAGGAGGATGTTGGCCGCTGGGGAGCTGCCACAGACACTACGCTTAAAACAAAGGGCTGGAGACATGCCAGAGCCACCAGTGGAACGGTGTAACCTTTGTGCGGCTGCATCACCACTTTGTTTTTCATTATTCTCATATTTATGCTGCAATTACTTTTTGCTTGAGTCACTGATGGACACAAAACACTTGCAGCTAAGCATGTTGCCAAATTAGCTGGGCAAAACAAATTGGTGTGGCTGTCTTCATCATGAGTTAATCTGCAGTCTTTTCTGTTTTTGTAACACCTGAACAGACAACAACGCTGACTAAATCTAACTCACATTTAGGACATGCAAAGTTTGTATCTCATATATTTACAACTAAACGGAAAAATGTGACTTTGTCTCTTTCTCTCAGTTTTTGTCTTAGTTTGTGTAGTGTATCTGTTATTTGTCTTCACCTGCAGCAGGCAGCCTATGAATTATTAATTACAATGCGCTATCAAGAGTATGTGCCCAGCCTACTGAGGAGCCCTTACATGTGTGTGTCATATTTGAAAGAAACGACTCTGAATCAGGGCAACAACGGAGTCAGTCAGTTCCAATAAAAAATGATCTTTTATTGAACAGAGTGGGTAGTGTTCCTGGTCGGATTGTTCTTGGTTCTGCTGGGAGAGATGAGGACAGTGGTAAATGACAGGGCTGAGATAGATGGAGAGGTGGAGAGGGCTGAACTCACGGAGGCTGGTGCTTGGCAGGGGTCCGGGGGGAAGTGTGTCTTTGGTCCAGGTGTATCCAGTGGCTCTCTCCAGTGTTGTTAGAGGTGGAGGGTGGACAGGCAGGTCAGTGCAAGAGGAGGACCCAGGCAGACTGGCAGTCAGAGGGCTCCAGGCTTGTGAGCCTCTAGAATCCTTGGTCGATTTTCTGCAAGAGATCAAAAACGCTGAGTTAGGGTTGGCCCGGAAGAACTCGGGACAGAGTTTAAGGTCGGTCATGTACCACGCTGGTAGCGAGAAAGAACTGACGCCCTCCTCCTGGTCTCGGCTCCTTAAGTAGGTGCCTTAATCAGCTGAGATGCAAAACACCTGCATGTCACACCCTGTAGCAGAGAGAAAGGGAGAGAGACCCACATCTAGACCAGCAGCATGACAGCACCCCCCCTCTAACGGACGCCCCCTGGCGGCCGTCCCGAGGACGATGCCTCGAAGGCCGAGATGAGGTCGGGATCTAGAATGAAGGAACGCGGAACCCAGGAACGTTCCTCAGGGCCGTAACCAGCCCAGTCGACCAAGTACTGGAGGCCACGACCCCTTGGTCGAGACGCCACAATACGGTCCACCGTAAAGGCGGGATGCCCGTCTACGATCCGGGCGGGTGGAGGGGGTCTGGACGGTGGGCACAACAGGCTAGAGGTAACAGGTTTAATCTGGGACACATGGAAGGTTGGGTGGACACGGAGGTGAGGCGGGAGCTTGAGCCTGACTGCAGTGGGACTGATGACACGGTCGATCTGGAAGGGACCGAGGAACTTGGGGCCGAGTTTCTTCGTCACCGCCTTCAATGGGAAGTCCCGGGACGACAGCCACACCTGCTGTCCGGGAGTGTAAGCAGGTGCCGGTAAGCGTTTGCGATCGGCATATCTTTTGTTTTGGGCAGAGGTGCGTTCGAGGGCGGCTTTGGTCTGGTCCCAAGCCTTACGGCAGTGATGGAGGTGTGACCTGACTGAGGGGAGGACTGAATCCGGGAAAGAGGAGGGTAGGAGAGAGGGCTGGTAGCCAAGGGAGGCTTCGAAAGGGGACAATCCAGTGGCGGCAGAGATGTGTGAATTGTGGCAATATTCCACCCAGGCGAGATGCTGACTCCAGGTGGTGGGATTGTGGGAGCAGAGACAGCGGAGAATGTTTTCAATTTCCTGATTAAGTCTCTCACATTGTCCATTGGACTGAGGATGGAAACCGGAGGTGAGGGAAACCTTAGAACCGAAGCATTGGCAGAAGTCACGCCAGACCTGGGAAACAAACTGTGGACCACGGTCTGAGACAATTTCAACGGGGAGGCCATGGAGTCTGAAAACATGGTTGACTAGCAACCTGGCGGTCTGGTGAGCAGATGGAAGTTTGGTGAGAGCAACCAGATGGCAAGCCTTGGAGAATCTGTCAACGATGGAGAGGATGACGGTCTTGTGGCTAGATGGAGGAAGGCCGGTGATAAAATCTAGGGCGATATGAGACCAAGGGCGACTAGGCGTAGGTAGGGGTTGGAGGAGGCCAGTAGGTGGTCTGCAAGATCCCTTATAGCGGGCACAGACGGAGCAGGCCGAAACAAACTCGGACACGTCCTTGTTCAGGGAAGGCCACCAGAAGTAACGCCTGAGGAGAGCGATGGTGCGGCTGGAGCCAGGATGACCAGAAAATTTGGAGGAGTGCCCCCAGCGGAGCACCTGGGAACGAACAGCAGTCGGAACATACAGACGTCGAGGAGGGCCGCCCCCGGGATCTGGTTCGTTCTCTTGAGCTCGTCGGATCAGCCTTTCTAGTTCCCAGGTGAGAGCACCCACCACACAGGACGTGGGAACGATGGGTTCTGGGCCTATGGGTTCGGAGATGGTGGAGAACTGTCGAGACAAGGCATCGGGTTTGATGTTCTTGGAGCCCGGGCGGTAGGTAATAGTAAAATGAAAGCGTGAGAAAAATAATGCCCAGCGGCTTTGGCGGGAATTCAATCGTTTGGCTGACTGAATGTAAGAAAGGTTTTTATGGTCAGTCCAGATTATGATGGGCAACTCTGTTCCCTCTAGCCAATGACGCCATTCTTCTAGGGCCAGCTTGATGGCGAGAAGTTCTCGGTCTCCCACATCATAGTTTCTCTCAGCTGGGGAAAAACGCCTAGAAAAGAAGGCACAAGGGTGGAGCTTCCCATCAGAAGGAGACATCTGCGACAGAATGGCCCCGGTTCCGGAATCCGAGGCGTCGACCTCCAAAGTGAATTGGGCCGTGGGGTCGGGGTAGGTGAGAATGGGAGCCTGAGTGAACCTCTTCTTGAGGAGTTGGAAAGCTTGATCAGCAGCGGGTGTCCAGGTAAAAGCTAGCTTAGTGGAGGTGAGAGCAGAAAGGGGTGATGCAATGACACTGAAGTTCTTAATAAATACTCGGTAAAAATTGGCAAACCCCAGGAAGCGTTGGAGATCCTTCCGGGACTTGGGTGTGGGCCAGTCTTCCACTGCCTTAACCTTGGCCGGGTCGGTCTTCACCTGTCCACCCTCGAAGATGTAGCCGAGGAAACTGATGGACTTGCGGTGGAACTCACATTTTTCTGCTTTGACGAACAGGCGATTCTCGAGGAGTCGTTGGAGGACCTGACGGACGTGCTGTTGGTGTTGGCTGGGATCTTTTGAGAAAATAAGAATGTCATCAAGGTAAACGAAAACAAAGTGGTTGATGAAGTCCCTGAGGACATCATTTATAAGGGCCTGGAACACGGCGGGTGCATTGGTAAGGCCGAAGGGCATGACTAGATACTCGAAATGGCCGAGCGGGGTCTTGAAGGCTGTCTTCCATTCGTCTCCTTCACGAATACGGACGAGATGGTAGGCATTGCGGAGATCCAGTTTAGTGAAGACAGTTGCGCCCCTAACCGTCTCAAAGGCAGAAGCTAACAGGGGTAAAGAATACTTATTTTTGACTGTTATCTGGTTTAGGCCTCGGTAATCTATACAGGGACGCAATGATTTATCCTTCTTGGCAACAAAAAAAAAACCTGCCCCAACAGGGGAGGATGAAGGGCGAATTATGCCCGCTTTCAGTGAGTCAGCAATGTAACTCTCCATGGTGCCCTGTTCAGATTGAGAAAGTTTATACAGGCGTGCAGATGGTAAAGGAGCTCCTGGGAGAAGGTTTATTGAACAATCATAAGGACGGTGAGGCGGTAGGCTGAGGGCTAGATCCTTACTGAATACCCGCTGGAGGTCATGATACTCGGGGGGAACCTGGGATAGATCAGGAGAAGCCTCAGGACAGGCAGAGTCAGCCGAAGAACGAGGAAGGGCTGACTGTAAACATGAGGCCAGGCAACTGGTGCTCCATGTCTCAATTCGTGACTCCCTCCAATTAATATGAGGGTTGTGCACAGCCAACCACGGATGCCCTAAAACTACAGGCGAGTGCTTAGTAGGGAAGACAAGAAACGAGATGTTCTCGTGATGATTACCGGAAGAAATAAATTTCAGTGGAACGGTCTGGTGCGTAATAGTGGATAATGGCCTGCCATCCAAGGCAGCGACTGAAATGGGGGAAGGTAGTAAACGAACAGGGACGCGCAATTTATTAACTAAGCTAGGATCTATTAGACTTTGCTCAGAACCTGAATCAACAAGAGCCGTGACTGGATGTTGAGTGTCTAGGAAACAGATAACGGCTTGTAACGTTAACCAGGGGGCCGGGTTTTTAGAGCATACGCCCGCCAGTATCCCCTGGATTACTGGCGGATGGGATCTTTTGGGCGAACAGGACAGTTTAACCTAAAATGCCCTAAGGCGCCACAGTAAAGGCATAGTCTCGCCCTCATTCGCCTATCTTTTTCTTCGGGGGTTAATTTGGCGTTTCCTAACTGCATAGGCTCTTCCAAAGGTTGGCTCTCGGAGGGAACCGAACGGGGCATAGGTGACGTAACAGAGGTGGATGCTGCGGGCGGTAGCGTTGAGGGTGGAGCTTGGCTCCGCCTCTCGCGAGCCCTGTCCCGGAGTCGATCATCTACTCTTACTGCTAGCTCAATAAGGTCTTCTAGATTCGGGGGCTTATCCCGGCTGGCTAGTTCGTCCTTTGTTTTTTCGGAAAGGCCATTTAAAAACGCCGCTTTAAGAGCGAGATCGTTCCAGCCAGTTTGCGCCGCCAGGGTACGAAAGTCGACCGCGTAGTCAGCCACGGATCTATTTCCCTGTTTTAAAGACCACAGTCTCTTTGCCGCTTCCTCCTCGGACAACGAGGAAGTGAAAGTTCTTTTAAATCGGGCGAGGAAGTCAGAGTAACTGAGGCTAAGAATGCTGGTCTCGTCAATAAACGATTCTGCCCAGCTCAGGGCTCTTCCGCGAAGAAGCCCGACAATATATGAGATCCTACCGACGTCATCAGGAAAAGACCGAGGTGACCGGTTAAATACCAAAGAGCACTGCAGTAGAAAGCCCCTGGATTTATTTAACTCACCGAAGAAGGGTTCGGGGGTAGGGGTGGAAACCCCGACGCCGGGAACTGTAAGCGGCGCGGGATCAGCGGGAGGCTGGGCTGCCGGTGGAGGAGTGGAGGTAGGCTGAATCACGCTTAATTGGTTTCTTAGGTCCTGAAAGCCATGGGTTAAAACATTCATCATCTGCATAAGTTGGTTCTGTTGTTGGCTCATAGACTGAAGGAGGGTCTCATGTTGCCCTAACAATTGTCCCTGATGAGTGACCGCGCTCCGTAGTTGCTCCCCAGAGTCGGGTTGGTCAGTTCTTTCTGTCATATTTGAAAGAAACGACTCTGAATCAGGGCAACAACGGAGTCAGTCAGTTCCAATAAAAAATGATCTTTTATTGAACAGAGTGGGTAGTGTTCCTGGTCGGATTGTTCTTGGTTCTGCTGGGAGAGATGAGGACAGTGGTAAATGACAGGGCTGAGATAGATGGAGAGGTGGAGAGGGCTGAACTCACGGAGGCTGGTGCTTGGCAGGGGTCCGGGGGGAAGTGTGTCTTTGGTCCAGGTGTATCCAGTGGCTCTCTCCAGTGTTGTTAGAGGTGGAGGGTGGACAGGCAGGTCAGTGCAAGAGGAGGACCCAGGCAGACTGGCAGTCAGAGGGCTCCAGGCTTGTGAGCCTCTAGAATCCTTGGTCGATTTTCTGCAAGAGATCAAAAACGCTGAGTTAGGGTTGGCCCGGAAGAACTCGGGACAGAGTTTAAGGTCGGTCATGTACCACGCTGGTAGCGAGAAAGAACTGACGCCCTCCTCCTGGTCTCGGCTCCTTAAGTAGGTGCCTTAATCAGCTGAGATGCAAAACACCTGCATGTCACACCCTGTAGCAGAGAGAAAGGGAGAGAGACCCACATCTAGACCAGCAGCATGACAGTGTGAGCACATATGCCCATCTTGAGGCGTGTGCTCTGGCTTCTAATGGCTCTTGTTTTCCAGACCTCTTGGCCCTTCTATTCTGGTCTCCTTTATCTTCTCCTCTCACCCCTAATCCTGAACCTTATCCTCCTATTTTTCCTTACACACCATTTCTGTGCCTTCCAAACCTACAATTTGGCTCGATCACTAACCCTGAAGAACCTCTGGCATGTTGATGCTGTAAACTGAATCTTATTTGCCTTTATTTCTTGGTCATCTCTTTCTTTAAACCTTGGTTTAAAGATCATTATGACAGTTTTGTGCTAGGTGTATGTGGGGTACAGTTGCTCTCGGTGTTAATGTGAATGGAAACCATGAGAACTGTATGCTTCATCTGGTGAGCCCTCACTGTTCAAGTGTCATGTAGACCATTGCCAATTTTTATGTGTCCCTCTACAGAATACTGATTCAGAAAACACTGATATCAGCAGCTATGAGTGACAAATCTTTGTAATAACTGATGAAAAATCGTTAATTATAATAATCATTGATTACTCAATTAGTTTGCGGATCTGTTGTGGCTATTTTCTTTCTTTGCTTTGTCTTGAGGAGAAAGCAGTGCGGCTATTCAATTGCTGGCTCTAACAAACATTTGAAGTGCTGTGCTGAAGTTGTAGGTGTTGTGGTAATTGTTTGTGAAGGGGACATGTGTCTCTCACATTTGAAAAAAATATTTGTTTGGACCTCCACACATTTACCATAAAATATTAGTTCACCCAGCTCTGTTTCTATTGCTTTGTGAATGTATACATTCCACTTGATTGATAAAATACGCATATCACTAAGGCCTAGTCCACACGTAACAGGGTATTTCATACCCAGCTTTTCATTCAAACGTAAACGCCGTTTTACATCTCTAAAAATGTATGATTCTGAAAACTCTGGCCAAAGTGGAGTATTCTAAAAACTCAGTTTTAAGCATGCATATGTACATGACAAAACAGAGTTTTAGGTTTGGGCGCATCACAGCGCCGACTACACATGTGCAGCCATTGTTATAGACTTAGCCATACAGTGGAGAAAAAAAATAATCCTGTCAGAGAGGTGCTGATTTCTATGTTGGTGTTGTGATTGACTGTTTACAATGTTTCTAATCCATGTTATACTGGACAAATTTGCTAACCTATGGGTTCTCTGGTTGTTTATTTCCAACTGATGTCACCTTGGCACCGCATAGCATTTCCTGTCTTCACCTTGATATTGAGACTTCAAAGTAAAAGCATGGGACAATATAAACATTACAGCTGGTTCAGAGGCTTTTTATTTGTTTGTTTTTTACAAGCCCAGCTGCTCCAAGGTGCAAAGGAGAAAAAGCGCTTGAAGGTCAACTGTTTTACACAGGCACAATGCTGTTCAACATTGCCTATGTTTTGAAGGACTCTGACTGGCTGATGTAGGTTTTAGCTTTGTGGTACACTGCCCCCTATGCATCTGGCATGTTTAAAACAACGGTCAGCGGATGTTGATCAGAACGATGTGGGGGAGATATTAGTTTTATAAAGACCTAGGTAAGTGTGTACAAAGCCCCCCACCAGAGGAGGAAGCTCTTGCATTTTCATTGTTTCAAGTACAAATGGCAGCCATTTCCAGCAACTTAAGCTTTCAGTCCACTCTTAAATATACTTATGATACATAAGAAAATATCCAACCAAATTCTTTTTGAGCCCAGTCCCACCAGTTCTGTCCTAAACCACTTTCTACATCATGCAATCTAACACCACAGAGTGTCTGCCACTTCAAAGCAATCATAACTACAATGAGTTGCAGTGGACAGCCCGTCTGGGGAGGGGGTGACTACAATTTCTCATTGTAGTTATGATTACTTTTTGCTCCTGTTCTGGCTCACTCGGTCTTAAGCATAGGCTCTCATGGTGTGGTCTCTTAATGGCTGGCCCCTGGGAACAGTTGTCGTTTCAAACAGGTATGTCTGGCAATCCGGAGTCAGGATTTCTCCCCATAGTGAGTCACGAAACAAATTATATGAAAGAGAACTTAAAGTTATGGATATAACCTCAGTTCTCTGATTAGCATGAGTGATTGTCTCACTAGAACACCACCCTCCTTGCTGTGAAGTGAAGAATAGGTGAGCTTGTTTTTTGAATGGCGTCACTGATGCCAGCCACTCAGGGCTGGCGTAATGACATTTAAGCTTCTGATGAGATCACGCAGGAGGCATTTCCCATAGTGAGACACGAAACAAAATGAAGGAGAACTGAATTTATACCAACAATAGCAAGTCAAGTAGACCTTGGTTGTGCAGTTCCTGGAGAAATGTTAAAACCTTCACCATTGAGCACTGAAATAGAACAATATGCTTGTCCCCACACCACTGCTCAAAAGCCCACCATTCGTAAGCATATAAGCCTCTAGTGGCACATCCTCCTCTAGAGGAACGCAGAAAATCTGCATTGTTTAGATGAAAGGGTTGTGGGTCCACTGTTATGGGAATATATAATCAGTTTTGTGTTAATCATGTATTTTTCTTAAAGCAGTAAAGAGTTACGCCAGTTTTAAAAAAAATGGTTAAACTGTGTGGGCTGGAGTGCAAAGAGGATAGAGTTTCCAGGCTCACTAACAGGCAATACATTCATTCAACCATCTTGTGGGATACTAGGAAAAGTGGGAGTCACATGAGGTTTTATTGGGTACCCTTCAAGATGGTTCACGGTTTGAAAGCTTTTTATTGTTCTTAATGTTTTTCTTGGTAGAATCCTAAAAACACCTGGTCAATGAATTAAAAGTTAGTTCCTGAGTTGACACTGGAATACAGATCTGTTTTGCTTGGGAGAAGATAAATAGTGACTAGTGACTGTGTGTGTGCGTGGAACCCACCCTCCATGGACACTCCATGAGGGGTGGGCCAGCCTATCAAAAATTGCTCAAGCAGACACTAGCTTACAACTGGCATGGACGGGTGGACTCAGTGTTATACTACGTGAGCTTTATGATAACGCTTGTAAGTGTGTGTCTCCCCTTGGAATTCCAATTGTAATAAACATATGTATATTTCAAGTGTTTTGTCTCTGATAATTGTTTTCTTCCTTTGCTGCCAAATCTGCAAACTGGCCTTAGTGAATGAAACAGGAAGAACTAGAGGCTGTCTTATCACCACCCACACCGTGGTTGAATGATGGAGCCAGGTAAGCCAAGGTAAGTACCATGAGTGAAAGACTCACCAGTCCATCCTTTTTACCGCCCTCCAGATTCACATACTACCTGTAGCCAGGGACTGTAGTGTGAGTGGAAATGGTTTGTTCCAGGAGGACGTCACATGTAAATCATGTTCGCCACAGGAAAGCGCTAACTGGTACTTAGAAGAACCGGCTTCCTTCTCAGTCTCAGCTAACCCGTGCACATATTCCATCTGGTCGGCCCTACTAGATGCGGAGACTTCGACTGAAAAGCCTTCCTTGTGGGAGCTGGATGAAGCTGGGTAAACTGACTCATAGAACAAGGGGTCTTGCTGTGGTAGCCTCTCCTAGCACTTTCTGTACAAACTTGAATCACCATTGAAGCATTGAGAGGCGAAGCTTGAGACAAAACCCATGCCGTGAAGGCATGATTAGAGGTGGCTTCAGCCGGGATACGCAGGGCAGGATATACCATACACATATGTTGTACTGAGTCAATCGACGGCAAGGGAACAAGAAATTTCAGCCACTCCAAGCATTTATCCGAGCAGGGTGTGTGGCTCTCTATTTCTCAAGCTCAGGTCGTCTACCAAAGGCCTGGGAGCTTGAGGGTTCTTCTTAGGATCTTAGCTGTTCCTAAGATTTTGCTCTTCTGGACTGAGATGTCTGATGTTTCTCCAGGTATCTGTTGGAGCCACTTCTCCAGAGTGGGGGTTACTTCCCCGAGTGCTCCGATGACCACAGACACTACTGTTGTCTACACTTTCCAGGCTCTTTCTAGTTCTTTTTCCTGAGCCCTTGGTGTTTCTCCAGTTTCTCGAGCTCTTTTTTTCCTGATGTTTTCATTACTCGGGATGGCCACGTAGATCACAACGGCTGTCCTCTGCTAATTATCAATGATCACAATGTCAGGTTGGTTGGCCATTACCATTTTGTCTGTTTGTATCTGGAAGTCCCACAGGATCTTAGCTCTGTCATTCTCCATCACCTTGGGAGGTGACTCCCATTTTGACCTGGGGGTCTCCAGTTGGTATTCTGAACAGATGTTGGTTATGACGTTCAATGTTTTTTCCAATTCCCTGTCACAGCCTAGGTTGTCCATTATGGTATTTAAATAGCATCACGATTTGCTTGCAGAATGACTAGTCTCACAAGAAAACTCATAAGGTATCTATGCATCTTTATTAATCTCAGTTTTATTCAAATGTTACTTAAATTAGTTATGACATGTTAGAAATAGGTCATCAAACCACCTGACTAGGAGTTTTGTATGTTTTTGTCTATCCTGGGTTGGATATTGTTTTGTCATTTTGCTCTATCTAAAATGACAGTATGACACCCTGCCCTGCCCCTTTGCCCTAACACTAACCATTTAATTGTCATTTAACATTATGTTATGTGACAAGTTGAAACCATGTCCTTTGTTTTACCTTCTCAATCCTAGATGAGTCAAGGGGTAAAGTTACACATAAATCCTAAAATGTTTATGACCCCAATCAAATCTAACATTTTGTTTCATAACGGTGCACTTCATCACTGCCCAGTTTTCCTTTAAATGTAAATGTGCAAATAAGACACTCAGGTTTTTAAAATTTGGATACATGTATGTTTTAAGTGAACACAAGAATAATTCTCGAAAAATTAAATTTTTTAAAAATCCCTCTCAAATGAGACGTAGGTGTTACATAAAAAATTCCTCTGGAGTATTATGTGATTATTGAACATATTTGAGAGCATCACAATGGAACAAAAATGTACTTGCGTATGATAAAGAGAGAGAATAAAAATAGGGCACAATGATTGTACTCTATATGATATGTATTCTATATCACAAACAAATATGTGCTGCCCTTTAAGCCAGTGGTGCACAGAATTCCCCTAGGCTCATGTTAAACTCAGGGTCACAGAATTGTTGTGACAAACAACTAGTGTGTGTGTGTGTGTGTGTGGCTATCTGTATAATTAAAGATGCAAATGTCCTTAATAAAGGCTGCCACAGCAAATAAAATGAGAAGTAAATCTATACTGTAAAAATATAAAATAATTACATTTAAGGAAAATGATAATACTTAAACCACTCCTAGTTATAGCCTCCTTGTTTCTTTTATGGTATATGTCAATGCATACTATTTACCGCCGACTGAAGGAGCCCTATTAGTCAAACTTCAGGGGTTTAATGTTTAATCATAGGATAATCATAAAAAGTGCAATATATTCATTATTCACAGCAATCTCATCCTAATATTTTGTCTCCTTGGCTATCTTAGTCCTGGGTATATTAAACAACCCTACAGAAAATGCTTAACATATTGTCTTTAGGTAATTATGTTAGACTCAAAAGCTTTGATATAAGCTAGTACAGGGGTCTGCTAACCTGACTCTCACCAGATGGATGTAGTTCAGCCGAGCTCCACACAGCTTGTACACATCTATCTGGACTCTCTACCATTGGGAGGGATTTCAATACACCATAAAATGGACGAACCAATCAGGATCGCCGGGTGACTCCACAATTTGTCACCATTTGATTCACTCTTCCTGCCCAATGCATGCTCCCAACGCGGTGGCTACAATTTCTGTTGGGAATAAATAGTTTGCCACGGCAACTGTCTACTTCTGTGTCCATGTATGCCACTAACTGACACGGAAATCTGTAAGAGCACCCAAAAGACAAATAATAAAGTCAGAAATTACAGCATTGTTTTCAAATAAAGTTGCTAAATGCCTCAGCTCACTATTAAACAGAGTAGCTACTGTGACTCTGGCCAGTAGCGACAGCCATAGATTCCAGTGGCAGAAGCCTGTAGATTTGAGCTCTGCAGTCTAACTAACCAATAAGAAGAAGTTTTCCACTTAAGACCAACCCTGCATAATGAGGCAGAAATGCATACAGAAATGTAAAAAGGATAATAAACAAATAAGTTAATTATTACACAGGTGAATAAATAAAGAAGTTAATTAAAAGAGATTGGTTCTCCATAGTATGAGGGACTGCTGCAAAGTGAATGACGCAATGCAAACGCGTGTCTACTGAGGCGACATTGTCATCCAGCAGGAGTGAATGTAGCAAGTCAATGATGTCTTTTGCATTGCTGTACATTCATGTTGCCCACTGTTCTTTTTAGAATTGTTTTTATTTAGTCACATTGGATGGTTTCCATGTATGAATGACTAGTTTAAGCCCATGCCACAGCATCTTTAACAGATTTTATTCTGGATTTGACTTGGTCACAGTCTGATGTGTGAGTGTATTTTGGACCATTGCCCTGCTACTTAACCCAAATGTGCTTGAGCATGCAAGGTCATGTACTGGTGGCCAGATATTCTTCCTTATCATTTTCTGTTGGCAAGCAGAATTTCCTGGTTCCAGCAGTCATTGAGGACCAGAAGAAGTAAAGCAGCCCCATAGCACCACAGAAGAAAATCTTGAAATACTTTTCTCCAATACTGCACATTGTACTTTTAAACTCTGTGTATGTTTAGAATAACCCATTTCTGAGTTTACAGTTACCTAATAAATGTATATATTTCAAAATTTAGTTATTTAGTAAAACTACTCTTCCTCCATCAATAACATGTTCATACCAACACAGTCTCTGCAAAGGTTTAGTCAAACAGCAGCGTTTGTGTTGGACTGATGCAGTCGTCTCAGTGATGGGCAGCCCTGGAGCGTTTTTCTGCTATTACCACTGTACTGAGTCAGAGAGAATTACACAGGTGGCTGTTAGATTGTCTCTTTGTTTACAACTGAAACTAGCAATTGAGAAAAATGAAGTCTACTTCTGACCCAGTTAGGAACAGCGTGACAGAGATGGATCTCTTAGGGGTATGCGGTTTTAAAGAGTTTAGTATGGTTCCTTTCTCAGCACAAAATGAAAAGTGCCGAAACAGATTCTTATATACAGTACACATACACCACAGTGTACAAATTTGTAACATAGGGAGTCCATGTTTAAGTCATATGGCTCGTGAGTCTTTTTAGTCTGCTCAGTAAACATATTGCTGAAATCCAAATCCAGTTCACCATTGCAATGCCAAACACTGGATTGTAAAAAAAAGAAAAAAAAAAAAAAAAAGAAAAACTCTTATTTTAGATTGGACACAACAGGAACATATCTATATTTTGAGTTTGCTGATATACATGATTGTGTCTATAAGTATGGAGAACATTTTTGTTAATCCTTGGAGATGCACCTGTTTGTACACACACACACACACATATATATATATATATATATATATATATATATATATATATATATATATATATATATATATATATATATATCCATATACATCCATCTGGAATCGCTGTCATTGGAATGGCTTTCAATATTATACAAAATGGATGAGCAAATTAGGATCACTGGACAGGATTTCTTTTGGATGTGACGTATCAGAGAAGCAACTGTTTGGATTCAGACAACAATGGCGGCTTGCAACAAGGAAGCAAGCGTTATCATTGATGCTGCTATTTCATTAGTGTTGTCCAATCTACCAAATATTAATTCTTTAAAAGAACAACAAAGAATGACTGAAGGCTTTTGTTAGTGGAAAATATGATACATGTCATCTCAAGGCACATTACAAAGTCAAATTCAATCAAGTCATACAGATTGGTCAAAAAGTTTCCCATCTAAAGAAACCCAGTAGATTGCATCAAGTCTTGATAAGCAGCATTCACTCCTCACGAAAGAGCGTAGAGCCACAGGGACAGTTGTCTACATTATCGATGGCTTTGCAGCAATCCCTCATTCTGAGCAAGCATGAAGCGACAGTGGAGAGGAAAACTCCCATTTAACGGGAAGGGAAAAACCTCCAGCAGAACCAGGCTCAGTGTGAACGGTCATCTGCCTCGACCGACTGGGGGCTAGAGAAAACTGAGCAGAGACACAAAAAAGTACAGAAGCACACATTGATCCAGGAATCCTTTCTATGTTATATGGTTATAGTGGATGATTTGCCTGCCCTGGATGATGTCACAGTTAACAGGCAGACTAGGTGTACCTACTATGAAGAAAAAATTGATAGAGAACAAAAAGATAAAAGTTGAAATAACAAACAATGCAAATTGGAGAACAGTAGGAAAAATCAGCAGACTTGAAAAAATAGACCCTGATGTCCTCCAGCAGCCTAAACCTATAGCAGAATAACTATAGAGATAACTCAGGGTAACCTAAGACACTAACTATAAGCTTTGTCAAAACTGAAAGTTTTATGCATAGTCCTAAAAGTAGATAGGGTGTCTGTCTCACAGACCAAAACTGGTAGTTGTTTCCACAGGAGAGGAGCCTGATAGCTAAAGGATCTGCCTTCCATTCTGCCTTTAGAGACACTAGGAACCACCAGTAGGCCTGCAGTCTGAGAGCAAAGGGCCCTATTCGGAACATACTGGGTAATCAGAGCTCTGATATATGATGGAGCTTGATTATTAAGGGCTTTATACATGAGAAAGATAATTTTAAATTCTATTCTTGATTGAACGGGAAGCCAATGAAGGGACCATAAAATTGGAAAAATATGATCCCTCTTGTTGATTGTCATCAGAACCATTGCTGCATAACGTGTACACAACTCAGCGACATGGTTATTGACATCTTCAAACAAGCGAGATTTATTAATTCTGCTTTATATTTGTTTCACTGGCTTTCTTGCAAGCTCACAATTCAATTAAACTATTAGACCTCACATAATTATCCAGTGACGTGCAGTCAGGGGAGGCAAGTGAGGCCAGGCCTCACTTGTCATCATGGAAAGAAAGAAAATATAAATTGTAATAAAAGTAATTTTTTATCTAATTTCCTAATTTTTGATCATATTCTCTTTAAAATCGCAGACTTTTCGCTATTTTTCATGTAAATCCTTGGTGGCGCTTGATAGCGAAGCCGGTGAGGCTGCAGCGAGCTTGGCCTTCCCTGGGATTGCGCAATCCCATGTTAACTGCGCTGGTTTCCATTCTGTGATGCATCTTCCTGTCTCTAGATCATAAATTCAATTGTTCAAACAGTTATGAACTTATTTTCCACAATTTAATGTATGTGGATTACGAATTGTGTTTTGGTCATCAAACTGTGTGCAGGTAACATGTTTTCGTGTGCTGCTGGGCGATCATAACCGGCAAAGAACTGGTTGTAGGTGAGGCCGGCAGTTCCTTGGCCTCTAGGCAGGGGGCGGTCAAGGCAAGGACCGCGGAACCGGTAGGGCCGGTAGGGCGAGAGGCGGGGTACACCCTGGACAGGTCGCCAGTCTATCGCAGGGCAGCACAGAGACAGACAGGACAAACAACCATTGATGCACACGCTCAGACCTAAGGACAATTTAGAGAGACCAATTAACCTAACAGTCATGTTTTTGGACTGTGGGATAAATGCACAGGGAGAACATGCAAACTCCATTCAGAAAGACCCAGGGTGGTCTCGAACCCAGGACCTTCTTGCTGCAAGGCAGTCCTATAGCAAATCCATAACATTAGATACAGTTGAAGACAGGCACCGAGACATTCTTAGCAATGGAGAGAAGACAACAATGTGTTCACTTTGAAGATTCTACGAAAATAGCAGATTAAGATTGCTTACCTTACCTGACATGTGTTAATGTAGCTTCACAGTCATTACGTTTGGACAATCTCAAGAAGACAGAGTGTGGAATAGTTGCTTATCCATCCATCCATCCATCCATCCATCCATCCATCCATCCATCGTCTTACAATCTAAACATCACTCTCCACAGCAATATCCTCCAGTTCATTCTGGGGGATACCAAGGTGTTCCTAGATCATAAAGGATATATAGTCCCTCCAGCGAGTTCTGGGTCTTCCAGGGGTCTTCTCCCACTGTGACGTGCACAGAAAACCTCCAACGGGAGGCACCTAGGATCTGATCAATTCAGTTTATTTGTATAGCTCCCGTTCACAGCACATGTAATTTCAAGGCACTTTACAGAGTCCAAATCATACAGACAGATTGGTTAAGGTGTTTCTATCTAAGGAATCCCAGGAGATTGCATTGCATTATTGACTTATTGCATTCACTACTGCTGGATACGCAGTGCCAGTGGACAGTCACTTACAATGTGTTGTTGACTTTGTACCAATCCCTCAGTGTGAATGCATACAAACAAAAAGAGCACAGATGCACTGATCCAGGAGTACTTTGTGAGCGAAATTTAAAAACATAATTGCAGTATAATCATGGTTATTGTCTTTGCAGTTTGAAGGAGTCAAGCCAGAAACACAACTAAGCAGATAAACTCAGTTTTTAAGCCTATAGGATGAAAAACAGCACATAGTCAGTTGCAGTAAAAGCTCAGCCAATAGCTATTGTTGGGAAAGAGACAGGGTTAAACAAAGAAATCAGAAACTGATCAGATGTCCAAAGCACCTTAAAGCCATACTAAGTGATTTTTGAGTGGCAGTCCCACTACAGGGCATTTTTAAAATAGCACTGTCGTAAACCCTCCCTCCCCTCCATGAGCCCCCCACACCCCTACAGCACACTGTCACTCAAAGCAGAGTGACGGAGAGAAAGAGAAAGATCTATGCGGACCAATAGACATGGCAGCTCACTGTCAGCCCAGCATCGTGGGTGAGTCTATTTTAGCTCTTCTCTATTTAGGAGAGGGAGGGGAGGAAGGACGGGAGAGAGAGAGAGAGAGAGAGAGAGAGAGAGAGAGAGAGAGAGAGAGAGAGAGAGAGAGACTTACTGTAACTTCTTGCCCAAATAAGAGACTTCACGGTCAAAAATAAGCCCAATACACCACACCTGCGACTCGTGAAATTTCTAAGTGACTTATTAAAAAACAAGCCAGATGTTGTTTATAATAAGCAGACTTTGTAACACTGCTATTGATGCCATTGGCCTTACAGCCGGCTGCTGTAAAGTGGTTCATCTTACCGCAACAAGAACAGAGCCGCAAGACCGCCTCTGTCACACGGAAAGTTGTAAGTGTTGTTTTTCAGCCAGAGACACTAGGGAGAGATGACAGACCCCTCAATGGTCTCATTAACACTTGTATTACCATCACAGGGACTCAGAAGAGCATATATTATGGTAAAAATGTTACTTAGTACACCTTTAACTGACTCCTTTCTAGGGATGGGAATCGAAAACGGGTCCGTGTGTTCCAATTCCATGGCACCGTTTGGCAGCTCGCTTAACGATTCTCTTATCGATTCCAGGCAGCACCAGAGCCGAGTGCTCTGGGCAGCACGACTTACTTCCCGTTTCTTACGCAAGTTAGGCACACGGCATTCAGTAAGCAAGTACGACGTGACCAGGCGTAAGTCTAGAAAAGCAAAACAAAAAAAATGGCGCCCCATAGACCAATTCACGCGTGACGTCACGAGCTACATCCGCGCTACATCCGGGTCACGCTGGAAGGCAAAAACAGCACTGTTCTCGCCTACCACCGTGACAAAACGGGTGATTTAGAGCGTACTTTGGGATCTAAACAATGCCTACGACTTGTTGTGCTCCCGGTTGCACACAGAGGCATTCCAAATCGTCGGATGTACGTTTCTTTCGTTTACCGAAGGACGAAGAAAGACGAAAGAAATGGATAATTTCAATGAAAAGGACGCAGGCAGACCATCCCAATCGACTGTGGGAGCCATCATACCACGACAGAATTTGCAGTCTACACTTCATCTCCGGTAAATACAACTTAATTTTGGACTAGTCATTGTTCTACTTAAATAATTATATAAATAAAAAATTAGGATATATACTTAAGTTAAGACGTAAACGTTCGTTTCGTAATAATATACGTACATGTACAATGTATGTAAACCCTCTGGCATGAGTCTGTGAAAAGGATTAATAAGACAAAAACACCAAAATAATCCTTTGTGAACAATGTTTTTTTAACCTACCGGTGGCGGGTCTTCCTATTTGCCGAGACGCTGTCTCTGTCCGACTCCGCTTTCGTATGTTACACAAACATGTCTGAACATGTCCCGATATGAAATAATTTTAGCCGTCAAGTGATTTTATGGCTTTCATGCTCTCTCGTGTGTACTGGTGTGTTGATAAGGTAGCTGTATATGTCGCCGTACGGAACACTTGGCCAGCATTTCACAGACTTGCTCCATCCCTGTTAAATTAGTATTACTTTAAATTTAAATGCTTAATACCATGTCTATCTTTGTTTAGGAGGTTAAGAAAATTCCCCAAATTGGAATCGATAAGGAATCGAATCGTTTCACAGAATCGATAAGAGAATCGGAATCGTGAAAATCTTATCAATTCCCAACCCTACTCCTTTCTATATGTCAGCTTTACTTTGAACTCTCCCCAGATGACAGAGCTCCTCATCCAATCGCTAAGGTTGAGCTACCCTCTGGAGGAGGCTCACTTTGGCCATTTGTAAACAGGACTTCGTTCTTTTGATCAAGATCCATACTTCATGACCATAGGTGAGGGTCAGAACAAAGATGGACTGGTAAATCGAGAGCTTTGCTTTTGCTCTTTCTTCATCTCAACATACTGGAGCCATGACTGAATTGCTGCAGCCTTTTCAACTTGGATTGGATGTGATACGCTTACATGTGCATTTGTTTTGTTCAAGGTCAGTTTTCTGTGCATTTCATAAGGCTACAGCGAAAGAAACAAATTGAACATAGCCTCACATATGTACATAGCACTTACCTTGCTGTAAGGGCTGTCTCTGTGGTCAGATTGTAGAGTACTTATAGGAAATGCCCAATAATGTTTGATGAGCCTCCTGCTCTCACATGTCCCACCTGTCAAGCAGGAACAATTGATCTCCAGACTTTATACTGTATTACATCCTGGCAGAATCCATGTTTTACACTGTTGACTGTTTATTATGAGGTGCCATAGCGGCCAAAAGCTTGATAAAAATGTGTGAATCAATGTGTGAATGTACCATAATTCCTTTACAGTGGAATAAAAATATATATATATATTTTTGGACTAGAGGAGGAGGGATCAGGAACATTTCCAGGATTATAGGACTAATATCCTAACAGGATGTTTAAAAATCTGTTCATCTTGAGTTTAAATGATTAATGCAACAGTTTCTTCACAGATTTCCATTTGCAGTTGATCCAAAACACTGCTGCCCGCATCCTGAAGAAAACTAAGTAGAGTTCTGAAGTCTTTATAATTCTCTGTATCTCAAACAATAGATTTTAAAATTCCTCTGTTAGTTTATAAATCATGCATGGCTTTGCACCAAAATACATTAATGATTTGTTGTCGTCATATCAACCTTCCAGGTTTTTTGGCTCAATTCTACGCTGCATCCGCAGAATACGAACCAAACATGGAGAAGCAGCTTTCAAATTTTATACTCCAATTTTCTGGAACAAACTCCCATAAAACAGTAAAACTGTTGAAACCCCTGGTTCTCTTATACCAAAGTCAAAATCCAATTTTTTTTAGCGTTGTATTTCACTTTTCTATAAAAAATATTAACTGAAAAAAAAAAGAGAAAAAAAAAAATATTAACTGAAACATTTAGTTTCACTCTGTAGTCCAATTTTCTCCGCTTGTATTCTGCCACTGCAATTCTCTTTGCTTTGAACCATTTGTTCAGCTGTTTCTCAACAGGAAACACCATAAGTATAGAACACATTGGAAAAGGTGCCAATGAGATCATCAGTATAAACTGTGGAATTAGGTTTATTGATTAATCAAATCTAGAGGTTAAGACATTATAAATTTTAGATCTTTTAGTTCATTGGTCTGCAACCACCAGGCTTCAAACCAGTATTGGTATTTAGTATTAGAACACAAAGTTTTGTATTTTCTGTGATAGCAATGATCAGACTGTGAAAGCAGTTTTATTTTGGAAAGAAATACAGCCATCTGGAAGCATGAAAATGAGCAAGTGAACTGACATGGAGCAGAGTGTGTTGCCTGACAAAGAGGTTAATTTGTTCACTTTCATTGCCTTTGTAACAGGTTCTCACAAATTACACTCTTTCCCAATATCCACAGCGCCCAACCTGATTTAGGCTACTTCATGTTGTCAGACAGGTGCCATTTATATCTTCTGTCTTTTTTCATTCTACAGGTCAGGCAGTAATAAGGACAGGGTGCAGCTAGTGCAGAGGTTCTCACATGTCTTCTGCTGTGCCCCCTTTGAAGAATGAAAAAATGTTAGCCAAACCGTAGCTGCCTAATTTTTTATAAACTATATAATGTTAACAACATTAGAAAGGTTTTTAGACTAATTCATCGCTGTAGTCAAAAGATGAAACTAAACACAGCAAGTTCTCACTCTGGAAAGACAACACATTAAGTTAACCATGAACCTCATCAATAAAACACAGATCTAAAATAGACAAGCTTAGAATATGGCAAAAATAATATCAAGCCGTTAATATTAAAGACAAAATGCAAGTTTTATACTTTTTCGTTTTTGTATACTTTTTTGTCCACAAACATTCATTACTACATTACTTCAGTGCAGCGAAGCCAGTGCTCTGAGGATTAAAAAGAATATCTTGCTACTCATACTCCTCAGTGCATTTACAGACCTAACAGCAAATGGGGATGCTTCCCATTTAGCAGGAGGCCAATCATTGTGACGCACTCACGTTTCCGCTTGCTGGCTGCGCATGCACACTTCTAGTGTTCATGTATCCATTTACCTATTTTTCCGGAAAAATCGTCCACTCTACCTTTAAGATTAGTTTGATGATTGGAAATATTGAAGTATGACAAAAAAGCAAAGACAGAACAAATCTGTAGGGACAAAAGGCTTTCACGACACTTCATTTTACATGTACACTTCACGTGTTTCTACCGGTCGAACAACAGGATTAAAGAATGTTGCAGCTGCTCCAAGCGATATTCTATTGATGTTCTATTTAGTAATTGTCATGCATGCACATACTGTCATCTGCATCATCAACAATAAGCTGGATAATATTGGCTTGTCGGATAGCAGATAGAAATTCTATTTGGTACTTTGCTAGTTGAACCAATTATGTATATAAGACAGTTTGGATCAGTTACAAGCTAAATAACTTGCCATTCAACAGGTCAAGTCTTACCTACTGAGATTTTCAGGGTTTGTTTTGTCAAATGAAATTTATGTGGCATGCAGACATAAAGCAGCAAGCTGATTAACGTCTCCCAGTTGGTGCACATACAAGTACACACACACACTCACACACACACACACACACACACACACACACACACACACACACACACACACACACACACACACACACACACACACACACATTTGGGGGATTAGGTTTTCGGTCAGAACCCGCTGATTACAATATGTTTATTACTCTGCAAGCCAACTCCAGGGCTCTTATCAAACATGCACACACGAACCCAGTTTTTGCGCTACTTGTGAACTGCAGAGTTCTTATTAAAAATTGATCTGCAAGCTGTTGTGTGTTACTGCTTCGCTGAGGAATTCATTACTTCTTTGCTATGCTCCGCTTGTATCTGGCATGCACATACACAAGCTCACACATTGGATGCCTGCGAGCAATTTCAACCTGTCGAATAAAACAACACCCTTTCATTTAGACTATTTGAGATGCAAACAAAACAAATGGTCCGATGGGAGAGGGACGGCCAGGAGAAAGACAGGCAGAGTAGCTGTGAAGTGGAGTAGGAATCAAACAGGGATCAAGATGGTGTGAGATTGATAAGGAGGAAGGTAAGATAAGAGCAATGTATTGAGTTAAAGGTAGAAAATAGAAGGATTTCCTCTGCATCAGAATAGTAGATTGTGTAATTCAGAAATTTTTGCATGGCAAGGTTTTAAGATTTTCTTTCCCTCCTCCGTTTGCTGCAGCTCCACCTTTAGTTCTTGTACTGCTCTTTCATCTTCTCAAACCCAACACTTTGGCAAATCATTACTCTTCCATTATTTTCTTCTTACTATCTCACTCCCATGTTACTATTCTCCCTCTTTCCTGTGACGGCATCTCCTTCCATCACTCACATGAATCTCAGTCTTTTTTATTTTTTTATATTAACCTTCAAAGCTGGGGTTGTGAACAAACAGGGTGTGAGTGATAGAAATTTAATGATTTACTCACCCTTTACCTTCACTTCTTGTGTATTAACTAAGAAAGTGCAGATTGAAATTCAGCCCCATGCCTTTGCGAACCTGCCAAGTGTCCCTGAAATCCTGCTCAGGAATGGAGTGCAGCAAGAGACACACTAAGAGATAAGGAGAAACAAAGGAAATGAGAAGAGAACCGATCACTTTGTCTATTTGGTCATAATCAGCTCTCCACATAATCAGTGTATCTCAAAGAACACTCACCTTCTCTTGGCTCTGCCAGTGTCTTTGGGATTCACCCAACCTTCTCTTCCTATCATTTGCACTTCTTAGTTGTCCAAGCATCATTCGTTTCTATAAGTCATTGTCCATTCTGTCCTCCACTGAGTCCTCTGTTCCGTTATTATAAGGCCACATCAAATCTCCATATCTGTGTAATTGTCTTCCTTCAATCTCTCTCGGTAATTTCGGATGCTGCTCTCGCTCACCAATTTGCCCACCCTCTGTCATCTTATGAAGTTAATTTGTGACTTAATGAAATTTTATGCATTTTGTATCCAGCAGTTTGGGTTTAAGAAGGGGCTTTTAGAAACAGTAGTTATTAGTTTTGCGTGTGGGACCAACATAAAAGGATCATTGCCACTCTCATATCTGTTTTTGATGCTGTGGCGTGCACAGACATTTTAGGGGGCAGGTGCTCAGGAGGGGGGGGGAGGGCACTTTTTAGCGCACGTGGAACCCTTAATTATAAAAAAAAATAAAAAAAAAATACACACGCATGTTGAATGAAATTTGACTTTTATTTGTAACATTCTCTAAACGTGAGTTTTCAATGGAAAAAAGTCACACCACCACCAACAGAACAGACTAAAGCGTACTACTTTAAAGCAGCATCCTCCTTGGTGCCATGTCTTTAAAGATGTTGATGACCTCGCTGTGGTTTACCTCAATGTCTTTTTCAATGGCAAGCAGAAGAAGGTCAGAGAGCCTTTCTTCTCCACACAGGCTTCTTAGTTTAGTTTTGATGATTTTCAGCTTGGAAAATGATCTTTCAACTGAAGCTGTCGTCACTGGTAATGTATATGGATCATTTTGACAAAGGCAGGAAAGATCAGCTGGCCATTGTTTTCCCTCAGTATTGAACATATTTCTTATAGGTTCTTTGAAGTAAAGCTGGAGTGGAAGACCTTTAGTTCTGTCTTAAGCTGCTCCTCATCTTCTCCATAGAAGATGCGGGCGACCGTGCGAGTTCACGTGACAAAGGAAGAGAGATAGGCTGGTCGGGTGTGCGCAAGGAGGTGGCTCATTTCGGGGCATTGTTTCAGTCGTTTTTAATGGCTCAGGTTTTCAAAAGATCGTTTCAAAACCGACCTCAATAAAATCTTAATAATATTCAGGGCAGTCAAACTTTTTTACAGTAGCAGGCTACACACTATCAGGTAGGAGGGTGCACTTATATATAGATATATATCTATATAGATATATATATACACTTCAGACTAAACAGTGGCTCTGTGACTACTGTAACAAACAAACAAATAGCAATAGTGTAGTCGGTGTTGCCAAATTAGGCAGGTTTCCAACCAATTAGGCTTTTGAACACATTGAGCTGGAAAAAAATAGCTTACGGGCAGATTGTAAAAAATTTCCGAAGCTTTTCATAACATTTGTTGGGCTTTTAGAAAGAATTACTAACAAAATATATCAAAATAGTCATTATTTATTTTTTAAATAAGTTGAATCTGTCGATCTGACATCATCAATGAATAATAGTTATAATGAAAAATATTGATCGTTATAATAAAACAAGAAAAGAATAATGGTTAATCAAGTGTTTGGTCAATGTAAACGCCCAAGAGGGGTTGAGTTCTACTTAAAAATATTTCATGACTGCGTGTAAGAGAAATGTTTAATTGAGCTATACTGAGAGAAATTAAGTTTATATTAAGGTAGATTTACAACTCATGTTGGGAAGCTATTTATAATTTATTTTTTCTGGGTGAAATATCCTGATTATTAAAGATCTTGTGTGTTATTTGGTTGTCTGATTGTACATTTTGTTTGGAGCCCATATGCGCAGTTTTTTTTCTTTGCTTCAGCTCAGTTGTGTGCTAATGGCATGTTCTTGTGTGTTTAATAGTTCTGTGCTTTTAACATGAGAGAGTTTGAGATTTGGCCTTTGGACTAACAGTGACATAGGGTAACCTGTAAAGCTGTGTCTTAACTCAAAAGTCCAGCATAAGCTACACGCTAATAAACATGAGCGCTGGTGTCAGGCTGAACACTGACTGAAGTAACAATTCTGACTAGAACAGGTTCTGTAATTACAGCAGCTATGAGAACAAGGAGCAGAACAAAGCAGAGTTCCCTTCTACATGCAAGTAACTCAAGTCTCTTCAGTTTGGCAGCTTTAGTGCTTGATTCTGCTCCTTGGGCTCGTAGCTGTCCTAGCTCACCCTGCTAGCTGTCTAGCTAACCCTCCTAGCGTGAATGTTTACTCCAGTTTAGACTTCAGTGCTGACATTTCAAACAGAAATGAATAACGCTCCTTCCAGCTCGCTCTCTGCTTTGTTGTCACTTCTTGTAATTGTTTGGTAATCAGACCAAATTTCCATCCCGCTCTACCGACACCAACGGTGACCACACCACAGCCGAACTGCGGCGGCGACTGAAGGCTATGACTCAGTGTCCTGCCCCTCTCCAGCTGTGATTGGCTAGCATGTTGCCTTCAGTCGTTGATTTGATTGGTTAAATTGTATGATTGACACATCAAAGATAGTACTAAAAGGTCGATGGCCACTCCAAGGTAAAAAAAAAAAAAAAAAAAAAGAAGACGGCTTCCAGTCCAGGGTCTGCTCCGCGCTCAACCAGAAGGCACAAATATCGCTCCATTATTTAATCGGGGAAATGTAGGCGGCGGCAAGAGCTGCTATAGACGGCGATTTGCCGCCGTTGACCGGCTACTTTTGACTGCCCTGAATATTAATAATTAAAAAAAAAAAAAAACGAGTTTCAAAAGGGCATTTTCGTTGATAAAGGGCAAACTTCCTAGTGCTTTAGCACCACCTAGTGTCTATGTATGCACGCCCCTGTTTTGATGTATGAAACTTCAACTTACAGATGGCAAGCTAAGCACACTGAATAGAGCTGAAACAGCCTGTCTAAAAGACACAAAAATCCTCTGCCACCTTCTCTGTTTAGGCAAGGTCCATAGGCATTTCAACATTGTAGCAAGTGAAGCTCCTATTCTCTGCTTTTGTTGACAAAACAAACCTGATCACAACCTGCAGTTGGATCAATGTATAAATGTGTTATTTAATGTGTCTTGTACTGATTAAACCAATTACTCAAACAATCAAATTAGAAAATAATTGCTAAATTTTATTCCCAGTCTCCTACACATGTGAAGACACGCAGGTGTCAAGTAGTCTGTGTCTGAAGATTCCCAGTGTTTGTATGAGCATCATCCCAGCGACTTTTTGTTGAACAAAATCTGTTTTTGTGTTATTTATTCAGCATGTTGCCAGGACAGCAAAAAATGGCAAAAAAAGTTTTCATCAGGAATTCAACTTGGGACAATCTATTACCAACATTAGGCATCTTGCAAATGAAATAAAACTTAAATTGGCACACAGACGTTAGAGACTGGTAAAAATGTTAAACACGACTGTACTGTTGCACCCAATTCGACCCCGGGTCCTATATTGAGATTCACAGCCAGCTAAACTCTTTCTTGCATCACTTCCTCCAAGGAACAGGCACGTGTCGTATTTGAACAGGATTTAATGCGAAAAAAGTGTGAAACTGAAACAATACAAAATACAAAATGTACTTAGTATATAAATCATACATCAAAGTAAATCAAATAACATTTACTTTGTGTAAAAGGTACATTTAAAGGGTTAGCTTACACTTAGCCGTAGCATTTGACTCACTCTAATTGGACTGCAATGTATTAGAGCATATAACATATCAAGTTTACCACAATAATCAAATATATAATTTCTAGCAACCATACACAACTTTATAACTTACTCATATTGCCACTCAAAGAGATGGAGAGGAGTAGATGGGTGCAGATGAGAAACACACCATGTTCATTTCCTGACTCATGTAAAGAAAGATGGCTTCCTGTAACATTCCTTCTTCTACTTGTCAACTGGCTCAACTTAGCGAACTGTGCAAACATGCGCCCCCTAACGGCCTGGAGAAAAAACATAAAAACAGCCCCAGCACAACGACGTTGCTTGTTTTCTAAGACAAATAGTGTAGAGATTATTTTGTCCTTTTGAAGTATTACATATGATGATGTAGGTGATTCCTGAATGGTTGAAATACCGGACTGAACTTCTTGAGTTCACAATTATCAATCTAGACTAATCAGTCATTAGGGTTCCAAGCCCGCAGCGCAGGCGAACGGCTATGCCGTTCGTCTGCTCTGTGAGCAGAGAACCCTATTGTTTTTCGTGTGTTTTTAAATTATTTATTAGGGTTCCAAGCCCGCAGCGCAGGCGAACGGCTATGCCGTTCGTCTGCTCTGTGAGCAGAGAACCCTATTGTTTTTCGTCTGTTTTTAAATTATTTATTATTATTATTACGGGTAATTATTATTCTCCGCTAAAACGCGTTGGGCGGCCCATGCGGATTTGTAACGAACCTATTGAATCAGGTATCCAAGTACAGAATGTGCACCGCTACTCAAACCCAGAAATTCAGACCCCTCAACAACTAGGGGGCGCTATAACAAAGGACAATGCGTTTTGGCCTATAACCACCAAACTACTGGTCCCACACTCAAAAACTTCACATCACTTTGTTTATTGGATGATTCTGCAAAATAAAGGGAATTGGCACACCCTTCGTTTCCCAGCTAGTTTTTGCGCTACATGGCTACAAAGGTTAAACCTTTCTTGTTAAACTCCTCCTACATTTTTTATGCAATCCGCGCAAAACTCCATATATAACAGCGTAATGGACAAATAAAAAAAGTGAACGTGCCGGATTTTTGAATTTTGACTTTTTCGAAAAGTAACGCTAAAATAAGTGATTGTTAGCTAGCTAGCTCTAAATGTAATTGCTGATTATTCTAAAACCATAACAGATTTTGACATGTCCTTCATAACCCATACTCCAAATAAGATTTTGCACATGTGACCCGCGTTTGAGGATCGTCCATCACTAGGGGGCGCTGTAATGTCAAGAAATCTACTACGCAAGAATGGCTGATCGGATTTTTACAAAACCTTCTTCATCCCCTTCCAGTCATACCCCTGAACTCAGGTATTAAATATGGTAATGATTAAAACAAGTGGGCGGGGCCTATTTCCAAAAGTGTTAAAAAACCTGGAGAATAATAAAAGCAATAAAGTAAAGAATAAAAAATGCTTTAAAATCAATTTTTTGATCCCAGATTTTCAGGATGTATTCCGTGAATAAGGTGTAACAATTCTCTCACTGCATGTATTGTTTTTTTTTGAAGTGCTACACTCTGAATTTTTAAAAGTTTGTAAAATGGAGAAATCAATGTATTTTCCACAAATATTGTTCAACCCCCCAAAATATGGCCTCTATTTGTAAAGCACATGCAGAATAAACATGGATTTCAGTTTGGTAAAAATCCAGGCGAGTTTGACCAATTTACAAGACTTTGAAAATAAATGGTACAAGACTATAAAGTTTAATATTTTATTTCTCTGAATCCATTTTTTTAATGACCATAAAAAAAATCCTGTGGTTAGATAAAGCACTCTTTGAGAACCATGAATATTTTCAGAATTTTAGAGCAAACCGTTGATTATTAACGAATTTATGAAGTTTGTGATCAGTTCACAGCTCTCATCCAGAGCTCTGACTCCACAGCTGTGAACAGGGCGGCCATTTTGCCCATATTTGGGCACATCACAGGAAGTGATGTCACAGCGGCCATTTTAGGTCAGACAAAGCTGCGCTCAGAGAGAATATATGTCAATTCAGGAAAATGTACTTTATGTTTCAGACACTCTGAATCCGGTGAATTCTAACCCGATTTCCAGCTAAATCAACTGACTGAAAATGTCACCCCTTTAGGGGCTACATGGGACCAATTGATTGAATTAAATGATTGTCTAACTTAATAAATAATTTCGGTTTTGTATTGAAAGTAAGCAAACTTCCTGAGCTACGTCCCAAGGAGCCAGACTTTTACTCCGCTTATGGGTGCGCATATAAAAGGACACCAGGAACCAGATCCTGGGGAATTACCTTCAATAAGTAAGATTTTATGATAGATAATCCTCATGCTTTAACACAATATGTGCTAATGGGTACAGGGATGGAAGTAGAGAAAAGTACATTAAACACCAAAAACAAACAAAATGGTCCTAAATTACTGGATAGACATGATTTGTGGGGAGGGGGGGGGGAGCCCGTGCTGAGGGTGATTAGGTTTTTTGTTGATTTCTTTCCCCCAGATCGCGGTTTGTATTATATCATTTTTAAATGCTGTTATGAGCACCTTTGCTCTCACTTGTCTGTATATAGTTTTGCTCATATGTAGATAATTGCTGTTGTCTGTAGATCGGTGTCTGTAGATCGGTGTCTGTGTATATAGCTTATATATATATATATATTGGAAGAAAGAGAGAGAGATTTATGTTTATAATTTGTGTGTATATTAGATTAATATTTAACTGCAAAATGTGTAAGTGCGTGTACATTTTTCATCCAGTTTGACTTCAGTTTAAATAGTTTTGGTTTTGAATAAATATGTGTAATCTGTCTGAAAGGTCACGATCACTGTGAACATATGATTAAAATGAGATCTGAGCTGCCTCCTATTCATTTTGACAGCAGCTGTCTGATCTGTGGTCTGACCCAAGATGGCCGCCCTGTAGGCACGTCAGCCTAGTGGCCGGCAGCGTCCTATGGGGCGTCTACGTATATAATGTCTATGTTTCTAAGCGGAGCAGAAACTTGAAGAGGGAGGAATTGGAATTTAAAATCAGAAAAGCTCAAATTAATAAAGGAAGTATTGTAGCAGTGTTTTTGGATATTGAAAATGCATATGATATGTTGTGGAAAGAAGGTTTATTAATTAAAATTATAAAGATGGGTATTACAGGTAGGATGTATTGGTGGATCAAAGATTTTCTAACTAAAAGACAAATACAAGTTCAAATAGGTAATTATCATTCTGAGAAATATATTGTTGAAAATGGTACTCCACAGGGAAGTATAATAAGTCCTTTATTATTTTCGATAATGATAGATGATGTGTTTCAAAATATAGATAATGGAATGGGTTTTTCTCTTTTTGCTGATGATGGAGCTATGTGGAAGAGAGGAAGGAATTTGAGAATTTGAGTTTAAAAATAGCTTCTTGCATCTTTTTAGTAATAAAGTTGAAGAATGGTCATTAAAATGGGGATTTAAATTCTCAGTGGATAAGACTAAATCAATGCTCTTTTCAAGGAAGAAAATTAATGATGATAAATTAAAATTATATAATCAAGAAATAGAAAGAGTGAAACAATTCAAATTTTTAGGGGTTTGGTTTGACGAAAGAATAACATAGAATATACACATTCAAAGAGTCTTAATTCAATTCAATTCAATTTTATTTTATTTATATAGCGCCAATTCATGAAACATGTCATCTCAAGGCACCTTACAAAGTCAAAATCAATCATATTATACAGATTGGTCAAAAATTTCATATATAAGGAAACCAGTTGATTGCTTCAAAGTCCCGACAAGCAGCATTCACTCCTGGAGAAGCGTAGAGCTACAGGGAGAGTGGTCCGCATTATCCATGGCTTTGTAGCAATCCCTCATACTGAGCAAGCATGAAGCGACAGTCGAAAGAAAAACCACCCATTAGCTGGAAGGAAAAACCTCCAGCAGAACCGGGCTCAGTATGAACGGTCATCTGCCTCGACCGACTGGGGGTTACAGAAGACAGAGCAGAGACACAAGACAGACAAAAAAGCACAGAAGCACACATTGATCCAGTAATCTGTTCTACATTAGATGGTAATAGCGGGTGATCTGTCTTCACTGGATGATGTCACAGTTAACAGAACATCAGACCAGGTGTACCTACTATGAAGAAAAAAGAGAGAGCAAAAAGTTAAAAGCTGAAATGACAACAGTCAGTTCAATGTAATGCAATGCAAAACTGCATGTACTTTTTTTTAGACAAATGCAAGAAATTAATAAATATTATGACATGCTTAATTGGAAGCGAGTGGGGAGCAGATAGATGGTGCTGCTGTAGAAGGTCGTGAGGATGGGTGGGGACAGGTGGGCTCTCCTCATCCTCCGCAGTAAGTGCAAGCGCTTCTGTTCCCTCTTCTCCAGTGACATGGTGTTCACAAACCAGCTGAGGTTGTGTGTTATGTGCACCCTGAGGAATTTATTGCTGCTGGCCACCTCCACAGCTGAGCTGTTAATGAGAAGTGGAGCATGGCGAGGCCATTTCTTCCTGAAGTCCATGATGATCTCCTTCGTTTTGTCCACGTTCAGGATCAGTCCTGGTCCTGGTCCTGGTCGTTGTTGTCTCTAATCAGGCCCACCACCGTCGTGTCGTCTGCAAACTTCACGATGTGATTGGTGGTGAACCTGGGGACACAGTCGTGTGTCATCAGGGTGAACAGCAGGGGGCTCAGGACGCAGCCCTGAGGAAAGCCCGTGCTGAGGGTGATGACATCAGAGGTTTTCTGTCCGACCCAGACCAACTGAGGTCTGTTAGTGATGAAGTCTAGTAGGCAGTTGCGAACAGGTGTGCTGAAGCCCAGATGTTCCAGTTTTGATGGTGTTGAACGCTGAACTGAAGTCCAGGAACATGCTCAAGGGGGCGGTGCGTGGGTGGGCTTGGAACCCGTTAATAACTGCTTGCAGTTCTAGTTATTATTATTATTATTACGGAATTAAAACGCGTTGTGCAGCCCAAGCGGATTTATAACGAACCTATTGAATCAGGTATCTAAGTACAGAATGTGCGCCTCTACTCAAACCCAGAAATTCAGACCCCTCAACAACTAGGGGGCGCTATAACAAAGGACAATGCGTTTCGGCCTATAACCACCAAACTACTGGTCCCACACTCAAAAACTTCACATCACTTTGTTTATTGGATGATTCTGCAAAATAAAGGGAATTGGCACACCCTTCGTTTCCCAGCTAGTTTTCGCGCTACATGGCTACAAAGGTTAAACCTTTCTTGTTAAACTCCTCCTACATTTTTTGTGCAATCCGTGCAAAACTCCATATATAACCGTGTAATGGACAAATAAAAAAAATTAACGCGGCAGATTTTTGAATTTTGACTTTTTCGAAAAGTAACGCTAAAATAAGTGATTGTTAGCTAGCTAGCTCTAAATGTAATTGCTGATTATTCTAAAACCATAACAGATTTTGACATGTCCTTCATAACCCATAGTCCCAATAAGATTTTGCACATGTGACCCGCGTTTGAGGATCGTCCATCACTAGGGGGCGCTGTGATGTCAAGAAATCTACTACGCAAGAATGGCTGATCGGATTTTTACAAAACCTTCTTCATCCCCTTCCAGTCATAACCCTTAACTCAGGAATTAAATATGGTACTGATTGAAACAAGTGGGCGGGGCCTATTTCCAAAAGTGTGAAAAAAACCTTCAAAACTTCAAAAAATTACCAAAAATCCATTTTGTGGTGTAACGATCTCAGATTTTCAGGATGTATTCCTTGAATAAGGTGTAACAATTCTCTCACTGCATGTATTGAGGTTTCTGAAAGTTGCACACTCTGATTTTTTAAACGTTTGTAAAATGGAGAAATCAATGTATTTTCCACAAATATTGTTCAATCCCAATAAAAATGGCCACTATTTGTAAAGCACATTCAGACTTAATGTGTACTTGAGTTTGGTAAAAATCCAGGCGATTTTGAACTATTTAAAAGACTTTGAAATTCACATGTGCAAGACTATAAAGGTTAATATTTTTTTTCTCTGAAACGCTTTTTTCAATGAGCGTTTAAAAAATCACATAGTTAGATAAAGCACTCTTGGACATACGTGAATATTTTCAGAATTTCAGAGCAAACCGTTGATTTTTAACGATTTAATGAATTTTATGATCTGGTCACAGCTCTCACCATCCAGAGCTCTGACCATCCAGAACTGTGAACAGGGCGGCCATTTTGCCCATATATGGGCACATCACAGGATGTGACGTCACATTCCGTGATTTTCTAAGCTGAGCAGAAACTTGAAGAGGGAGGATAGCTTTTAGAGTTTTGAAAAGAACACATAATTAAAAAAAAAATACTGAATGTAAAAAAGATCAAGCAGAAGCAAGGAAAGTTATTTAGAAGGCAAAGAAGACAAAATGGAGAGTTTTTTGTGATTCAATGGGCAGAACAACTCCTATAGCTAAGGTATGGGGAATGATTAAGAAAATGAAGGGAAATAGACCAGAGAGAACATATCCAGTTCTAAAACATGAAGGAACAGCAGTAACAAATGAGGAAAAAGTAGAAGTAATGGCAAGAACATTTGCAAAGATCCATAGTTCAGATATCAATCAGACTTATTCCAAAAGTAACACTATGATATAATATGGATAAATAGATAGATAGATAGATAGATAGATAGATAGATAGATAGATAGATAGATAGATAGATAGATATGAAAAGGAGTAATAGCATTATTGGTTTAAAGGTCAATCTAAATGAAGAACATTCATTATATATATATATAAACACTTTTATTTGGGTGTGATTAATTATTTCACAGTCCTAATTTATTTATATTTACATACATACTTTTATAATATGAATATTACTGTTATAATAAAATATGAAATGCTGACAAAAAAGGCTTATTGTGTGGAAACCTCTTGGTGTAGAAGCATAATCCAGGTTTCAAATTAAAGGTAACACTTTGAAGTTTCATGTAGACTATTCGGATTATATATCAGGAGTAATTACACAAAGGTTCCTATTTTTAATCCATTATAAAAGTGAAATTTATTTGCTATTAAAATTGGTACAATAGTCCCCTTCACAAGTATATATAGATGTAGCATGTTGAAATCCCCACCTACACTACTGTGATGGTATACACATGGAAGACAGAGATTTAAAAAATGACCCAAAAAACATAGCTTGGCTAATGCCCTTTGAAAAGGACGGTTTTATTGAGCTTCTGTTGCATGTTGTTGCTCTGTAAGCTAAGGTTAGTTATTTTGGCAATTTGGTGCAGCCTTAACTTAAAAAACAAGGACACAACCAACGTTAACAGCGTTTGGTGGTGGCTGTCTATGCCATACTGTGTTTCTCCGATGTGCTCTCTGAGCACAAACACATCCTCTGACCCTATCCACTTCCTTACAATGTACACGACCTCTAGCACTTTGATGGCCTGTGATCGTCTGGTACATGAGGTCTGACGAATGACCCACTCTGCTGCCCTGACTACCATCACTGTGCCTTGTGATGGAATCACCAGACCTCCATTGTTTTTTAACTTCAGCAGGTGGTAGCTCTGGTCCTTGATGGCAGATGCAGCATCTGTTACCAAGCTGGCACGGCAGACATCACAGGACAGCTTTTTCAGAGCCCGTCGCACAACAAATCCTGAAATAAGAGTTGGTATATTAAAATAATTTATAATAACCATGGGGAAATTAAGGGAACATTTATCTTTTTGGACCATTGTGAGATTGATTTCCCTCAAATTTACACCAAAGATTAATTGTCATACAATCGTTATTGGTGTCAGTAAAACCTATATAATTGACCAGTGGTCTCAGGCTTGATAACTTGCGCAAGTAGCCGTGATGCACAACTATGCTGCATGATTAAGTCATTTTTCGACAAGAAAATCTGCAATTTCGACATGTTCAAGCATCAAGAATTATAGCCACGTTCATAACGTTTGTAAGAAACCAAACTGTTTGTAAATCCGTCAAGAATTCAATGAGATAAGAGTATTTGTGTTCGTGCTGATCACTCACCTTACATTAGGTACCACAGAGCACGCCAGAAAGCTTGTCTGAGGCAAGATGGCCGCCGGTGATGACGTTTGAGACTACGCCGTAAGACATCTAGCCTTTATTATGGATATCTATGGTCAGAATGCTCTCTATGGTACTTGTGTAGAGGGTTGTGAGGATGGGCGGGGGCTGTTGGGCTCTCCTCATCCTCCGCAGGAAGTACAAGCGCTTCTGTGCCCTCCTCACCAGATGTGGTGTTTACAGACCAGGTGAGGTTGTCCGTGATGTGCACCCCGAGGAATTTGGTGCTGCTAACCACCTCCACAGCTGAGCTGTTGATGAGTTTGTGTCAACTGCGAACTTCATGATGTGATTGGGGGTGAACCTGGGGGTGCAGTCGTGTGTCATCAGAGTAAACAGCAGGGGGCTGCGGACACAGCCCTGAGGGGAGCCCGTGCTGAGGGTGATGACATCAGAGGTGGTCTGTCAGACCCGGACCGACAGTGGTCAGGAGGTGAGGAAGTGATGTGGGGTGTGCTGAAGCCCAGATGTTCCAGTTTTTCAACCAGATGCTGTGGGATGAGGGTGTTGAACGCTGTAGTCCAGGAACATGCTCAAAGGGGGCGGAGCGTAGACGGGCTTGGAACCCGTTAATAACTGCTTGCAGTTCTAGTTTTTATTGTGTCTGTGTATGTTTCAAATGACTTAAGATCAAATAAAATATTTTTTTTTTAGCATTGTTTTCATTCACAATCACTTAGCTTGAAACCCTCCATCCATCTAGCTTATCCTTGTAGGGTAGGGGTGGTGGTAAAACCTATAGCGATTGCCATTCCATCATCACCACAGTACACTCATTGGAAAAATATCTAAATAATGGGTTGCATGACAATGCATCACCCTTTGTTCTAAGTTAATTGTTGCGTAAATTTCTTTTTCTACAAGATACGCTTAATACATTTGATCAAAAGCATCTCCAAAACGCTCAGTAGAATTTCACACCATGCTTTTGAGTTAGAGCTTATTAGAGAAGTTTGAAATGGATACTAAGGCTCTTTTAGTTTGTTTTGTAATGACATAGTGCTCTGCAGTGTTGGTTGCATGATACATCATTACTGCTGCTTATCTACAAATCCCACAGCATGGCAAAATCTACAGTTAATCATCAACCAACTTATATATGGGGTAAGATCACTTCCTAAATAGACTTGTACATAAAAGGATAGTTGTGTCCATATTAGTCAGAAGTTGTGCATAACAAACATTTGTAAACTCATAATAATTTAAATCGCATTCAAAAGATACAACAAACAGTTCAAATAGTTACAACTTCAATAACTAATAAATACAAATTTCAAGTTTAAATTTGTGCTTTACTCTTTATGAACACAAACAGCAGCGGCTGCTTGAGAATACGGATTTTTTCTTTGAGAATACGAATTCACAACAGTGGTCTGACGTCACGGTTTCCAAGGCTGGTTAATGGAGCACAGAGTGCGAAGATAGGAGCCGCGCATGCGCTCTTCAGACTGACCGTCTCTGAAATGCACCGGGGCTGCAGCTTCATTCCAGACAGCGCAGAGATCACAGTAGTAAATTAAGCATTCCCTTTTCTGCTGCTGTTCTTCAAAAGTACGTTTTCAGATCGTTTGAGGTGAGAACATTATACTTTTAAGCTTCCCTATGTGGCCTGTTTACAGAGTTAGTGCGTAATTTTAATAAAAAGTCCGACGTTGAGCGTCTGTGCCAACTGGTAGGTTTTTTTTAACATTGACAGCCTATTTCCTACTTTTATCTTAAAAAAAACAACAACATTGAGGATGGTATTAAACATGTGATCACATTGAAATTGTGACTATCTGTAAATAATTAAAATGAAAACATAATTGTATATATTATTAACAGTAAAGGGATTAGGGTTAAGCTACTTTGTTGCACCTACTAACCTTCACAGCATTGATCATTAAGGAAAAGTTATTTCTGTCTGCCCACCTTTACAATGATTAATCTATAAATTGTGTGCAGTTAGTTCAGTTAATTATTTCAGTGAAATGGTAGAAATACCAGAGAAGGGAAGCCATTTGTTACATTTACTACTATTCATTTGACCCTTTCTTTCTTGAGAACTATAATAATCTGCATGTTAACCACATATAGTTTTATTGTGTGAAAAGGTGAGAATTGAAAAAACAATTATGGTAACATTTGGCATTTTTTATTTACAGGAAGAAACAGAAACAAAAAATGTGAGGATAAACACTTCTGTGCCGATCCTCCAAATATTTTTTAATGAAGGGGACCTGAAACCAGCCGTCAGGCTAAGAAGGGCCACCATCCTCCTCCTCCTTCAGCTGCTGCCCATCCAGAAGGTCCATGGATGGCCACAGGAGATAGAGGTGCTGGTGACCCTCTGCTGGCTGGCCTGCGGTGCATCCTATAGGGAAACAGCTTGCCAGTAAGATCTCTTACCTTCTTGTCCTTAAATAGAGCCAACAATGACACACAATTGATACATATATTATATTAATTGGATAGAAGATTAAGACATATCAGCATATTACCTAAATTACAAGTTAATTTTATATTTGGTGCAGGTCAAGTGGAGGCACGCTACAACAGACACCACGCCAGGGCGAGAAACATCATTGGGCGTGCCTTTGGTGGTCTGAAGACACGGTGGCGTTGGAGGTCTGCCTGACGTTTGCCCCAAAAGTAATCGCCGCCTGCTGCATCTTCCACAATATTAGTATAGAGGCAGGGGACCAGCTGGACGTGGAGGACGAGACGGTGGATCCAGAGGAGGACGACCATCCGGCGGCTGAAGACAGGGAGCTGCTCCAGCTGCTGCATGTTTAAGTTGACATGACTACATGTGACCTAACGTAGATCAGTTGTAGTAGTCATGTCCACATGCTGCTTCATTTAATTTTTTTCACTACCTGTAAAAATACATAAAATAATCAGTAAATTAATTTCCATTCCAACTATTTTTAATTGTATGTTTGTGGGCGTTGTCTATTTGTATAAGATGTTAATAGAAGTTATTTCTTTGTTTTAAACCACGTTAGTAACTTAATTTGTTAAATATGTTACACCTTCATTCTTTTCCAAAGTTAAAACATTTGTCTAAAATAAATATCTGTATTTTTTTATATATATTGTTACTATTGTTTTCTTTCCCTCTTTCTTCTCTCAATTCTTCGTGTCCTCACTCAGAGGAAACTCACTTAGATAGGAAAAACATTTATAGAATTTATTTATTTATAGATTTTATATTAGGGCTGGACCATATAGAAAAAAGCATATTGATCGATAGATAATTATCAAAAAGATTTAAAACCTGGCTCTTATAATATTGCTAAATGACTTACTTTTAATATATCACACACAAACACTCAATCCCAATTAAATTCTTATTTAACCAACATTTTTAACCATAACTGATTTTTTTTAATGAAAAATGACTTAACTTAAGAGACCTGGGTGATGTTATTAAATACTGACAAAGAATAAACTAAAGTGACCAGCGCTGTTAGAGAAAAACTTGCAGCCCGGAACTTTATATCGCGGATCAAGAGTGGCGAGTAATTGTTTGAAGCCAGGTTTTTCAGCTGCAGACAACAGCAGCATGTCCATCACTATGAAGCACGTTACTGCATGCCTGATGTCCTTACGCCGCCGGGACGCTTTTTCATTTTATCACAAAGAAGGGAGCCCAGTTTAGCTGCTATACCTGCTTTGTTTTGGAAGAAGTTCCATAAGATTCCTAAGAAGATGACGCGGAGTCGCGCGGGGCTGACACAGCTCGCGCTGCTGCGGTAGTGAGCGGCTTTACGTGATGAAACAAGTTGGTTGCGTTACCAGACTTTGTTTTTACCGGTTCCTTGCAAATTTTACAAATCACTGTGGTTTATTTCTGTCAGACTGGCGAACTAGTAAAACCCCGTTTTGGGACAATTTCCCCCGCCGCTCCTTGCTGCGACATATTCACGTGCTGTGTGTTGTGGTTTGAGAGGGCGGCCTTTGTGACGGTGTGCCTGGGTCCGCGATTACGATTGGTTGAGAGGAAGCAGCGACTGCAGCATCAACTAATATAAGGAAGGAAAACTGTCTCTATAACCAACTTTTATCGACCCTTTTTTTCCCCTTATTGTGCCACACGTCTTTCGACTGATATATATTGTTATTAAATTATCGTCCAGCTCCATTGTATATGCTGCTGTCATCCTTGGGAGACATTTACAATTTATTCCAGCAATTATTGAGTTAATAAAGCAACACGCGCAGCCTGATAAACACAAAACAAATAAATCAGACTCTTTTTTTTAAATTACGCACCAACTCTGTAAACAGGCCACATAGGGAAGCTTAAAAGTATAATGTTCTCACCTCAAACGATCTGAAAACGTACTTTTGAAGAACAGCAGCAGAAAAGGGAATGTTTAACTTACCACTGTGATCTCTATGCTGTCTGGAATGAAGCTGCAGCCCCGGTGCATTTCAGAGACGGTCAGTCTGAAGAGCGCATGCGCGGCTCCTATCTTCGCACTCTGTGCTCCATTAACCAGCCTTGGAAACCGTGACGTCAGACCACTGTTGTGAATTCGTATTCTCAAAGAAAAAATCTGTATTCTCAAGCAGCCGCTGCTGTTTGTGTTCATAAAGAGTAAAGCACAAATTTAAACTTGAAATTTGTATTTATTAGTTATTAGGGTTCCAAGCCCGCAGCGCAGGCGAACGGCTATGCCGTTCGTCTGCTCTGTGAGCAGAGAACCCTATTGTTTTTCTAGTGTTTTTAAATTATTAGGGTTCCAAGCCCGCAGCGCAGGCGAACGGCTATGCCGTTCGTCTGCTCTGTGAGCAGAGAACCCTATTGTTTTTCTAGTGTTTTTAAATTATTTATTATTATTATTAGGGTTCCAAGCCCGCAGCGCAGGCGAACGGCTATGCCGTTCGTCTGCTCTGTGAGCAGAGAACCCTATTGTTTTTCTAGTGTTTTTAAATTATTTATTATTATTAGGGTTCCAAGCCCGCAGCGCAGGCGAACGGCTATGCCGTTCGTCTGCTCTGTGAGCAGAGAACCCTATTGTTTTTCTAGTGTTTTTAAATTATTAGGGTTCCAAGCCCGCAGCGCAGGCGAACGGCTATGCCGTTCGTCTGCTCTGTGAGCAGAGAACCCTATTGTTTTTCTAGTGTTTTTAAATTATTTATTATTATTATTAGGGTTCCAAGCCCGCAGCGCAGGCGAACGGCTATGCCGTTCGTCTGCTCTGTGAGCAGAGAACCCTATTGTTTTTCGTGTGTTTTTAAATTATTTATTAGGGTTCCAAGCCCGCAGCGCAGGCGAACGGCTATGCCGTTCGTCTGCTCTGTGAGCAGAGAACCCTATTGTTTTTCTAGTGTTTTTAAATTATTTATTATTATTATTATTATTATTACGGGTAATTATTATTCTCCGCTAAAACGCGTTGGGCGGCCCATGCGGATTTGTAACAAACCTATTGAATCAGGTATCCAAGTACAGAATGTGCACCGCTACTCAAACCCAGAAATTCAGACCCCTCAACAACTAGGGGGCGCTATAACAAAGGACAATGCGTTTTGGCCTATAACCACCAAACTACTGGTCCCACACTCAAAAACTTCACATCACTTTGTTTATTGGATGATTCTGCAAAATAAAGGGAATTGGCACACCCTTCGTTTCCCAGCTAGTTTTCGCGCTACATGGCTACAAAGGTTAAACCTTTCTTGTTTAACTCCTCCTACATTTTTTATGCAATCCGCGCAAAACTCCACATATAACAGCGTAATGGACAAATAAAAAAAGTGAACGCGCCGGATTTTTGAATTTTGACTTTTTCGAAAAGTAACGCTAAAATAAGTGATTGTTAGCTAGCTAGCTCTAAATGTAATTGCTGATTATTCTAAAACCATAACAGATTTTGACATGTCCTTCATAACCCATAGTCCAAATAAGATTTTGCACATGTGACCCGCGTTTGAGGATCGTCCATCACTAGGGGGCGCTGTGATGTCAAGAAATCTACTACGCAAGAATGGCTGATCGGATTTTTACAAAACCTTCTTCATCCCCTTCCAGTCATACCCCTGAACTCAGGTATTAAATATGGTAATTATTAAAACAAGTGGGCGGGGCCTATTTCCAAAAGTGTTAAAAAACCTGGAGAATAATAAAAACAATAAAGTAAAGAATAAAAAATGCTTTAAAATCAATTTTTTGATCCCAGATTTTCAGGATGTATTCTGTGAATAAGGTGTAACAATTCTCTCACTGCATGTATTGTTTTTTTTTGAAGTGCTACACTCTGAATTTTTAAAAGTTTGTAAAATGGAGAAATCAATGTATTTTCCACAAATATTGTTCAACCCCCCAAAATATGGCCTCTATTTGTAAAGCACATGCAGAATAAACATGGATTTCAGTTTGGTAAAAATCCAGGCGAGTTTGACCAATTTACAAGACTTTGAAAATAAATGGTACAAGACTATAAAGTTTAATTTTTTTTTCTCTGAATCCATTTTTTTAATGACCATCAAAAAAATCGTGTGGTTAGATAAAACACTCTTGGACATTCATGAATATTTTCAGAATTTTAGAGCAAACCGTTCATTTAATAGGAATATTTATTTAGATAGTTTGACAAAAACCTATTGTAAAGAGCTTTTCAGAAAATTAAGCAAGGGCTCCATCTCGTGGCTTGTTTTTGCAACTACAACAACTCTTACCATTAATAGTCTAAGTAAGGGGTATACAATTAAAACTTAGAAGTCCACTTCAATAATTCATGCATCATGTGTATATATATATATATATATATATATATATATATATATATATATATATATATATATATATATATATATATATATATATATTTACACTAATGCTTTAATGTGGCGTTGTATGGAATACATTTAAAAATTCCAACATAGGACAGGATTTGATCATGGATGGATCTCTACAAACACACACACATATCTATTCTAGCAATAAAACATGATAGTAAACAATTATGGAATACACTGAATAATATATTAAGAGGAAATAGTAAATCAATTCCAGCTTATTTAGAACATGAAGGTGAATTTTTTACTAGACCAAGTGATATAGCAAATCATCTTAATGATTATTTCATGAACAAAATAAACAAACTAAAAGATACCACACAGCCATACAAGACAGAGTTATCAAATACACTAATAAATAAGATGATGAAAGACAAAACCTGTAGCTTTAAATTCAAGAGTGTAAGTGTTTCTAAAGTGGAATTACTTCTGATGAATTGTAAAAAAAACCCACCTGGTGTAGACTACCTTGATCATATGTTGCTTAAACCAATAGTTGCTATTATTGCTCCTATTATTGCTCATATAATTAATTTGTGTTTCATGCACAATATATGTTTGCAAGAATGGAAAATATGTAAAGTAGTGCCAATCCCTACAAATAAGAAAATGCCCTTTTCTGGATCAAACAGTAGACCAATAAGTTTATTACCAATTCTTGGTAAAATAATGGAAAGAATTGTTTATGAACAGATTCAATCTTATTTTAAGAATAATGATTTGATTACGTTTCAGCATCCATATAGAGAAAAACACTCAACAGCCACTGCCCTGACTCAGATGGTTGATGACTGGTTCAAGGATATGGAGGAGAGAAAAATAATAGGTGATGTAATGCTTGATTTCACTGCAGCATTTGATATCATTGACCACAAATTACTGTTAAAAAAACTGGAGTATTATGGCTTTTCACAAACTGCATTATTATGGATGAAAAGTTATTTGTCGGATAGAAGACAACTAGTTTATTTTAATGGCAGTTTTTCAAATGTAAGGGCTGTGGGACACGGGGTGCCTCAAGGAAGTTGTCTTGGGCCGCTCCTGTACACAATCTTTACAAATGATCTTCCATCTGTTTTAGAAAAGGCAAGCATCTCAATGTTTGCAGATGATTCCACCATATATTTAGCAGAAACTAATATTACTGAGTTAAATACAAAACTACAAAGAGAGCTACAGTTAGTGGTGGACTGGATAAGGAGTAACAAATTGGTTCTCAATGTATCTAAAACTACCTGTTTAGTGGTTGGAACTCCTTTTTCTTTACTTTCCAAACCGAAACTTGAACTCACCATAGAGCAAAATTCTGTGGATCAAAAACAAGAGGCTAAACTGTTGGGAGTGATAATTGATAATAGATTGTGTTGGGATAGACATGTTCAGAACTTGTTAACTAAAATGGGTAATAGTTTATCGGTCATTAAAAGGTGTTCAAAATACTTTACACCGCAGGTTGTTACACAAGTACTTGATGCTTTGTTTTTTTCACATCTTGATTATTGCTCAGTGGTTTGGTCAAATACTTCATCAATTAATATAAAAAAACTACAAGTAATTCAGAATAAAGCTGCACGTGTTGCCCTTTCATGTGGGTTTAGATCAAATGTGGACAAAATGCACGATAGTCTTTTATGGTTAAAAGTTAAAAACAGATTGGTGTATTCAGTAATGGTATTTCTATATAATGTTATAACAAATAAAACGCCTTTCATTTTATATACAAAACTATCCTTTAGTAATGATACACATTATTATCCAACAAGACATGCAGTAGGAGGTAGTTTTATTTTACCTAGAGTTAAAACAAAATCAATTCAACGTTCAGTTAGGTACAGGGCAATGTGTGAATGGAATTCACTCCCAAAGACTATCATACAACAAAACACTCTCTATGGTTTCAAAACTGCACATAAGAAATATTACCTTCAAAGAAATTTGGATAGTTAATGTTAATTTTATTGAGGAGATATTGTGTAGGGTTCTTGTTAGCTAGTTCTTTGATATAGATCTATCTGGAGTAGCAAAATTTTATGTTAATCATGTTTATTTATGTTACTTTTTAATGATAAAAGGTGTTAAATGTAAATATGTATTACATTTTGTGTAAATGTCTTGTATGCATAGTGTGTAATGGGATGTAATACATTGTATTGTCACGTGGAAGACTGAAGGACCCCAGGAAGAATAGCTTTTAGCTGATGCTGAAGCTAATGGGGATCCTAATAAAACAAACAAACAAATATATCTATCCGTCCATCCATCCATCCATTTTTTGACCCACTTAATTCCTCATGGGGTTGCGGGGCTGCTGGTGCCTATCTCCAGCATATAGACCAGTTCACGCGTGACGTCAGCGCTACATCCGGGTCCTGCGGGGTAGACAAAAAGCACAGCTGCTCTCGTCTACTACATGACAAAACGGGTGATTTCGAGCGTACTTTTAGTTAGTTTATTTTTGGAATCTAAACAATGCCTACGACTTGTTGTGCTCCCGGTTGCACAGGGAGGCATTCCCAATCGTTGGATGTACGTTTCTGTCGTTTACCGAAGAAAGAAATGGATATTTTCAAAAGAGCGCAGGCAGACACTCCCAATGGACTGGGGGAGACATCAGACTACGACAGAATTTGCAGCCTACACTTCATCTCCGGTAAATACAACTTAATTTTGCTCTAGTCATTGTTCTACTTAAATAGCGGCGGAGGGGAGGTGGCGATCGCTACAGGGGCCGGAGAAGCCGCTTCTGCTGCTGCTACAGCAGCCGCTTCTGCTACCGCTACCGCTTCTACCAGCAGAAGCGGCTGTCTGGAGCAGCAGCCGCTCTATTACGCCCCCGTTCACGGGCGCTAGTACTTCTGTGTTTACGCTGCAATGTCGCCGACACCCCCACCCATTTTAAGAAGACAAAAACACCAAAATAATCCGTAGTGAACAATTTTTTTTAACCTACCGGACGGGTCCAGTGGTTTCATGCTTTCATGCTCTCTTGTCTGTACTGGCCTGGGTCCAATGTAATTCTCCCTGCGCGGTGGGAGACTTGTTTTGAGGAAACTATGGTTGCAGCTCACTGTCTGCCTTGCTGTGGTTACAGAGAGGTGTCTGTTTTGTAGAATAAATCATCCGCCGATGAGTTATTGATCCGGAAAAGCCGAATCTGTGAATATCTTTCTAACTTTACCGAAGTATAAGGCAGCTGTATGTCGCGGTATGGACTCTTGGCCAGCATTTCACAGACTGGCTCCGTCCCTTCAGGCTTTTGCTGTGTGGATCTGGCAATCTGATACCATCAACCATCAACTTACTCTTAAAACGTTATCTAAAGAAGAAAAATACGTGGAGAACTCGTCAGTTTCTCTGTTTGCGTCCGTAATTGTGTTCGCCTTTTGCCTACCAATCCGGCGCGCATGCGCGAAAAACCCGCATCAAAACAATAACAATTAACTGGTCTATATATATATATATATATATATATATATATATATATATATATATATATATATATATATATATATAGGATCACTCTTAACAGACTGTTCCTTCAGAGCCAAATCTGCGTGGAGGTCAACTAACTGCAAGCTAACTGACTCAGAAGTAAATCTATGGTTAAGCACTACAATACAAATATACAGTCAGTTTATCAACATCCCACTGTTAATTCTTCTAGTTCAAACATACTTCATGTAAAATAAAATTATGACTGTTCATTAATATCAAACTAAACAGTAGACATTTTAAACCTCGTTTACATCTTAGTTAAATAGCTTGAGGCTGTACATGTGTAAATTCCTACGTTGAGCGAGGTACTTAAACCCATCACACACGCAGTATTTGATCCAGTCCGACATTTCTCTGTGTTCAGAGCTGGGTTTCGTCCATACAATGGATGATGAAGGAGAGTATTGGATGAGGGTGTTGAACGCTAAAGTCCAGGAACATGCTCAAAGGGGGTGCGGCGTAGGTGGGCTTGGATGAGGGTGTTGAATGCTGAAGTCCAGGAACATGCTCAAAGGGGGCGGTGCGTGGGTGGGCTTGGAACCTGTTAATAACTGCTTGCAGTTCTAGTTATTATTATTATTATTACGGGTAATTATTATTCTCCGCTAAAACGCGTTGGGCGGCCCATGCGGATTTGTAACGAACCTATTGAATCAGGTATCCAAGTACAGAATGTGCACCGCTACTCAAACCCAGAAATTCAGACCCCTCAACAACTAGGGGGCGCTATAACAAAGGACAATGCGTTTTGGCCTATAACCACCAAACTACTGGTCCCACACTCAAAAACTTCACATCACTTTGTTTATTGGATCATTCTGCAAAATAAAGGGAATTGGCACACCCTTCGTTTCCCAGCTAGTTTTCGCGCTACATGGCTACAAAGGTTAAACCTTTCTTGTTAAACTCCTCCTACATTTTTTATGCAATCCGCGCAAAACTCCATATATAACAGCGTAATGGACAAATAAAAAAAGTTAACGCGCCGGATTTTTGAATTTTGACTTTTTCGAAAAGTAACGCTAAAATAAGTGATTGTTAGCTAGCTAGCTCTAAATGTAATTGCTGATTATTCTAAAACCATAACAGATTTTGACATGTCCTTCATAACCCATAGTCCAAATAAGATTTTGCACATGTGACCCGCGTTTGAGGATCGTCCATCACTAGGGGGCGCTGTGATGTCAAGAAATCTACTACGCAAGAATGGCTGATCGGATTTTTACAAAACCTTCTTCATCCCCTTCCAGTCATACCCCTGAACTCAGGTATTAAATATGGTAATGATTAAAACAAGTGGGCGGGGCCTATTTTCAAAAGTGTTAAAAAACCTGGAGAATAATAAAAGCAATAAAGTAAAGAATAAAAAATGCTTTAAAATCAATTTTTTGATCCCAGATTTTCAGGATGTATTCCGTGAATAAGGTGTAACAATTCTCTCACTGCATGTATTGTTTTTTTTTGAAGTGCTACACTCTGAATTTTTAAAAGTTTGTAAAATGGAGAAATCAATGTATTTTCCACAAATATTGTTCAACCCCCAAAAATATGGCCTCTATTTCTAAAGCACATGCAGAATAAACATGGATTTCAGTTTGGTAAAAATCCAGGCGAGTTTGACCAATTTACAAGACTTTGAAAATAAATGGTACAAGACTATAAAGTTTTATATTTTATTTCTCTGAATCCATTTTTTTAATGACCATAAAAAAAATCCTGTGGTTAGATAAAGTACTCTTTGAGATCCATGAATATTTTCAGAATTTTAGAGCAAACCGTTGATTATTAACGAATTTATGAAGTTTGTGATCAGTTCACAGCTTTCATCATCCAGAGCTCTGACTGCAGAGCTTTGAACAGGGCGGGCATTTTGCCCATATTTGGGCACATCACAGGAAGTGACGTCACATCCCGTGTTTTTTCTAAGCGGAGCAGAAACTTGAAGAGGGAGGATAGCTTTTAGGGTTTTCTAAAGAACACATCATTTAAAAAAATTAATTGAATATAAAAAAGATCAAGCAGAAGACAGGAAAGTTATTTAGAAGGCAAAGAAGACAAAATGGAGAGATTTTTGTGATTCAATAGGCAGAACAACCCCTATAGCTTAGGTATGGGGAATGATTAAGAAAATGAAGGGAAATAGACCAGAGAGAACATATCCAGTTCTAAAACATGAAGAAGGAACAGCAGTAACAAATGAAGAAAAACTAGAAGTAATGGCAAGAACATTTGCAAAGATCCATAGTTCAGATAATTTAACAGAAACGGGAAAATTTAGGAGAGAGCAGAAAAGAAGGATAAATGATTTTATTTTAGAAGGTGAAACAACTCCAGGAAATGTCATGGATGTTTATTTTTCTTTGCAAGAAATGAAGAGAGCGATATTTAGATCAGGATTAACAGCACCAGGAAAAGATCAGATATGCTATATTATGTTAAAAAAAAACCTAGGGAAACAAGCTGAAGAAAAACTTCTCGGTTTATATAATAAGATTTGGAAAGAAGGAAGATTACCTTCTAATTAGAAGGAAGCAATTATTGTGCCAATTGTTAAACCAGGAAAGGATCCAACAAACCCTTTAAGTTATAGACCAATTGCACTTACTTCATGTTTAGGAAAGATTATGGAGAGAATGATAACAGAAAGGATTACATATTATGTAGAAAGTAAAAGACTGTTGTATGACATGGTATGGAAGGATGGGTTGCTTATAAAATTATATAAAATGGGCATAACAGGAAGGGCTTATAATTGGATTGAAGATTTTTTGTTTAATAGTTATACAGGTACAGATGGGAGTAACAAAATCTGATAAATATAAAATTGATAATGGAACTCTACAGGAAAGTATTATCAGTCCTTTATTATTCTCAATTGTAAGTAATGAACAACTGACAACAGCTTAATCGGTAAGTGTATCTGTCGCTGCTCCTGCAGTTAATTAATGAATTATTTCCACCTGTGGCCACGTCACCTGTCAGCGTGTATTCCCTCACTGCCAGTAACTTAGCTGATAAACCAAACAGGGATATCCTCATGATTTGCTATTAGCTCAGGCTAATTTAGCATGATGCACTTTTTCTTTTCTTTTTTTTTTAACAATGGTCGGAATGTGAAACAGTGTCCTGCATTTTAATGGGTCTGATTCAGAAAAAGTGAAAAAATTCCACCTGAGCTTTTCTGTAACAAAGAAGGCAGAGCTGCATCGGCTGTCAGTCAATAAGCAGTGGACACCTGTGAAGGGAAAACCATTTCAGGTGACTATCTCTTGAAGCTCATTAAGAGAATGCCAAGAGTGTATGAAGCAGTAATCAAAGCAAAAGGTGGCTACTTTGAAGAACCTAGAATATAAGACATATTTTCAGTTGTTTCACACTTTTTGTTAAGTATATAATTCCACATGTTTTAATTCATAGTTTTGATGCCTTTAGTGTGAATCTACAATTGTCATAGTTATGAAAATTAAGAAAACTCTTTGAAGGAGAAGGTGTGTCTAAACCACCTCCTCCATTACCATCTGGTACGCTGGTGCCACCGCCAAAGACAAGAGCAGAGTGCAGCGTGTCATCCGGTCTGCAGAGAAGGTGATTGGCTGCAATTTTCCATCTCTCCAGGACCTGTAAGCCTCCAGGACTCTGAGGCGTGCAAAAAAGCACAGAAGCACACATTGATCCAGTAATCTGTTCTACATTAGATGGTAATAGCGGGTGATCTGTCTTCTCTGGATGATGTCACAGTTAACAGAACGTCAGATCAGGTGTACCTACTATGAAGAAAAAAGAGAGAGCAAAAAGTTAAAAGATGAAATGACAACAGTCATTTCAATGTAATGCAATGCAAAACTGCATTGCATCTACTTTTTTTAGACAAATGCAAGAAAGTAATAAATATAATGACATGCTTAATTGGAAGGGAGTGGGGAGCAGATAGATGGTGCTGCTGTAGAAGGTCGTGAGGATGGGCGGGGACAGGTGGGCTCTCCTCATCCTCCGCAGTAAGTGCAAGCGCTTCTGTGCCCTCTTCTCCAGTGACATGGTGTTCACAAACCAGCTGAGGTTGTGTGTTATGTGCACCCCGAGGAATTTATTGCTGCTGACCACCTCCACAGCTGAGCTGTTAATGAGAAGTGGAGCATGGCGAGGCCATTTCTTCCTGAAGTCCATGATGATCTCCTTCGTTTTCTCTACGTTCAGGATCAGTCCTGGTCCTGGTCCTGGTCCTGGTCGTTGTCGTCTCTAATCAGGCCCACCACCGTCGTGTCGTCTGCAAACTTCACAATGTGATTGGTGGTGAACCTGGGGACACAGTCGTGTGTCATCTGGGTGAACAGCAGGGGGCTCAGGACGCAGCCCTGAGGAAAGCCCGTGCTGAGGGTGATGACATCAGAGGTGTTCTGTCCGACCCGGACCAACTGAGGTCTGTTGGTGATGAACAAAAAGTTAAAAGCTGAAATGACAACAGTCATGCAAAACTGGAGAACAGTAGACTGGAGAACACTAGAACTCAGTAGAGTGAGAAATATAGGCCCTGATGTCCTTCAGTAGCCTAAGCAGCATAACTATATGGGTAGCTCAGTGTAACATAAGCCACTCTAATTATAAGCTTTGTCAAAAGGGAACGTTTTAAGTCTAGTCTTAAAAGTAGACAGGGTGTCTGCCTCACGGACCAAAATTAGGAGTTGGTTCCACAGGAGAGGAGCCTGATAGCTAAAGGATCTGCCTCCCATTCTACTTTTAGAGACTCTAGGAACCACCAGTAGACCTGAAGTCGAGAGCAAAGTGCTCTGTTAGGAACATACAAGGTAATCAGAACTCTGATATATGATGGAGCTTGATTATAAAGGGCTTTATATGTTAGAAGAAGAATTTTAAATTCTATTCTTGATTTAACAGGAAGCTAATGAAGGGAAGTTAAAATAGGAGAAATATGATCCCTCTTGTTTATTTTCATCAGAACTTTTGCTGCAGCATTTTGGATCAGCTGAAGACTTTGAATTGCATTTTGTGGACTTCCTGATAGTAAAGAATTACAATAGTCCAGCCTTCAAGTAACAAATACATAGACTAGTTTTTCAGCATCGCTCCTGCACAGAATATTTGTAATTCTGGCGATATTCCCGAGGTGAAAAAAGGAAACTCTGGAAACCTGTTTAATATGGGATTTAAATGACATGTCTTGGTCAAAAATAACACCAAGATTTTTTACTTTATTACCAGAGGCTAAGTTAATGCCATCCAGATTAAGTGATTGATGAAGAAGTTTAGTTTTTGAGGACTCTGGTTTAAAGATTATAACTTCTGTCTTGTCAGAATTTAAAAGCAGAAAATTTAAAGTCATCCAGGTTTTGATGTTATCAAGACATGACTGCAGTCGAAGTAATTGATTGGATTCATTAGGATTTATGGATAAATAAAGCTTAGTCTCATCAGCATAACAGTGGAAATGAATGCCAATCTGTTTGTTAATTATGCCAGTTGGAAGCATATATATAGTAAAGAGAATTAGTCCAGGCACTGAACCCTGTATAGATATATAAAGATATATTCTATAAATCCACTGGGTTCATTAAATCCATATTCAAAACACGATTTACTACAAGCTTACTAACTATAGCTGAAGGACCTGTGTACATATTAGTTTTATTTTTACTGTTATACTGCTTGATTTATATCACCCATTCAATGTTATAATAATAGATTTATATAAATGTATAATTCCAACTGTTGATAAAGATTTAACAACAATAGTCCACATCCCTTAACTCTTAGGTCATTGTTACTAAATGTCTACCAGGGAATACTTGAAAATTGTTGTTAACTTGTGTGAAAGTAAATGGTTTAGCTCCACAATACAAATATATAGTCAATTTATCAACAGTCTACTGAGGCACTTCAGCCTCCTCACCACACAGAGAGACAGCTGGTCACAATGCTCTTTATGGTGCTTCTGTAGAAGGTCGTGAGGATGGGCCAGGACAGGTGGGCTCTCCTCATCCTCTGCAGGAAGTACAAGCGCTTCTGTGCCCTCCTCCCCAGTGACGTGGTGTTCACAGACCAGGAGAGGTTGTGCGTCATGTGCACCCCGAGGAATTTGGTGCTCCTGACCACCTCCACAGATGAGCTGGTGATGAGCAGTGGAGCGTGGTGAGGCCGGTTCTTCCTGAAGTCCACGATGATCTCTGTCGTTTTCTCCACGTTCAGGATCAGTCCTGGTCCTGGTCGTTGTCGTCTCTAATCAGGCCCACCACCGTTGTGTCGTCTGAAAACTTCACAATGCAACTGGTGGTGAATCTGGGGACGCAGTCGTGTGTCATCAGGGTGAACAGCAGGGGGCTCAAGACACAGCCTTGAGGGGAGCCCGTGCTGAGGGTGATGACATCAGAGGTGTTCTGTCAGACCCGGACCAAATGAGGTCAGGAGGTGAGGAAGTCTAGCAGGCAGTTGCGAAGGGGTGTGCTGAAGCCCAGATGTTTCAGTTTTTCCGCCAGATGCTGTAAGATAATGGTGTTGAACGCTGAACTGAAGTCCAGGAACATGCTCAAGGGGGCGGGGCGTGGGTGGGCTTGGAACCCGTTAATAACTGCTTGCAGTTCTAGTTATTATTATTAGGGTTCCAAGCCCGCAGCGCAGCCGCGCAGGCGAACGGCTATGCCGTTCGTCTGCTCTGTGAGCAGAGAACCCTATTGTTTTTCTAGTGTTTTTAAATTATTTATTATTATTAGGGTTCCAAGCCCGCAGCGCAGGCGAACGGCTATGCCGTTCGTCTGCTCTGTGAGCAGAGAACCCTATTGTTTTTCTAGTGTTTTTAAATTATTTATTATTATTATTACGGGTAATTATTATTCTCCGCTAAAACGCGTTGGGCGGCCCATGCGGATTTGTAACGAACCTAATGAATCAGGTATCCAAGTACAGAATGTGCACCGCTACTCAAACCCAGAAATTCAGACCCCTCAACAACTAGGGGGCGCTATAACAAAGGACAATGCGTTTAGGCCTATAACCACCAAACTACTGGTCCCACACTCAAAAACTTCACATCACTTTGTTTATTGGATGATTCTGCAAAATAAAGGGAATTGGCACACCCTTCGTTTCCCAGCTAGTTTTCGCGCTACATGGCTACAAAGGTTAAACCTTTCTTGTTAAACTCCTCCTACATTTTTTATGCAATCCGCGCAAAACTCCATATATAACCGCGTAATGGACAAATAAAAAAAGTTAACGCGCCGGATTTTTGAATTTTGACTATTTCGAAAAGTAACGCTAAAATAAGTGATTGTTAGCTAGCTAGCTCTAAATGTAATTGCTGATTATTCTAAAACCATAACAGATTTTGACATGTCCTTCATAACCCAGAGTCCAAATAAGATTTTGCACATGTGACCCGCGTTTGAGGATCGTCCGTCACTAGGGGGCGCTGTGATGTCAAGAAATCTACTACGCAAGAATGGCTGATCGGAATTTTACAAAACCTTCTTCATCCCCTTCCAGTCATATCCCTGAACTCAGGTATTAAATATGGTAATGATTAAAACAAGTGGGCGGGGCCTATTTCCAAAAGTGTTAAAAAACCTGGAGAATAATAAAAACAATAAAGTAAAGAATAAAAAATGCTTTAAAATCAATTTTTTGACCCCAGATTTTCAGGATGTATTCTGTGAATAAGGTGTAACAATTCTCTCACTGCATGTATTGTTTTTTTTTGAAGTGCTACACTCTGAATTTTTAAAAGTTTGTAAAATGGAGAAATCAATGTATTTTCCACAAATATTGTTCAACCCCCAAAAATATGGCCTCTATTTGTAAAGCACATGCAGAATAAACATGGATTTCAGTTTGGTAAAAATCCAGGCGAGTTTGACCAATTTACAAGACTTTGAAAATAAATGGTACAAGACTATAAAGTTTAATATTTTATTTCTCTGAATCCATTTTTTTAATGACCATAAAAAAAATCCTGTGGTTAGATAAAGCACTCTTTGAGATCCATAAATATTTTCAGAATTTTAGAGCCAACCGTTGATTATTAACGAATTTATGAAGTTTGTGATCAGTTCACAGCTTTCATCATCCAGAGCTCTGACTGCAGAGCTTTGAACAGGGCGGCCATTTTGCCCATATTTGGGCACATCACAGGAAGTGACGTCAAAGCAGCCATCTTAGGTCAGACCAAGCTGCCATCTTAGGTCAGACCATAGAGAATACAAGTCAATTGAGGAAAATGTACTTTATGTTTCAGACACTCTGAATCCGGTGAATTCTCACCCGATTTCCATTAAATCAACTGACTGAAAACGTCACCCCTTTAGGGGCTACATGGGACCAATTGATTGAATTAAACGATTGTCTAACTTAATAAATAATTTCGGTTTTGTATTGAAAGTAAGCAAACTTCCAGAGCTACGTCCCAGGAAGCCAGACTTTTACTCCGCTTATGGGTGCGCATATAAAAGGACACCAGGAACCAGATCCTGGGGAATTACCTTCCATAAGTAAGATTTTATGATAGATAATCCTCATGCTTTACAGTTACAGTGTTTCCGGCATAAACACAATATGTGCTAATGGGTACAGCGATGGAAGTAGAGAAAAGTACATTAAACACCAAAAACAAACAAAATGGTCCTAAATTACTGGATCGACATGATTTGTGGGGAGGGGGGGGGGAAGCCCGTGCTGAGGGTGATTAGGTTTTTTGTTGATTTCTTTTTGTTGATAATTGCTGTTGTCTGTAGATCGGTGTCTGTGTATATAGCTTAAATATATATATATATATATATATATATATATATATATATATATATATATATATATATATATATATATATATATATATATATATATATATATAATATTGGAAGAATTTTAGAGCAAACTGTTGATTTTTAAAGAATTTATTTATGAATTTAAAGAGAATAACATTTCCGAAATGTGCCCATGTAGGGATTTAAAATTTCCAGTAGATGGCAGTATTTGATTATATATGGATTTTTTACACACACACACTTATATACATAAGCTTTACATTTAATGTAGCTAGTTGCGGAGCCAGAGGGGTGTCAGGGGTGGCATTTAGAGTAGCAAGATGGCGGCCAGTCACTAGGGGAGGTCACTGGCCGCCATCTTGCTACTCCGTTCTCACACAGAACCCCATAGCATTTGGTTGCAACAACAAGCAGTTTGGCTGTGAGAAAACGTTTCACAGGTAACTTTACAGTCAGTGGATGTTATACTTACTATACAAATTACTTTTGTTTAGGTAACACTTTATTTGTGCCTAAGATTTACATGATACTGTCATAAACAGAGGCTGCACAGTGAAGCAGTGAGAAGTGTTGTTGCCTTCTGGGTTCAATCACCTGGGTCTTTCAAATCCTCCCGGGTCTTTCAAATCCTCCCGGGTCTTTCAAATCCTCTGGGTCTTTCTGCATGGAGTTTGAATGTTCTACCTGTGCATGCGTAGGTTCACTCCGGGTACGCCAGCTTCCTCCCACAGTTCAAAAACATGACTGTTAGTTTATTTGGCTTCTCTAAGTTGTCCTTAGGTGTGAGTGTGTGCAAGAATGGTTGTTTGTCCTGTCTGTCTCTGTGTTGCCCTGTGACAGATTGCCGACCTGTCCAGGGTGTAACCCGCCTTTCGCTCAGTGAACGCTGTGTATATATATATATATATATATATATATATATATATATATATATATATATATATATATATATATATATATATACACAGAAAGCTATATACACAGAAAGCTATATACACGGTAGACTGTGCGTTAATGTAACGCAGAAGGTCTGGAGATGCTACGTTGGTGTAGCTTGTAGGACCTGAACAGGGGAGAGAGGCAGAGTCAAGTGTCACGGGGCCTCTGGGCCGTGTTAATAAGGCTGGTAGCGGATGGGAAAAAACTGTTTTTGTGTCGTGACGTTTTGGTCCTGATGGACCGCTGCCTCCTGCCAGAAGGAAGTGTCTGAAATATTTTGTGACTGGGGTGTCACAAAATCGGCCACAATCTTCCCTGCACGCCTCAGAGTCCTGGAGGCTTACAGGTCCTGGAGAGATGGAAAATTGCAGCCAGTCACCTTCTCATCAGACCGGATGACACGCTGCAGTCTGCTCTTGTCTTTGGCGGTGGCACCAGCGTACCAGATGGTAATGGAGGAGGTGGTTTAGACACACCTTCTCCTTCAAAGAGTTTTCTTAATTTTCATAACTATGACAATTGTATATTCACACTAAAGGCATCAAAACTATGAATTAACACATGTGGAATTATATACTTAACAAAAAAGTGTGAAACAACTGAAAATATGTCTTATATTCTAGGTTCTTCAAAGTAGCCACCTTTTGCTTTGATTACTGCTTTGTACACTCTTGGCATTCTCTTAATGAGCTTCAAGAGATAGTCACCTGAAATGGTTTTCCCTTCACAGGTGTCCCCTGTCAGGTTTAATAAGTGGGATGTCTTGCCTCTTAAATGGGGTTGGGACCATCAGTTGTGTTGTGCAGAAGTCAAGTGGATACACAGCTGATAGTCCTACTGAATAAACTGTTAGAATTTGTATTATGGCAAGAAAAAAGCAGCTAAGTAAAGAAAAACGAGTGGCCATAATTACCTTAAGAACTGAAGGTCATTCAGTCCGAATAATTGGGAAAACTTTGAAAGTGTCCCCAAGTGCAGTCGCAAAAACCATCAAGCGCTACAAAGAAACTGGCTCACACGAGGACCGCCCCAGGAAAGGAAGACCAAGAGTCACCTCTGCTGTGGAGGATAAATTCATCCTAGTCACCAGCCTCAGAAATCGCAGGTTGACAGCAGCTCAGATTAGAGACCAGGTCAATGCCACACAGAGTTCTAGCAGCAGACACATCTCTAGAACAACTGTTAGGAGACTGTGTGAATCAGGCCTTCATGTTAAAACAGCTGCTAGGAAACCACTGCTAAGGACAGGCAACAAGTAGAAGAGAATTGTTTGGGCTAAAGAACACAAGGAATGGACATTAGACCAGTGGAAATCTGTGCTTTGGTCTGATGAGTCCAAAGTTGAGATCTTTGGTTCCAACCATCGTGTCTTTGTGCAACGCAGAAAAGGTTTAACAGATGGACTCTATTCAATTCAATTCAATTGTATTTATATAGCGCCAATTCATGAAACATGTCATCTCGAGGCACTTTACAAAGTCAAATCAATCATATTATACAGATTGGTCAAAAATTTCCTATATAAGGGAACCAGTTGATTGCTTCAAAGTCCCGACAAGCAGCATTCACTCCTGGAGAAGCGTAGAGCTACAGGGAGAGACGTCTGCATTGTCCATGGCTTTGCAGCAATCCCTCATACTGAGCAAGCATGAAGCGACAGTCGAAAAAAAAACCCACCCATTAGCGGGAAGGAAAAACCTCCAGCAGAACCGGGCTCAGTATGAACGGTCATCTGCCTCGACCGACTGGGGGTTAAAGAATACAGAGCAGAGACACAACAAGAGAGACAAACAAGCACAGAAGCACACATTGATCCAGTAATCTGTTCTATATTAGATAGTAATAGCGGGTGATCTGTCTTCTCTGGATGATGTCACAGTTAACAGAACGTCAGATCAGGTGTACCTACTATGAAGAAAAAAGAGAGAGCAAAAAGTTAAAAGCTGAAATGACAACAGTCATTTCAATGTAATGCAATGCAAAACTGCATTGCATCTACTTTTTTTAGACAAATGCAAGAAAGTAATAAATATTATGACATGCTTAATTGGAAGGGAGTGGGGAGCAGATAGATGGTGCTGCTGTAGAAGGTCGTGAGGATGGGCGGGGACAGGTGGGCTCTCCTCATCCTCCGCAGTAAGTGCAAGCGCTTCTGTTCCCTCTTCTCCAGTGACATGGTGTTCACAAACCAGCTGAGGTTGTGTGTTATGTGCACCCCGAGGAATTTATTGCTGCTGGCCACCTCCACAGCTGAGCTGTTAATGAGAAGTGGAGCATGGCGAGGCCATTTCTTCCTGAAGTCCATGATGATCTCCTTCGTTTTCTCCACGTTCAGGATCAATCCTGGTCGTTGTTGTCTCTAATCAGGCCCACCACCGTCGTGTCGTCTGCAAACTTCACGATGTGATTGGTGGTGAACCTGGGGACACAGTCGTGTGTCATCAGGGTGAACAGCAGGGGGCTCAGGACGCAGCCCTGAGGAAAGCCCGTGCTGAGGGTGATGACATCAGAGGTTTTCTGTCCGACCCAGACCAACTGAGGTCTGTTGGTGATGAAGTCTAGTAGGCAGTTGCGAACAGGTGTGCTGAAGCCCAGATGTTCCAGTTTTGATGGTGTTGAACGCTGAACTGAAGTCCAGGAACATGCTCAAGGGGGCGGTGCGTGGGTGGGCTTGGAACCCGTTAATAACTGCTTGCAGTTCTAGTTATTATTATTATTATTACGGGTAATTATTATTCTCCGCTAAAACGCGTTGGGCGGCCCATGCGGATTTGTAACGAACCTATTGAATCAGGTATCCAAGTACAGAATGTGCACCGCTACTCAAACCCAGAAATTCAGACCCCTCAACAACTAGGGGGCGCTATAACAAAGGACAATGCGTTTTGGCCTATAACCACCAAACTACTGGTCCCACACTCAAAAACTTCACATCACTTTGTTTATTGGATGATTCTGCAAAATAAAGGGAATTGGCACACCCTTCGTTTCCCAGCTAGTTTTCGCGCTACATGGCTACAAAGGTTAAACCTTTCTTGTTTAACTCCTCCTACATTTTTTATGCAATCCGCGCAAAACTCCACATATAACAGCGTAATGGACAAATAAAAAAAGTGAACGCGCCGGATTTTTGAATTTTGACTTTTTCGAAAAGTAACGCTAAAATAAGTGATTGTTAGCTAGCTACCTCTAAATGTAATTGCTGATTATTCTAAAACCATAACAGATTTTGACATGTCCTTCATAACCCATAGTCCAGATAAGATTTTGCACATGTGACCCGCATTTGAGGATCGTCCATCACTAGGGGGCGCTGTGATGTCAAGAAATCTACTACGCAAGAATGGCTGATCGGATTTTTACAAAACCTTCTTCATCCCCTTCCAGTCATACCCCTGAACTCAGGTATTAAATATGGTAATTATTAAAACAAGTGGGCGGGGCCTATTTCCAAAAGTGTTAAAAAACCTGGAGAATAATAAAAACAATAAAGTAAAGAATAAAAAATGCTTTAAAATCAATTTTTTGATCCCAGATTTTCAGGATGTATTCTGTGAATAAGGTGTAACAATTCTCTCACTGCATGTATTGTTTTTTTTTGAAGTGCTACACTCTGAATTTTTAAAAGTTTGTAAAATGGAGAAATCAATGTATTTTCCACAAATATTGTTCAACCCCCCAAAATATGGCCTCTATTTGTAAAGCACATGCAGAATAAACATGGATTTCAGTTTGGTAAAAATCCAGGCGAGTTTGACCAATTTACAAGACTTTGAAAATAAATGGTACAAGACTATAAAGTTTAATATTTTATTTCTCTGAATCCATTTTTTTAATGACCATAAAAAAAATCCTGTGGTTAGATAAAGCACTTTTTGAGATCCATGAATATTTTCAGAATTTTAGAGCCAACCGTTGATTATTAACGAATTTATGAAGTTTGTGATCAGTTCACAGCTTTCATCATCCAGAGCTCTGACTGCAGAGCTTTGAACAGGGCGGCCATTTTGCCCATATTTGGGCACATCACAGGAAGTGACGTCAAAGCAGCCATCTTAGGTCAGACCAAGCTGCCATCTTAGGTCAGACCATAGAGAACACAGACATGAATACGTAGACGCCGCGTCCTCGGTTGAGAGGCGTGCCGACAGAGCGGCCATCTTAGGTCAGACCAAGCTGCAGTCAGACAGAATACAAGTCATTACAGGAAAATGTACTTTATGTTTTCAGACACTCTGAATCCGGTGAATTCTCACCCGATTTCCAGATAAATCAACTGACTGAAAACGTCACCCCTTTAGGGGCTACATGGGACCAATTGATTGAATTAAATTATTGTCTAACTTAATAAATAATTTCGATTTTGTATTGAAAGTAAGCAAACTTCCAGAGCTACGTCCCAGGAAGCCCGACTTTTACTCCGCTTATGGGTGCGCAAATAAAAGGACACTAGGAACCAGATCCTGGGGAATTACCTTCCATAAGTAAGATTTTATGATAGATCATCCTCATGCTTTACAGTTACAGTGTTTCCGGCATAAACACAATATGTGCTAATGGGTACAGCGATGGAAGTAGAGAAAAGTACATTAAACACCAAAAACAAACAAAATGGTCCTAAATTACTGGATAGACATGATTTGTGGGGAGTGGGGGGGGAAGCCCGTGCTGAGGGTGATTAGGTTTTTTGTTGATTTCTTTTTGTTGATAATTGCTGTTGTCTGTAGATCGGTGTCTGTGTATATAGCTTAAATATATATATATATATATATATATATATATATATATATATATATATGCTTGTCGGGACTTTGATGCAATCAACTGGTTTCCTTATATAGGACATTTTATCCAATCTGTATAATCTGACCCAATCTGTATAATATGATTGAACTTGATTTTGTAAAGTGCCTTGAGATGACATGTTTCATGATTTGGCGCTATATAAATAAATAAATTGAATATATATATAATATTGGAAGAATTTTAGAGCAAACTGTTGATTTTTAAAGAATTTATTTATGAATTTAAAGAGAATAACATTTCCGAAATGTGCCCATGTAGGGATTTAAAATTTCCAGTAGATGGCAGTATTTGATTATATATGGATTTTTTACACACACACACTTATATACATAAGCTTTACATTGAATGTAGCTAGTTGCGGAGCCAGAGGGGTGGCAGGGGTGGCATTTGCCACCCCCAACAGAGCCCTTGCCACCCCCTACTGCCACCCCACTGGAAATGGTAATTTTAACATATAATACTTATGAGATCGGCAAAGATTTGCCAGGAAAACTGTAATTTCCGACTGTCCCTGAAGGCAGCCCATGCAGTAGCAGCCTACATGCTGCGCACTGATGCTGTTCATTGGTTAAGCTGACATGTGGTTCCTGCTTGATCCAAAACACACCCGCGGCTTTAGAGTACACTGTTGAGGAGTTTTGCAGGTATTTACAACATTTGACCGCTCAGCGGTAACCGCTGTGTTACCTTCCTAATGAGAGGCGGCACTTGTCATACATTTCTAAAAAGAAAAAAAAAATGGTTGTGCACCGCTCCGTCCGTAGTGCCTCGTTTATTATATTAGCCATGCTAGTGCTGATAGATCGTGTTTTAGACAGATTCTTTTAACATATGTTTCAGTGCACATGCTGCCCTGTAATGTTTTATTAATTTGGCCAGGATATATCTCCCAGCTCTTGCTTGAAATGTGTGTGGTAAGAATATGTGAAAAACCATTGTTAAGTTTATAATGACTGAAATGTAAATAGGCTATGTCATATGAAAGCTTTGAATTATAACCTAACTAGTTATATTAATTAATTTAATTAATCTATTTTTAATTTAGTATTATTTTAGCTAGCTACAGAAAACTAAAAACTATTGTTTAAATAATATTTAAAATAGTGTTGTCTTTGCCATACAGTCATGGAGTCTAAATACCAGGCTGCCTTATTTTGTGTAGAGCCCAAATGAAGAGAAAAGAGAATATCTCACAGTTCTTCTTAAAGAGGCAAAAACCAGGGCCAGACCAGGACCAGACAGAACCCTGCAGCAGTGACCAACCTGGAGAAGCCAGCCAGGAGACACCAGGCCCAAGTGTATCACCAGCAGGTTAGAGGCTGTGACAGAGAGTTATTAAGTAGTAAAATCCAATAAGCCTAATTGTAAAGGTTAGCATGATGCTTTTTGCATTTTTTATTGTGTCTGTTTATGAACACAATTGAAACAAGTGGGCAGGGCCTATTTGCAAAAGTGTGAGAGTAGGGAGTAGCAAGATGGCGGCCAGTCACTAGGGGAGGTCACTGGCCGCCATCTTGCTACTCCGTTCTCACACAGAACCCCATAGCATTTGGTTGCAACAACAAGCAGTTTGGCTGTGTGAAAACGTTTCACAGGTAACTTTAAAGTCAGTGGTTGTTATACTTACTATACAAATTACTTTTGTTTTGGTAACACTTTATTTGTGCCTAAGATTTACATGATACTGTCATAAACAGAGGCTGCACAGTGAAGCAGTGAGAAGTGTTGTTGCCTTCTGGGTTCAATCACCTGGGTCTTTCAAATCCTCCCGGGTCTTTCAAATCCTCCCGGGTCTTTCAAATCCTCCTGGGTCTTTCAAATCCTCTGGGTCTTTCTGCATGAAGTTTGAATGTTCTACCTGTGCATGCGTAGGTTCACTCCGGGTACGCTGGCTTCCTCCCACAGTTCAAAAACATGACTGTTAGTTTAATTGGCTTCTCTAAATTGTCCTTAGGTGTGAGTGTGTGCAAGAATGGTTGTTTGTCCTGTCTGTCTCTGTGTTGCCCTGTGACAGATTGCCGACCTATATATATATATATATATATATATATATATATATATATATATATATATATATATATACACAGAAAGCTATATACACGGTAGACTGTGCGTTAATGTAACGCAGAAGGTCTGGAGATGCTACGTTGGTGTAGCTTGTAGGACCTGAACAGGGGAGAGAGGCAGAGTCAAGTGTCACGGGGCCTCTGGGCCGTGTTAATAAGGCTGGTAGCGGATGGGAAAAAACTGTTTTTGTGTCGTGAGGTTTTGGTCCTGATGGACCGCTGCCTCCTGCCAGAAGGAAGTGTCTGAAATATTTTGTGACTGGGGTGTCACAAAATCGGCCACAATCTTCCCTGCACACCTCAGAGTCCTGGAGGCTTACAGGTCCTGGAGAGATGGAAAATTGCAGCCAATCACCTTCTCTGCAGACCGGATGACACGCTGCAGTCTGCTCTTGTCTTTGGCGGTGGCACCAGCGTACCAGATGGTAATGGAGGAGGTGGTTTAGACACACCTTCTCCTTCAAAGAGTTTTCTTAATTTTCATAACTATGACAATTGTAGATTCACACTAAAGGCATCAAAACTATGAATTAACACATGTGGAATTATATACTTAACAAAAAAGTGTGAAACAACTGAAAATATGTCTTATATTCTAGGTTCTTCAAAGTAGCCACCTTTTGCTTTGATTACTGCTTCGTACACTCTTGGCATTCTCTTAATGAGCTTCAAGAGATAGTCACCTGAAATGGTTTTCCCTTCACAGGTGTCCCCTGTCAGGTTTAATAAGTGGGATGTCTTGCCTCTTATATGGGGTTGGGACCATCAGTTGTGTTGTGCAGAAGTCAAGTGGATACACAGCTTATAGTCCTACTGAATAAACTGTTAGAATTTGTATTATGGCAAGAAAAAAGCAGCTAAGTAAAGAAAAACAAGTGGCCATAATTACTTTAAGAACTGAAGGTCATTCAGTCTGAAAAATTGGGAAAACTTTGAAAGTGTCCCCAAGTGCAGTCGCAAAAACCATCAAGCGCTACAAAGAAACTGGCTCACACGAGGACCGCCCCAGGAAAGGAAGACCAAGAGTCACCTCTGCTGTGGAGGATAAATTCATCCTAGTCACCAGCCTCAGAAATCGCAGGTTGACAGCAGCTCAGATTAGAGACCAGGTCAATGCCACACAGAGTTCTAGCAGCAGACACATCTCTAGAACAACTGTTAGGAGACTGTGTGAATCAGGCCTTCATGGTAAAACAGCTGCTAGGAAACCACTGCTAAGGACAGGCAACAAGTAGAAGAGAATTGCTTGGGCTAAAGAACACAAGGAATGGACATTAGACCAGTGGAAATCTGTGCTTTGGTCTGATGAGTCCAAAGTTGAGATCTTTGGTTCCAACCATCGTGTCTTTGTGCGACGCAGAAAAGGTTTAACAGATGGACTCTATTCAATTCAATTCAATTGTATTTATATAGCGCCAATTCATGAAACATGTCATCTCGAGGCACTTTACAAAGTCAAAATCAATCATATTATACAGATTGGTCAAAAATTTCCTATATAAGGGAACCAGTTGATTGCTTCAAAGTCCCGACAAGCAGCATTCACTCCTGGAGAAGCATAGAGCTACAGGGAGAGACGTCTGCATTGTCCATGGCTTTGCAGCAATCCCTCATACTGAGCAAGCATGAAGCGACAGTCGAAAAAAAAACCCACCCATTAGCGGGAAGGAAAAACCTCCAGCAGAACCGGGCTCAGTATGAACGGTCATCTGCCTCGACCGACTGGGGGTTAAAGAATACAGAGCAGAGACACAACAAGAGAGACAAACATGCACAGAAGCACACATTGATCCAGTAATCTGTTCTACATTAGATAGTAATAGCGGGTGATCTGTCTTCTCTGGATGATGTCACAGTTAACAGAACGTCAGATCAGGTGTACCTACTATGAAGAAAAAAGAGAGAGCAAAAAGTTAAAAGCTGAAATGACAACAGTCATTTCAATGTAATGCAATGCAAAACTGCATTGCATCTACTTTTTTTAGACAAATGCAAGAAAGTAATAAATATAATGACATGCTTAATTGGAAGGGAGTGGGGAGCAGATAGATGGTGCTGCTGTAGAAGGTCGTGAGGATGGGCGGGGACAGGTGGGCTCTCCTCATCCTCCGCAGTAAGTGCAAGCGCTTCTGTTCCCTCTTCTCCAGTGACATGGTGTTCACAAACCAGCTGAGGTTGTGTGTTATGTGCACCCCGAGGAATTTATTGCTGCTGGCCACCTCCACAGCTGAGCTGTTAATGAGAAGTGGAGCATGGCGAGGCCATTTCTTCCTGAAGTCCATGATGATCTCCTTCGTTTTCTCCACGTTCAGGATCAGTCCTGGTCCTGGTCCTGGTCGTTGTTGTCTCTAATCAGGCCCACCACCGTCGTGTCGTCTGCAAACTTCACGATGTGATTGGTGGTGAACCTGGGGACACAGTCGTGTGTCATCAGGGTGAACAGCAGGGGGCTCAGGACGCAGCCCTGAGGAAAGCCCGTGCTGAGGGTGATGACATCAGTGGTTTTCTGTCCGACCCAGACCAACTGAGGTCTGTTGGTGATGAAGTCTAGTAGGCAGTTGCGAACAGGTGTGCTGAAGCCCAGATGTTCCAGTTTTGATGGTGTTGAATGCTGAACTGAAGTCCAGGAACATGCTCAAGGGGGCGGTGCGTGGGTGGGCTTGGAACACGTTAATAACTGCTTGCAGTTCTAGTTATTATTATTATTATTATTATTACGGGTAATTATTATTCTCCGCTAAAACGCGTTGGGCGGCCCATGCGGATTTGTAACGAACCTATTGAATCAGGTATCCAAGTACAGAATGTGCACCGCTACTCAAACCCAGAAATTCAGACCCCTCAACAACTAGGGGGCGCTATAACAAAGGACAATGCGTTTTGGCCTATAACCACCAAACTACTGGTCCCACACTCAAAAACTTCACATCACTTTGTTTATTGGATGATTCTGCAAAATAAAGGGAATTGGCACACCCTTCGTTTCCCAGCTAGTTTTCGCGCTACATGGCTACAAAGGTTAAACCTTTCTTGTTTAACTCCTCCTACATTTTTTATGCAATCCGCGCAAAACTCCACATATAACAGCGTAATGGACAAATAAAAAAAGTGAACGCGCCGGATTTTTGAATTTTGACTTTTTCGAAAAGTAACGCTAAAATAAGTGATTGTTAGCTAGCTAGCTCTAAATGTAATTGCTGATTATTCTAAAACCATAACAGATTTTGACATGTCCTTCATAACCCATAGTCCAAATAAGATTTTGCACATGTGACCCGCGTTTGAGGATCGTCCATCACCAGGGGGCGCTGTGATGTCAAGAAATCTACTACGCAAGAATGGCTGATCGGATTTTTACAAAACCTTCTTCATCCCCTTCCAGTTATACCCCTGAACTCAGGTATTAAATATGGTAATTATTAAAACAAGTGGGCGGGGCCTATTTCCAAAAGTGTTAAAAAACCTGGAGAATAATAAAAACAATAAAGTAAAGAATAAAAAATGCTTTAAAATCAATTTTTTGATCCCAGATTTTCAGGATGTATTCTGTGAATAAGGTGTAACAATTCTCTCACTGCATGTATTGTTTTTTTTTGAAGTGCTACACTCTGAATTTTTAAAAGTTTGTAAAATGGAGAAATCAATGTATTTTCCACAAATATTGTTCAACCCCCCAAAATATGGCCTCTATTTGTAAAGCACATGCAGAATAAACATGGATTTCAGTTTGGTAAAAATCCAGGCGAGTTTGACCAATTTACAAGACTTTGAAAATAAATGGTACAAGACTATAAAGTTTAATATTTTATTTCTCTGAATCCATTTTTTTAATGACCATAAAAAAAATCCTGTGGTTAGATAAAGCACTCTTTGAGATCCATGAATATTTTCAGAATTTTAGAGCCAACCGTTGATTATTAACGAATTTATGAAGTTTGTGATCAGTTCACAGCTTTCATCATCCAGAGCTCTGACTGCAGAGCTTTGAACAGGGCGGCCATTTTGCCCATATTTGGGCACATCACAGGAAGTGACGTCAAAGCAGCCATCTTAGGTCAGACCAAGCTGCCATCTTAGGTCAGACCATAGAGAACACAGACATGAATACGTAGACGCCGCGTCCTCGGTTGAGAGGCGTGCCGACAGAGCGGCCATCTTAGGTCAGACCAAGCTGCAGTCAGACAGAATACAAGTCATTACAGGAAAATGTACTTTATGTTTTCAGACACTCTGAATCCGGTGAATTCTCACCCGATTTCCAGATAAATCAACTGACTGAAAACGTCACCCCTTTAGGGGCTACATGGGACCAATTGATTGAATTAAATTATTGTCTAACTTAATAAATAATTTCGATTTTGTATTGAAAGTAAGCAAACTTCCAGAGCTACGTCCCAGGAAGCCCGACTTTTACTCCGCTTATGGGTGCGCAAATAAAAGGACACTAGGAACCAGATCCTGGGGAATTACCTTCCATAAGTAAGATTTTATGATAGATCATCCTCATGCTTTACAGTTACAGTTTTCCGGCATAAACACAATATGTGCTAATGGGTACAGCGATGGAAGTAGAGAAAAGTACATTAAACACCAAAAACAAACAAAATGGTCCTAAATTACTGGATAGACATGATTTGTGGGGAGTGGGGGGGGAAGCCCGTGCTGAGGGTGATTAGGTTTTTTGTTGATTTCTTTTTGTTGATAATTGCTGTTGTCTATAGATCGGTGTCTGTGTATATAGCTTAAATATATATATATATATATATATATATATATATATATATATATATATATATATATATATATATATATATATATATATATATGCTTGTTGGGACTTTGATGCAATCAACTGGTTTCCTTATATAGGACATTTTATCCAATCTGTATAATCTGACCCAATCTGTATAATATGATTGAACTTGATTTTGTAAAGTGCCTTGAGATGACATGTTTCATGATTTGGCGCTATATAAATAAATAAATTGAATATATATATAATATTGGAAGAATTTTAGAGCAAACTGTTGATTTTTAAAGAATTTATTTATGAATTTAAAGAGAATAACATTTCCGAAATGTGCCCATGTAGGGATTTAAAATTTCCAGTAGATGGCAGTATTTGATTATATATGGATTTTTTACACACACACACACACTTATATACATAAGCTTTACATTGAATGTAGCTAGTTGCGGAGCCAGAGGGGTGGCAGGGGTGGCATTTGCCACCCCCAACAGAGCCCTTGCCACCCCCTACTGCCACCCCACTGGAAATGGTAATTTTAACATATAATACTTATGAGATCGGCAAAGATTTGCCAGGAAAACTGTAATTTCCGACTGTCCCTGAAGGCAGCCCATGCAGTAGCAGCCTACATGCTGCGCACTGACGCTGTTCATTGGTTAAGCTGACATGTGGTTCCTGCTTGATCCAAAACACACCCGCGGCTTTAGAGTACACCGTTGAGGAGTTTTGCAGGTATTTACAACATTTTACAGCTCAGCGGTAACCGCTGTGTTACCTTCCTAATGAGAGGCGGCACTTGTCATACATTTCTAAAAAGAAAAAAAAAATGGTTGTGCACCGCTCCGTCCGTAGTGCCTCGTTTATTATATTAGCCATGCTAGTGCTGATAGATCGTGTTTTAGACAGATTCTTTTAACATATGTTTCAGTGCACATGCTGCCCTGTAATGTTTTATTAATTTGGCCAGGATATATCTCCCAGCTCTTGCTTGAAATGTGTGTGGTAAGAATATGTGAAAAACCATTGTTAAGTTTATAATGACTGAAATGTAAATAGGCTATGTCATATGAAAGCTTTGAATTATAACCTAACTAGTTATATTAATTAATTTAATTAATCTATTTTTAATTTAGTATTATTTTAGCTAGCTACAGAAAACTAAAAACTATTGTTTAAATAATATTTAAAATAGTGTTGTCTTTGCCATACAGTCATGGAGTCTAAATACCAGGCTGCCTTATTTTGTGTAGAGCCCAAATGAAGAGAAAAGAGAATATCTCACAGTTCTTCTTAAAGAGGCAAAAACCAGGGCCAGACCAGGACCAGACAGAACCCTGCAGCAGTGACCAACCTGGAGAAGCCAGCCAGGAGACACCAGGCCCAAGTGTATCACCAGCAGGTTAGAGGCTGTGACAGAGAGTTATTAAGTAGTAAAATCCAATAAGCCTAATTGTAAAGGTTAGCATGATGCTTTTTGCATTTTTTATTGTGTCTGTTTATGAACACAATTGAAACAAGTGGGCAGGGCCTATTTGCAAAAGTGTGAGAGTAGGGAGTAGCAAGATGGCGGCCAGTCACTAGGGGAGGTCACTGGCCGCCATCTTGCTACTCCGTTCTCACACAGAACCCCATAGCATTTGGTTGCAACAACAAGCAGTTTGGCTGTGTGAAAACGTTTCACAGGTAACTTTAAAGTCAGTGGTTGTTATACTTACTATACAAATTACTTTTGTTTTGGTAACACTTTATTTGTGCCTAAGATTTACATGATACTGTCATAAACAGAGGCTGCACAGTGAAGCAGTGAGAAGTGTTGTTGCCTTCTGGGTTCAATCACCTGGGTCTTTCAAATCCTCCCGGGTCTTTCAAATCCTCCCGGGTCTTTCAAATCCTCCTGGGTCTTTCAAATCCTCTGGGTCTTTCTGCATGAAGTTTGAATGTTCTACCTGTGCATGCGTAGGTTCACTCCGGGTACGCTGGCTTCCTCCCACAGTTCAAAAACATGACTGTTAGTTTAATTGGCTTCTCTAAATTGTCCTTAGGTGTGAGTGTGTGCAAGAATGGTTGTTTGTCCTGTCTGTCTCTGTGTTGCCCTGTGACAGATTGCCGACCTGTCCAGGGTGTAACCCGCCTCTCGCTCAGTGAACGCTGTGTGTATATATATATATATATATATATATATATATATATATATATATATACACACAGAAAGCTATATACACGGTAGACTGTGCGTTAATGTAACGCAGAAGGTCTGGAGATGCTACGTTGGTGTAGCTTGTAGGACCTGAACAGGGGAGAGAGGCAGAGTCAAGTGTCACGGGGCCTCTGGGCCGTGTTAATAAGGCTGGTAGCGGATGGGAAAAAACTGTTTTTGTGTCGTGAGGTTTTGGTCCTGATGGACCGCTGCCTCCTGCCAGAAGGAAGTATCTGAAATATTTTGTGACTGGGGTGTCACAAAATCGGCCAGAATCTTCCCTGCACGCCTCAGAGTCCTAGAGGCTTACAGGTCCTGAAGAGATGGAAAATTGCAGCCAATCACCTTCTCTGCAGACCGGATGACACGCTGCAGTCTGCTCTTGTCTTTGGCGGTGGCACCAGCGTACCAGATGGTAATGGAGGAGGTGGTTTAGACACACCTTCTCCTTCAAAGACTTTTCTTAATTTTCATAACTATGACAATTGTAGATTCACACTAAAGGCATCAAAACTATGAATTAACACATGTGGAATTATATACTTAACAAAAAAGTGTGAAACAACTGAAAATATGTCTTATATTCTAGGTTCTTCAAAGTAGCCACCTTTTGCTTTGATTACTGCTTCGTACACTCTTGGCATTCTCTTAATGAGCTTCAAGAGATAGTCACCTGAAATGGTTTTCCCTTCACAGGTGTCCCCTGTCAGGTTTAATAAGTGGGATGTCTTGCCTCTTATATGGGGTTGGGACCATCAGTTGTGTTGTGCAGAAGTCAAGTGGATACACAGCTTATAGTCCTACTGAATAAACTGTTAGAATTTGTATTATGGCAAGAAAAAAGCAGCTAAGTAAAGAAAAACAAGTGGCCATAATTACTTTAAGAACTGAAGGTCATTCAGTCCGAAAAATTGGGAAAACTTTGAAAGTGTCCCCAAGTGCAGTCGCAAAAACCATCAAGCGCTACAAAGAAACTGGCTCACACGAGGACCGCCCCAGGAAAGGAAGACCAAGAGTCACCTCTGCTGTGGAGGATAAATTCATCCTAGTCACCAGCCTCAGAAATCGCAGGTTGACAGCAGCTCAGATTAGAGACCAGGTCAATGCCACACAGAGTTCTAGCAGCAGACACATCTCTAGAACAACTGTTAGGAGACTGTGTGAATCAGGCCTTCATGGTAAAACAGCTGCTAGGAAACCACTGCTAAGGACAGGCAACAAGTAGAAGAGAATTGTTTGGGCTAAAGAACACAAGGAATGGACATTAGACCAGTGGAAATCTGTGCTTTGGTCTGATGAGTCCAAAGTTGAGATCTTTGGTTCCAACCATCGTGTCTTTGTGCGACGCAGAAAAGGTTTAACAGATGGACTCTATTCAATTCAATTCAATTGTATTTATATAGCGCCAATTCATGAAACATGTCATCTCGAGGCACTTTACAAAGTCAAAATCAATCATATTATACAGATTGGTCAAAAATTTCCTATATAAGGGAACCAGTTGATTGCTTCAAAGTCCCGACAGCATTCACTCCTGGAGAAGCGTAGAGCTACAGGGAGAGACGTCTGCATTGTCCATGGCTTTGCAGCAATCCCTCATACTGAGCAAGCATGAAGCAACAGTGGAAAGAAAAACCACCCATTAGCGGGAAGGAAAAACCTCCAGCAGAACCGGGCTCAGTATGAACGGTCATCTGCCTCGACCGACTGGGGGTTAAAGAAGACAGAGCAGAGACACAACAAGAGAGACAAAAAAGCACAGAAGCACACATTGATCCAGTAATCTGTTCTACATTAGATGGTAATAACAGGTGATCTGTCTTCTCTGGATGATGTCACAGTTAACAGAACGTCAGATCAGGTGTACCTACTATGAAGAAAAAAGAGAGAGCAAAAAGTTAAAAGCTGAAATGACAACAGTCATTTCAATGTAATGCAATGCAAAACTGCATTGCATCTACTTTTTTTAGACAAATGCAAGAAAGTAATAAATATTATGACATGCTTAATTGGAAGGGAGTGGGGAGCAGATAGATGGTGCTGCTGTAGAAGGTCGTGAGGATGGGCGGGGACAGGTGGGCTCTCCTCATCCTCCGCAGTAAGTGCAAGCGCTTCTGTTCCCTCTTCTCCAGTGACATGGTGTTCACAAACCAGCTGAGGTTGTGTGTTATGTGCACCCCGAGGAATTTATTGCTGCTGGCCACCTCCACAGCTGAGCTGTTAATGAGAAGTGGAGCATGGCGAGGCCATTTCTTCCTGAAGTCCATGATGATCTCCTTCGTTTTCTCCACGTTCAGGATCAGTCCTGGTCCTGGTCCTGGTCGTTGTTGTCTCTAATCAGGCCCACCACCGTCGTGTCATCTGCAAACTTCACGATGTGATTGGTGGTGAACCTGGGGACACAGTCGTGTGTCATCAGGGTGAACAGCAGGGGGCTCAGGACGCAGCCCTGAGGAAAGCCCGTGCTGAGGGTGATGACATCAGTGGTTTTCTGTCCGACCCAGACCAACTGAGGTCTGTTGGTGATGAAGTCTAGTAGGCAGTTGCGAACAGGTGTGCTGAAGCCCAGATGTTCCAGTTTTGATGGTGTTGAACGCTGAACTGAAGTCCAGGAACATGCTCAAGGGGGCGGTGCGTGGGTGGGCTTGGAACCCGTTAATAACTGCTTGCAGTTCTAGTTTATTATTATTATTAGGGTTCCAAGCCCGCAGCGCAGGCGAACGGCTATGCCGTTCGTCTGCTCTGTGAGCAGAGAACCCTATTGTTTTTCTAGTGTTTTTAAATTATTTATTATTATTATTATTATTATTAGGGTTCCAAGCCCGCAGCGCAGGCGAACGGCTATGCCGTTCGTCTGCTCTGTGAGCAGAGAACCCTATTGTTTTTCTAGTGTTTTTAAATTATTTATTATTATTATTAGGGTTCCAAGCCCGCAGCGCAGGCGAACGGCTATGCCGTTCGTCTGCTCTGTGAGCAGAGAACCCTATTGTTTTTCTAGTGTTTTTAAATTATTTATTATTATTAGGGTTCCAAGCCCGCAGCGCAGGCGAACGGCTATGCCGTTCGTCTGCTCTGTGAGCAGAGAACCCTATTGTTTTTCGTCTGTTTTTAAATTATTTATTATTATTATTATTATTAGGGTTCCAAGCCCGCAGCGCAGGCGAACGGCTATGCCGTTCGTCTGCTCTGTGAGCAGAGAACCCTATTGTTTTTCGTCTGTTTTTAAATTATTTATTATTATTATTACGGGTAATTATTATTCTCCGCTAAAACGCGTTGGGCGGCCCATGCGGATTTGTAACGAACCTATTGAATCAGGTATCCAAGTACAGAATGTGCACCGCTACTCAAACCCAGAAATTCAGACCCCTCAACAACTAGGGGGCGCTATAACAAAGGATAATGCGTTTTGGCCTATAACCACCAAACTACTGGTCCCACACTCAAAAACTTCACATCACTTTGTTTATTGGATGATTCTGCAAAATAAAGGGAATTGGCACACCCTTCGTTTCCCAGCTAGTTTTCGCGCTACATGGCTACAAAGGTTAAACCTTTCTTGTTAAACTCCTCCTACATTTTTTATGCAATCCGTGCAAAACTCCATATATAACAGCGTAATGGACAAATAAAAAAAGTGAACGTGCCGGATTTTTTAATTTTGACTTTTTCGAAAAGTAACGCTAAAATAAGTGATTGTTAGCTAGCTAGCTCTAAATGTAATTGCTGATTATTCTAAAACCATAAATGATTTTGACATGTCCTTCATAACCCATAATCCAAATAAGATTTTGCACATGTGACCCGCGTTTGAGGATCGTCCATCACTAGGGGGCGCTGTAATGTCAAGAAATCTACTACGCAAGAATGGCTGATCGGATTTTTACAAAACCTTCTTCATCCCCTTCCAGTCATACCCCTGAACTCAGGTATTAAATATGGTAATGATTAAAACAAGTGGGCGGGGCCTATTTCCAAAAGTGTTAAAAAACCTGGAGAATAATAAAAGCAATAAAGTAAAGAATAAAAAATGCTTTAAAATCAATTTTTTGATCCCAGATTTTCAGGATGTATTCCGTGAATAAGGTGTAACAATTCTCTCACTGCATGTATTGTTTTTTTTTGAAGTGCTAAACTCTGAATTTTTAAAAGTTTGTAAAATGGAGAAATCAATGTATTTTCCACAAATATTGTTCAACCCCCCAAAATATGGCCTCTATTTGTAAAGCACATGCAGAATAAACATGGATTTCAGTTTGGTAAAAATCCAGGCGAGTTTGACCAATTTACAAGACTTTGAAAATAAATGGTACAAGACTATAAAGTTTAATATTTTACTTCTCTGAATCCATTTTTTTAATGACGATAAAAAAAATCCTGTGGTTAGATAAAGCACTCTTTGAGATCCATGAATATTTTCAGAATTTTAGAGCAAACCGTTGATTATTAACGAATTTATGAAGTTTGTGATCAGTTCACAGCTCTCATCCAGAGCTCTGACTCCACAGCTGTGAACAGGGCGGCCATTTTGCCCATATTTGGGCACATCACAGGAAGTGACGTCACATCTCGTGTTTTTTCTAAGCGGAGCAGAAACTTGAAGAGGGAAGATAGCTTTTAGGGTTTTCTAAAGAACACATTTAAAATTTTTTATTGAATATAAAAAAGATCAAGCAGAAGACAGGAAAGTTATTTAGAAGGCAAAGAATACAAAATGGAGAGATTTTTGTGATTCAATAGGCAGAACAACCCCTAAAGCTTAGGTATGGGGAATGATTAAGAAAATGAAGGGAAATAGACCAGAGAGAACATATCCAGTTCTAAAACATGAAGAAGGAACAGCAGTAACAAATGAAGAAAAACTAGAAGTAATGGCAAGAACATTTGCAAAGATCCATAGTTCAGATAATTTAACAGAAACGGGAAAATTTAGGAGAGAGCAGACAAGAAGGATAAATGATTTTATTTTAGAAGGTGAAACAACTCCAGGAAATGTCATGGATGTTTATTTTTCTATGCAAGAAATGAAGAGAGCGATATTTAGATCAGGATTAACAGCACCAGGAAAAGATCAGATATGCTATATTATGTTAAAAAAACTTAGGGAAACAAGCTGAAGAAAAACCTCTAGGTTTATATAATAAGATTTGGAAAGGAGGAAGATTACCTTCTAATTAGAAGGAAGCAATTATTGTGCCAATTATTAAACCAGGAAAGGATCCAACAAACCCTTTAAGTTATAGACCAATTGTACTTACTTAATGTTTAGGAAAGATTATGGAGAGAATGATAACAGAAAGGATTACATATTATGTAGAAAGTAAAAGACTGTTGTCTTCATGTCAAATTGGATTCAGAAAAGGAAGTACAATGGATCCAGTTGTGTGTTTGGAATCAGATATTAGAAAAGCTCAGATTAATAGGGAAGTAGTAGTAGCAATATTTTTTTGATAATGAGAAAGGATATGACATGGTATGGAAGGATGGGTTGCTTATAAAATTATATAAAATGGGCATAACAGGAAGGGCTTATAATTGGATTGAAGATTTTTTGTTTAATAGTTATACAGGTACAGATGGGAGTAACAAAATCTGATAAATATAAAATTGATAATGGAACTCCACAGGAAAGTATTATCAGTCCTTTATTATTCTCAATTGTAAGTAATGAACAACTGACAACAGCTTAATCGGTAAGTGTATCTGTCGCTGCTCCTGCAGTTAATTAATGAATTATTTCCACCTGTGGCCACGTCACCTGTCAGCGTGTATTCCCTCACTGCCAGTAACTTAGCTGATAAACCAAACAGGGATATCCTCATGATTTGCTATTAGCTCAGGCTAATTTAGCATGATGCACTTTTTCTTTTCTTTTTTTTTAACAATGGTCGGAATGTGAAACAGTGTCCCGCATTTTAATGGGTCTGATTCAGAAAAAGTGAAAAAATTCCACCTGAGCTTTTCTGTAACAAAGAAGGCAGAGCTGCATCGGCTGTCAGTCAATAAGCAGGGGACACCTGTGAAGGGAAAACCATTTCAGGTGACTATCTCTTGAAGCTCATTAAGAGAATGCCAAGAGTGTACGAAGCAGTAATCAAAGCAAAAGGTGGCTACTTTGAAGAACCTAGAATATAAGACATATTTTCAGTTGTTTCACACTTTTGTGTTAAGTATATAATTCCACGTTTTAATTCATAGTTTTGATGCCTTTAGTGTGAATCTACAATTGTCATAGTTATGAAAATTAAGAAAACTCTTTGAAGGAGAAGGTGTGTCTAAACCACCTCCTCCATTACCATCTGGTACGCTGGTGCCACCGCCAAAGACAAGAGCAGAGTGCAGCGTGTCATCCGGTCTGCAGAGAAGGTGATTGGCTGCAATTTTCCATCTCTCCAGGACCTGTAAGCCTCCAGGACTCTGAGGCGTGCAAAAAAGCACAGAAGCACACATTGATCCAGTAATCTGTTCTACATTAGATGGTAATAGCGGCTGATCTGTCTTCTCTGGATGATGTCACAGTTAACAGAACGTCAGATCAGGTGTACCTACTATGAAGAAAAAAGAGAGAGCAAAAAGTTAAAACATGAAATGACAACAGTCATTTCAATGTAATGCAATGCAAAACTGCATTGCATCTACTTTTTTTAGACAAATGCAAGAAAGTAACAAATATTATGATATGCTTAATTGGAAGGGAGTGGGGAGCAGATAGATTGTGCTGCTGTAGAAGGTCGTGAGGATGGGCGGGGACAGGTGGGCTCTCCTCATCCTCCGCAGTAAATGCAAGCGCTTCTGTGCCCTCTTCTCCAGTGACATGGTGTTCACAAACCAGCTGAGGTTGTGTGTTATGTGCACCCCGAGGAATTTATTGCTGCTGACCACCTGCACAGCTGAGCTGTTAATGAGAAGTGGAGCATGGCGAGGCCATTTCTTCCTGAAGTCCATGATGATCTCCTTCGTTTTCTCTACGTTCAGGATCAGTCCTGGTCCTGGTCCTGGTCGTTGTCGTCTCTAATCAGGCCCACTACCGTCGTGTTGTCTGCAAACTTCACAATGTGATTGGTGGTGAACCTGGGGACACAGTCGTGTGTCATCAGGGTGAACAGCAGGGGGCTCAGGACGCAGCCCTGAGGAAAGCCCGTGCTGAGGGTGATGACATCAGAGGTTTTCTGTCCGACCCGGACCAAATGAGGTCTGTTGGTGATGAACAAAAAGTTAAAAGCTGAAATGACAACAGTCATGCAAAACTGGAGAACAGTAGACTGGAGAACAATAGAACTCAGTAGAGTGAGAAATATAGGCCCTGATGTCCTCCAGTAGCCTAAGCAGCATAACTATATGGGTAGCTCAGTGTAACATAAGCCACTCTAATTATAAGCTTTGTCAAAAGGGAACGTTTTAAGTCTAGTCTTAAAAGTAGACAGGGTGTCTGCCTCACGGACCAAAATTAGGAGTTGGTTCCACGGGAGAGGAGCCTGATAGCTAAAGGATCTGCCTCCCATTCTACTTTTAGAGACTCTAGGAACCACCAGTAGACCTGAAGTCGAGAGCAAAGTGCTCTGTTAGGAACATACAAGGTAATCAGAGGTCTGATATATGATGGAGCTTGATTATAAAGAGCTTTATATGTTAGAAGAAGAATTTTAAATTATATTCTTGATTTAACAGGAAGCTAATGAAGGGAAGTTAAAATAGGAGAAATATGATCCCTCTTGTTTATTTTCATCAGAACTTTTGCTGCAGCATTTTGGATCAGCTGAAGACTTTGAATTGCATTTTGTGGACTTCCTGATAGTAAAGAATTACAATAGTCCAGCCTTCAAGTAACAAATACATGGACTAGTTTTTCAGCATCGCTCCTGCACAGAATATTTGTAATTCTGGCGATATTCCCGAGGTGAAAAAAGGAAACTCTGGAAACCTGTTTAATATGGGATTTAAATGACATGTCTTGGTCAAAAATAACACCAAGATTTTTTACTTTATTACCAGAGGCCAAGTTAATGTCATCCAGATTAAGTGATTGATGAAGAAGTTTATTTTTTGAGGACTCTGGTTTAAAGATTATAACTTCTGTCTTGTCAGAATTTAAATGCAGAAAATTTAAAGTCATCCAGGTTTTGATGTTATCAAGACATGACTGCAGTCGAAGTAATTGATTGGATTCATTAGGATTTATGGATAAATAAAGCTTAGTCTCATCAGCATAACAGTGGAAATGAATCCCAATCTGTTTGTTAATTTTGCCAGTTGGAAGCATATATATAGTAAAGAGAATTAGTCCAGGCACTGAACCCTGTATAGATATATAAAGATATATTCTATAAATCCACTGGGTTCATTAAATCCATATTCAAAACACGATTTACTACAAGCTTACTAACTATAGCTGAAGGACCTGTGTACATATTAGTTTTATTTTTACTGTTATACTGCTTGATTTATATCACCCATTCAATGTTATAATAATAGATTTATATAAATGTATAATTCCAACTGTTGATAAAGATTTAACAACAATAGTCCACATCCCTTAACTCTTAGGTCATTGTTACTAAATGTCTACCAGGGAATACTTGAAAATTGTTGTTAACTTGTGTGAAAGTAAATGGTTTAGCTCCACAATACAAATATATAGTCAATTTATCAACAGTCTACTGAGGCACTTTAGCCTCCTCACCACACAGAGAGACAGCTGGTCACAATGCTCTTTATGGTGCTTCTGTAGAAGGTCGTGAGGATGGGCCAGGACAGGTGGGCTCTCCTCATCCTCCGCAGGAAGTACAAGCGCTTCTGTGCCCTCCTCCCCAGTGACGTGGTGTTCACAGACCAGGAGAGGTTGTACGTCATGTGCATCCCGAGGAATTTGGTGCTCCTGACCACCTCCACAGAGGAGCTGGTGATGAGCAGTGGAGCGTGGTGAGGCCGGTTCTTCCTGAAGTCCACGATGATCTCCGTCGTTTTCTCCACGTTCAGGATCAGTCCTGGTCCTGGTCGTTGTCGTCTCTAATCAGGCCCACCACCGTTGTGTCTCTGAAAACTTCACAATGCGATTGGTGGTGAATCTGGGGACGCAGTCGTGTGTCATCAGGGTGAACAGCAGGGGGCTCAAGACACAGCCTTGAGGGGAGCCCGTGCTGAGGGTGATGACATCAGAGGTGTTCTGTCTGACCCGGACCAAATGAGGTCAGGAGGTGAGGAAGTCTAGCAGGCAGTTGCGAAGGGGTGTGCTGAAGCCCAGATGTTTCAGTTTTTCCGCCAGATGCTGTAAGATAATGGTGTTGAACGCTGAACTGAAGTCCAGGAACATGCTCAAGGGGGCGGGGCGTGGGTGGGCTTGGAACCCGTTAATAACTGCTTGCAGTTCTAGTTATTATTATTATTATTATTACGGGTAATTATTATTCTCCGCTAAAACGCGTTGGGCGGCCCATGCGGATTTGTAACGAACCTATTGAATCAGGTATCCAAGTACAGAATGTGCACCGCTACTCAAACCCAGAAATTCAGACCCCTCAACAACTAGGGGGCGCTATAACAAAGGACAATGCGTTTTGGCCTATAACCACCAAACTACTGGTCCCACACTCAAAAACTTCACATCACTTTGTTTATTGGATGATTCTGCAAAATAAAGGGAATTGGCACACCCTTCGTTTCCCAGCTAGTTTTCGCGCTACATGGCTACAAAGGTTAAACCTTTCTTGTTAAACTCCTCCTACATTTTTTATGCAATCCGTGCAAAACTCCATATATAACCGCGTAATGGACAAATAAAAAAAGTGAACGTGCCGGATTTTTGAATTTTGACTTTTTCGAAAAGTAACGCTAAAATAAGTGATTGTTAGCTAGCTAGCTCTAAATGTAATTGCTGATTATTCTAAAACCATAACAGATTTTGACATGTCCTTCATAACCCATAGTCCAAATAAGATTTTGCACATGTGACCCGCGTTTGAGGATCGTCCATCACTAGGGGGCGCTGTAATGTCAAGAAATCTACTACGCAAGAATGGCTGATCGGATTTTTACAAAACCTTCTTCATCCCCTTCCAGTCATACCCCTGAACTCAGGTATTAAATATGGTAATGATTAAAACAAGTGGGCGGGGCCTATTTCCAAAAGTGTTAAAAAACCTGGAGAATAATAAAAGCAACTAGAACTGCAAGCAGTTATTAACGGGTTCCAAGCCCACCCACGCACCGCCCCCTTGAGCATGTTCCTGGACTTCAGTTCAGCGTTCAACACCATCAAAACTGGAACATCTGGGCTTCAGCACACCTGTTCGCAACTGCCTACTAGACTTCATCACCAACAGACCTCAGTTGGTCTGGGTCGGACAGAAAACCACTGATGTCATCACCCTCAGCACGGGCTTTCCTCAGGGCTGCGTCCTGAGCCCCCTGCTGTTCACCCTGATGACACACGACTGTGTCCCCAGGTTCACCACCAATCACATCGTGAAGTTTGCAGACGACACGACGGTGGTGGGCCTGATTAGAGACAACAACGACCAGGACCAGGACCAGGACTGATCCTGAACGTGGAGAAAACGAAGGAGATCATCATGGACTTCAGGAAGAAATGGCCTCGCCATGCTCCACTTCTCATTAACAGCTCAGCTGTGGAGGTGGCCAGCAGCAATAAATTCCTCGGGGTGCACATAACACACAACCTCAGCTGGTTTGTGAACACCATGTCACTGGAGAAGAGGGAACAGAAGCGCTTGCACTTACTGCGGAGGATGAGGAGAGCCCACCTGTCCCCGCCCATCCTCACGACCTTCTACAGCAGCACCATCTATCTGCTCCCCACTCCCTTCCAATTAAGCATGTCATAATATTTATTACTTTCTTGCATTTGTCTAAAAAAAGTAGATGCAATGCAGTTTTGCATTGCATTACATTGAAATGACTGTTGTCATTTCAGCTTTTAACTTTTTGCTCTCTCTTTTTTCTTCATAGTAGGTACACCTGATCTGACGTTCTGTTAACTGTGACATCATCCAGAGAAGACAGATCACCCGCTATTACTATCTAATATAGAACAGATTACTGGATCAATGTGTGCTTCTGTGCATGTTTGTCTCTTGTTGTGTCTCTGCTCTGTATTCTTTAACCCCCAGTCGGTCGAGGCAGATGACCGTTCATACTGAGCCCGGTTCTGCTGGAGGTTTTTCCTTCCCGCTAATGGGTGGGGGTTTTTTTCGACTGTCGCTTCATGCTTGCTCAGTATGAGGGATTGCTGCAAAGCCATGGACAATGCAGACGTCTCTCCCTGTAGCTCTATGCTTCTCCAGGAGTGAATGCTGCTTGTCGGGACTTTGAAGCAATCAACTGGTTCCCTTATATAGGAAATTTTTGACCAATCTGTATAATATGATTGATTTTGACTTTGTAAAGTGCCTCGAGATGACATGTTTCATGAATTGGCGCTATATAAATACAATTGAATTGAATTGAATAGAGTCCATCTGTTAAACCTTTTCTGCGTCGCACAAAGACACGATGGTTGGAACCAAAGATCTCAACTTTGGACTCATCAGACCAAAGCACAGATTTCCACTGGTCTAATGTCCATTCCTTGTGTTCTTTAGCCCAAGCAATTCTCTTCTACTTGTTGCCTGTCCTTAGCAGTGGTTTCCTAGCAGCTGTTTTACCATGAAGGCCTGATTCACACAGTCTCCTAACAGTTGTTCTAGAGATGTGTCTGCTGCTAGAACTCTGTGTGGCATTGACCTGGTCTCTAATCTGAGCTGCTGTCAACCTGCGATTTCTGAGGCTGGTGACTAGGATGAATTTATCCTCCACAGCAGAGGTGACTCTTGGTCTTCCTTTCCTGGGGCGGTCCTCGTGTGAGCCAGTTTCTTTGTAGCGCTTGATGGTTTTTGCGACTGCACTTGGGGACACTTTCAAAGTTTTCCCAATTTTTCGGACCTTCAGTTCTTAAAGTAATTATGGCCACTTGTTTTTCTTTACTTAGCTGCTTTTTTCTTGCCATAATACAAATTCTAACAGTTTATTCAGTAGGACTATAAGCTGTGTATCCACTTGACTTCTGCACAACACAACTGATGGTCCCAACCCCATATAAGAGGCAAGACATCCCACTTATTAAACCTGACAGGGGACACCTGTGAAGGGAAAACCATTTCAGGTGACTATCTCTTGAAGCTCATTAAGAGAATGCCAAGAGTGTACGAAGCAGTAATCAAAGCAAAAGGTGGCTACTTTGAAGAACCTAGAATATAAGACATATTTTCAGTTGTTTCACACTTTTTTGTTAAGTATATAATTCCACATGTGTTAATTCATAGTTTTGATGCCTTTAGTGTGAATCTACAATTGTCATAGTTATGAAAATTAAGAAAACTCTTTGAAGGAGAAGGTGTGTCTAAACCACCTCCTCCATTACCATCTGGTACGCTGGTGCCACCGCCAAAGACAAGAGCAGACTGCAGCGTGTCATCCGGTCTGCAGAGAAGGTGATTGGCTGCAATTTTCCATCTCTCCAGGACCTGTAAGCCTCTAGGACTCTGAGGCGTGCAGGGAAGATTGTGGCCGATTTTGTGACACCCCAGTCACAAAATATTTCAGACACTTCCTTCTGGCAGGAGGCAGCGGTCCATCAGGACCAAAACCTCACGACACAAAAACAGTTTTTTCCCATCCGCTACCAGCCTTATTAACACGGCCCAGAGGCCCCGTGACACTTGACTCTGCCTCTCTCCCCTGTTCAGGTCCTACAAGCTACACCAACGTAGCATCTCCAGACCTTCTGCGTTACATTAACGCACAGTCTACCGTGTATATAGCTTTCTGTGTATATATATATATATATATATATATATATATATATATATATATATATATATAGGTCGGCAATCTGTCACAGGGCAACACAGAGACAGACAGGACAAACAACCATTCTTGCACACACTCACACCTAAGGACAATTTAGAGAAGCCAATTAAACTAACAGTCATGTTTTTGAACTGTGGGAGGAAGCCAGCGTACCCGGAGTGAACCTACGCATGCACAGGTAGAACATTCAAACTTCATGCAGAAAGACCCAGAGGATTTGAAAGACCCAGGAGGATTTGAAAGACCCGGGAGGATTTGAAAGACCCGGGAGGATTTGAAAGACCCAGGTGATTGAACCCAGAAGGCAACAACACTTCTCACTGCTTCACTGTGCAGCCTCTGTTTATGACAGTATCATGTAAATCTTAGGCACAAATAAAGTGTTACCAAAACAAAAGTAATTTGTATAGTAAGTATAACAACCACTGACTTTAAAGTTACCTGTGAAACGTTTTCACACAGCCAAACGGCTTGTTGTTGCAACCAAATGATATGGGGTTCTGTGTGAGAACGGAGTAGCAAGATGGCGGCCAGTGACCTCCCCTAGTGACTGGCCGCCATCTTGCTACTCCCTACTCTCACACTTTTGCAAATAGGCCCTGCCCACTTGTTTCAATTGTGTTCATAAACAGACACAATAAAAAATGCAAAAAGCATCATGCTAACCTTTACAATTAGGCTTATTGGATTTTACTACTTAATAACTCTCTGTCACAGCCTCTAACCTGCTGGTGATACACTTGGGCCTGGTGTCTCCTGGCTGGCTTCTCCAGGTTGGTCACTGCTGCAGGGTTCTGTCTGGTCCTGGTCTGGCCCTGGTTTTTGCCTCTTTAAGAAGAACTGTGAGATATTCTCTTTTCTCTTCATTTGGGCTCTACACAAAATAAGGCAGCCTGGTATTTAGACTCCATGACTGTATGGCAAAGACAACACTATTTTAAATATTATTTAAACAATAGTTTTTAGTTTTCTGTAGCTAGCTAAAATAATACTAAATTAAAAATAGATTAATTAAATTAATTAATATAACTAGTTAGGTTATAATTCAAAGCTTTCATATGACATAGCCTATTTACATTTCAGTCATTATAAACTTAACAATGGTTTTTCACATATTCTTACCACACACATTTCAAGCAAGAGCTGGGAGATATATCCTGGCCAAATTAATAAAACATTACAGGGCAGCATGTGCACTGAAACATATGTTAAAAGAATCTGTCTAAAGGCGTCTACGTATTTTTTGATCCCAGATTTTCAGGATGTATTCTGTGAATAAGGTGTAACAATTCTCTCACTGCATGTATTGTTTTTTTTTGAAGTGCTACACTCTGAATTTTTAAAAGTTTGTAAAATGGAGAAATCAATGTATTTTCCACAAATATTGTTCAACCCCCCAAAATATGGCCTCTATTTGTAAAGCACATGCAGAATAAACATGGATTTCAGTTTGGTAAAAATCCAGGCGAGTTTGACCAATTTACAAGACTTTGAAAATAAATGGTACAAGACTATAAAGTTTAATATTTTATTTCTCTGAATCCATTTTTTTAATGACCATAAAAAAACTCCTGTGGTTAGATAAAGCACTCCTTGAGATCCATGAATATTTTCAGAATTTTAGAGCAAACCGTTGATTATTAACGAATTTATGAAGTTTGTGATCAGTTCACAGCTCTCATCCAGAGCTCTGACTCCACAGCTGTGAACAGGGCGGCCATTTTGCCCATATTTGGGCACATCACAGGAAGTGATGTCACAGCGGCCATCTTAGGTCAGAAAAAGCTGCGCTCAGAGAGAGTACAAGTCAATTCAGGAAAATGTACTTTATGTTTCAGACACTCTAAATCCGGTGAATTCTAACCCGATTTCCAGCTAAATCAACTGACTGAAAATGTCACCCCTTTAGGGGCTACATGGGACCAATTGATTGAATTAAATGATTGTCTAACTTAATAAATAATTTCAGTTTTGTATTGAAAGTAAGCAAACTTCCAGAGCTACGTCCCAAGGAGCCAGACTTTTACTCCGCTTATGGGTGCGCATATAAAAGGACACCAGGAACCAGATCCTGGGGAATTACCTTCAATAAGTAAGATTTTATGATAGATAATCCTCATGCTTTAACACAATATGTGCTAATGGGTACAGGCAGGGGCGCAACTACCCAGTATAAGAGGGGTATGCAGCATCAGTTTTGGCGCCCCCCCCCCCCCCGGATTAAAATAAATAAATAAGTGCCAGACATCATCATGTATGGTCTTTAAATAATAAAGGTTTATTTTAAAGTATATCAGCCACTGTAAGCCTACCATAATAATAATTAGATGGTATATTATTAACAATGTTAACACATAATAAACAGTTGCAAATTGACAAACATTAACATTATCATTATAACCAATGCAACTTAATGCAGCCTTTCTAAATCAGCCTAGTGATGGCATCAGATAAGACAACTATTATGCAGTAAGGTTTTGCTGCTGTTGAAATTACATTCACGTTTTGGATTTTAAAAAGTAGAAATATGGATAGCCTTAGCACAGACCTTTAGAGAGAGAGAAGTGACCCTGTAATTACAGCTTCCATGTCACCCAACAAATGTAAAGCAGCCTACATGTCTGACAGCACAGCTAACATGAACAGCTAATGGTAAAACAACATCTTTATTGCGTATTATTTATGCATGAGTTACTGCATAAGTTATGTTTTCTGGATTCTGGTCATTTATTGTACATGCTACCTTATATTTTCCACTATGTCAGCGCAGCAACATTGGTTTTGCATTAAGCTAGAAGCTAGCTGTAAACCCCCATTTGGTTGCTACATTCCCACTGTTAGATGGTGAAGAGGGAGAGCTGCAGAGGAGAGTGCTGAGACAAGGCTTTATTCAGAAGATCCATCTGAATGGCCTTTACCGCACAAAACAGTGGACACATTTAGGCAGTACATGGTTGAAAATGGTCCACAGAAAGTTACCGATGGCCCATATCCAAGATCAGATCAGAGTAAGATGTGTTTTTAAGCACACTCTTTTCGTTTACTGTCTAATGAAGAGAAAGTTGAACGAGATTTGTTACTGTATTCCAAAAATACTATTTGTTCCTGTGCTTGCAGAGTGAACACAACTGCTTTGCAGCATTTCACGAAGGCCAGTTCAGGAAGGACAGATTGCTTGTTGCAGAACCATGTTCAGGGTCTGAGGTACACACCTGTTTGCATCTCTGAAAGTTTCAGTGATGACCAGTAGGGGTGTTTTAGATATGCAGATTGCTTTTTTGCAGAGGTTTTTCATTACTTTGCTATACAGTTGGGTAGCCATCCTAGTTGCCTGAAATACTCCCTTCTTATTAGTTTTTTGTTGTATGCCCCAACTGATTTTATATGTTTCACCCAACCGTGTCTTTATTGTGTCATTTGGGAATATAGACCCAGTGTCCTCATATGGGCACATAGCTTTTTTAGAGAATTACTCAATGTAGAAAGCTGACATTTTTTGTATATAGTAATTGGGGTCTTGTAATCCCAAATTGCAAATAAAACAATCAAATGCAAAGATTATGTAATTGCCCTCATATGATGACATAATTTTTTTCAAAAACTATTTGTTTTATCATGACAGGGTTTATTTATTACACTTATTAGGTCCTACTAATCCGCATGGAACTTGGAAATTAAAAAAACAAACTCCAAATAAAAGCTTGGGTCTCAGGAAGTTAAAGCACTTATTAAATATTTATAAGACACAAAGTTATCTGTGAGGACTAAGTGTGTATCTGTGTGTGAGTGTATAAGTATGTATATAATTTAGTTGTCTTGAGATTCAAAGATATACAGGAAAATGAATTTCTGAATTACATCTCCGTCCAGTTGATGCTTCTTTACATTTTTTGTTTTCAATAAAATTGTGGTGAAACAAATACACAAATTTGTCCTCCATTGATATTCTGTGCACAATAACATTTCCTTACAAAATGTATTTACCAAAGGCTTTGTCACACGGGTAACAGGTAAACCAAAAAAAATAAAATGCCAATCATCGGATTGAGGTGTGTGTGTGTGTGTGTGTGTGTGTGTGTGTGTGTGTGTCAGTCTCTGATGATGTTATGGGCTCGGGACACGCAGCGCTAGGATGAAATGTCCTTAATGGAGGGAAGAGGAGCCCCGATGATCTCTTGCTGTCCTCACAACTCTCCTCACATGCCTCCAGTCAGAGGCGCTGCAGCCTCAAGCTGAAAGGTGGGAGAGATACAGGAATGGTCAAAGGATATTTTAGACCTACCAGATTTGGTTAATGTTGACTTTGCACAATAAGCAAGTGAGGTAACTGATGTGGCATGATGTCCACGCCCTGGGAATATATGGGCTGACTTGAACATTTTTTCAGTCAAACTGATTATTTTTGCTTTAACCCATGGTATATATGTATACATATGCACTTTTACTGTTGCTGTTTAGAGTTCAACAGTCTGATGGCAACGGGGAAAAAGCTGTTTCAGAACCTGGTGGACCTGCAGCGAATGCTGTGGAACCTTTTCCCAGTGGGCAGCAGGGAGAACAGTCCATGGTGGGGGTGTGAGGGGTCTCTGATGATGTTATGGGCTCAGGACATGCAGCGCTGGGATAAAATGTCCTTAATGGAGGGAAGAGGAGCCCCGATGATCCCTTCTGCTGTCCTCACCACTCTCCTCACGTTCCTCCAGTCGGAGGCGCTGCAGCCTCCACACCACACAGAGGGACAGCTTGTCAAAATGCTCTCTATGGTGCGTCTGTAGAAGGTCATGAGAATGGGTGGGGACAGGTGGCCTCTCCTCATCCTCCGCAGGAAGTACAAGTGCTTCTGTGCCCTCTTGACCAGTGACATGATGTTCACAGACCAGCTGAGGTTGTCTGTGATGTGCACCCTGAGGAATTTGGTGCCGGTGACCACCTCCACAGCTGAGCTGTTGATGAGCAGTGGAGCGTGGCAAGGCCGGTTCATCCTGAAGTCGAACATGATCTCCTTCGTCTTTTCCACGTTCAGGATCAGGCTGTTGTCTGGGGACGCAGTCGTGTGTCATAAGGGTGAACAGCAGGGGGCTCAAGACACAGCCTTGAGGGGAGCCCGTGCTGAGGGTGATGACATCAGAGGTGTTCTGTCCGACCCAGACCAAATGAGGTCAGGAGGTGAGGAAGTCTAGCAGGCAGTTGCGAAGGGGTGTGCTGAAGCCCAGATGTTTCAGTTTTTCCATCAGATGCTGTAAGATAATGGTGTTGAACGCTGAACTGAAGTCCAGGAACATGCTCAAGGGGGCGGGGCGTGGGTGGGCTTGGAACCCGTTAATAACTGCTTGCAGTTCTAGTTATTATTATTATTATTATTATTACGGGTAATTATTATTCTCCGCTAAAACGCGTTGGGCGGCCCATGCGGATTTGTAACGAACCTAATGAATCAGGTATCCAAGTACAGAATGTGCACCGCTACTCAAACCCAGAAATTCAGACCCCTCAACAACTAGGGGGCGCTATAACAAAGGACAATGCGTTTAGGCCTATAACCACCAAACTACTGGTCCCACACTCAAAAACTTCACATCACTTTGTTTATTGGATGATTCTGCAAAATAAAGGGAATTGGCACACCCTTCGTTTCCCAGCTAGTTTTCGCGCTACATGGCTACAAAGGTTAAACCTTTCTTGTTAAACTCCTCCTACATTTTTTATGCAATCCGCGCAAAACTCCATATATAACCGCGTAATGGACAAATAAAAAAAGTTAACGCGCCGGATTTTTGAATTTTGACTATTTCGAAAAGTAACGCTAAAATAAGTGATTGTTAGCTAGCTAGCTCTAAATGTAATTGCTGATTATTCTAAAACCATAACAGATTTTGACATGTCCTTCATAACCCAGAGTCCAAATAAGATTTTGCACATGTGACCCGCGTTTGAGGATCGTCCGTCACTAGGGGGCGCTGTGATGTCAAGAAATCTACTACGCAAGAATGGCTGATCGGATTTTTACAAAACCTTCTTCATCCCCTTCCAGTCATACCCCTGAACTCAGGTATTAAATATGGTAATGATTAAAACAAGTGGGCGGGGCCTATTTCCAAAAGTGTTAAAAAACCTGGAGAATAATAAAAACAATAAAGTAAAGAATAAAAAATGCTTTAAAATCAATTTTTTGACCCCAGATTTTCAGGATGTATTCTGTGAATAAGGTGTAACAATTCTCTCACTGCATGTATTGTTTTTTTTTGAAGTGCTACACTCTGAATTTTTAAAAGTTTGTAAAATGGAGAAATCAATGTATTTTCCACAAATATTGTTCAACCCCCAAAAATATGGCCTCTATTTGTAAAGCACATGCAGAATAAACATGGATTTCAGTTTGGTAAAAATCCAGGCGAGTTTGACCAATTTACAAGACTTTGAAAATAAATGGTACAAGACTATAAAGTTTAATATTTTATTTCTCTGAATCCATTTTTTTAATGACCATAAAAAAAATCCTGTGGTTAGATAAAGCACTCTTTGAGATCCATAAATATTTTCAGAATTTTAGAGCCAACCGTTGATTATTAACGAATTTATGAAGTTTGTGATCAGTTCACAGCTTTCATCATCCAGAGCTCTGACTGCAGAGCTTTGAACAGGGCGGCCATTTTGCCCATATTTGGGCACATCACAGGAAGTGACGTCAAAGCAGCCATCTTAGGTCAGACCAAGCTGCCATCTTAGGTCAGACCATAGAGAATACAAGTCAATTGAGGAAAATGTACTTTATGTTTCAGACACTCTGAATCCGGTGAATTCTCACCCGATTTCCATTAAATCAACTGACTGAAAACGTCACCCCTTTAGGGGCTACATGGGACCAATTGATTGAATTAAACGATTGTCTAACTTAATAAATAATTTCGGTTTTGTATTGAAAGTAAGCAAACTTCCAGAGCTACGTCCCAGGAAGCCAGACTTTTACTCCGCTTATGGGTGCGCATATAAAAGGACACCAGGAACCAGATCCTGGGGAATTACCTTCCATAAGTAAGATTTTATGATAGATAATCCTCATGCTTTACAGTTACAGTGTTTCCGGCATAAACACAATATGTGCTAATGGGTACAGCGATGGAAGTAGAGAAAAGTACATTAAACACCAAAAACAAACAAAATGGTCCTAAATTACTGGATCGACATGATTTGTGGGGAGGGGGGGGGGAAGCCCGTGCTGAGGGTGATTAGGTTTTTTGTTGATTTCTTTTTGTTGATAATTGCTGTTGTCTGTAGATCGGTGTCTGTGTATATAGCTTAATATATATATATATATATATATATATATATATATATATATATATATATATATATATATATATATATATATATAATATTGGAAGAATTTTAGAGCAAACTGTTGATTTTTAAAGAATTTATTTATGAATTTAAAGAGAATAACATTTCCGAAATGTGCCCATGTAGGGATTTAAAATTTCCAGTAGATGGCAGTATTTGATTATATATGGATTTTTTACACACACACACTTATATACATAAGCTTTACATTTAATGTAGCTAGTTGCGGAGCCAGAGGGGTGTCAGGGGTGGCATTTAGAGTAGCAAGATGGCGGCCAGTCACTAGGGGAGGTCACTGGCCGCCATCTTGCTACTCCGTTCTCACACAGAACCCCATAGCATTTGGTTGCAACAACAAGCAGTTTGGCTGTGAGAAAACGTTTCACAGGTAACTTTACAGTCAGTGGATGTTAAACTTACTATACAAATTACTTTTGTTTAGGTAACACTTTATTTGTGCCTAAGATTTACATGATACTGTCATAAACAGAGGCTGCACAGTGAAGCAGTGAGAAGTGTTGTTGCCTTCTGGGTTCAATCACCTGGGTCTTTCAAATCCTCCCGGGTCTTTCAAATCCTCCCGGGTCTTTCAAATCCTCTGGGTCTTTCTGCATGGAGTTTGAATGTTCTACCTGTGCATGCGTAGGTTCACTCCGGGTACGCCAGCTTCCTCCCACAGTTCAAAAACATGACTGTTAGTTTATTTGGCTTCTCTAAGTTGTCCTTAGGTGTGAGTGTGTGCAAGAATGGTTGTTTGTCCTGTCTGTCTCTGTGTTGCCCTGTGACAGATTGCCGACCTGTCCAGGGTGTAACCCGCCTTTCGCTCAGTGAACGCTGTGTATATATATATATATATATATATATATATATATATATATATATATATATATATATATATATACACAGAAAGCTATATACACAGAAAGCTATATACACGGTAGACTGTGCGTTAATGTAACGCAGAAGGTCTGGAGATGCTACGTTGGTGTAGCTTGTAGGACCTGAACAGGGGAGAGAGGCAGAGTCAAGTGTCACGGGGCCTCTGGGCCGTGTTAATAAGGCTGGTAGCGGATGGGAAAAAACTGTTTTTGTGTCGTGACGTTTTGGTCCTGATGGACCGCTGCCTCCTGCCAGAAGGAAGTGTCTGAAATATTTTGTGACTGGGGTGTCACAAAATCGGCCACAATCTTCCCTGCACGCCTCAGAGTCCTGGAGGCTTACAGGTCCTGGAGAGATGGAAAATTGCAGCCAGTCACCTTCTCATCAGACCGGATGACACGCTGCAGTCTGCTCTTGTCTTTGGCGGTGGCACCAGCGTACCAGATGGTAATGGAGGAGGTGGTTTAGACACACCTTCTCCTTCAAAGAGTTTTCTTAATTTTCATAACTATGACAATTGTATATTCACACTAAAGGCATCAAAACTATGAATTAACACATGTGGAATTATATACTTAACAAAAAAGTGTGAAACAACTGAAAATATGTCTTATATTCTAGGTTCTTCAAAGTAGCCACCTTTTGCTTTGATTACTGCTTTGTACACTCTTGGCATTCTCTTAATGAGGAGATAGTCACCTGAAATGGTTTTCCCTTCACAGGTGTCCCCTGTCAGGTTTAATAAGTGGGATGTCTTGCCTCTTAAATGGGGTTGGGACCATCAGTTGTGTTGTGCAGAAGTCAAGTGGATACACAGCTGATAGTCCTACTGAATAAACTGTTAGAATTTGTATTATGGCAAGAAAAAAGCAGCTAAGTAAAGAAAAACGAGTGGCCATAATTACCTTAAGAACTGAAGGTCATTCAGTCCGAATAATTGGGAAAACTTTGAAAGTGTCCCCAAGTGCAGTCGCAAAAACCATCAAGCGCTACAAAGAAACTGGCTCACACGAGGACCGCCCCAGGAAAGGAAGACCAAGAGTCACCTCTGCTGTGGAGGATAAATTCATCCTAGTCACCAGCCTCAGAAATCGCAGGTTGACAGCAGCTCAGATTAGAGACCAGGTCAATGCCACACAGAGTTCTAGCAGCAGACACATCTCTAGAACAACTGTTAGGAGACTGTGTGAATCAGGCCTTCATGTTAAAACAGCTGCTAGGAAACCACTGCTAAGGACAGGCAACAAGTAGAAGAGAATTGTTTGGGCTAAAGAACACAAGGAATGGACATTAGACCAGTGGAAATCTGTGCTTTGGTCTGATGAGTCCAAAGTTGAGATCTTTGGTTCCAACCATCGTGTCTTTGTGCAACGCAGAAAAGGTTTAACAGATGGACTCTATTCAATTCAATTCAATTGTATTTATATAGCGCCAATTCATGAAACATGTCATCTCGAGGCACTTTACAAAGTCAAATCAATCATATTATACAGATTGGTCAAAAATTTCCTATATAAGGGAACCAGTTGATTGCTTCAAAGTCCCGACAAGCAGCATTCACTCCTGGAGAAGCGTAGAGCTACAGGGAGAGACGTCTGCATTGTCCATGGCTTTGCAGCAATCCCTCATACTGAGCAAGCATGAAGCGACAGTCGAAAAAAAAAACCCACCCATTAGCGGGAAGGAAAAACCTCCAGCAGAACCGGGCTCAGTATGAACGGTCATCTGCCTCGACCGACTGGGGGTTAAAGAATACAGAGCAGAGACACAACAAGAGAGACAAACAAGCACAGAAGCACACATTGATCCAGTAATCTGTTCTATATTAGATAGTAATAGCGGGTGATCTGTCTTCTCTGGATGATGTCACAGTTAACAGAACGTCAGATCAGGTGTACCTACTATGAAGAAAAAAGAGAGAGCAAAAAGTTAAAAGCTGAAATGACAACAGTCATTTCAATGTAATGCAATGCAAAACTGCATTGCATCTACTTTTTTTAGACAAATGCAAGAAAGTAATAAATATTATGACATGCTTAATTGGAAGGGAGTGGGGAGCAGATAGATGGTGCTGCTGTAGAAGGTCGTGAGGATGGGCGGGGACAGGTGGGCTCTCCTCATCCTCCGCAGTAAGTGCAAGCGCTTCTGTTCCCTCTTCTCCAGTGACATGGTGTTCACAAACCAGCTGAGGTTGTGTGTTATGTGCACCCCGAGGAATTTATTGCTGCTGGCCACCTCCACAGCTGAGCTGTTAATGAGAAGTGGAGCATGGCGAGGCCATTTCTTCCTGAAGTCCATGATGATCTCCTTCGTTTTCTCCACGTTCAGGATCAGTCCTGGTCCTGGTCCTGGTCGTTGTTGTCTCTAATCAGGCCCACCACCGTCGTGTCGTCTGCAAACTTCACGATGTGATTGGTGGTGAACCTGGGGACACAGTCGTGTGTCATCAGGGTGAACAGCAGGGGGCTCAGGACGCAGCCCTGAGGAAAGCCCGTGCTGAGGGTGATGACATCAGAGGTTTTCTGTCCGACCCAGACCAACTGAGGTCTGTTGGTGATGAAGTCTAGTAGGCAGTTGCGAACAGGTGTGCTGAAGCCCAGATGTTCCAGTTTTGATGGTGTTGAACGCTGAACTGAAGTCCAGGAACATGCTCAAGGGGGCGGTGCGTGGGTGGGCTTGGAACCCGTTAATAACTGCTTGCAGTTCTAGTTATTATTATTATTATTATTATTATTACGGGTAATTATTATTCTCCGCTAAAACGCGTTGGGCGGCCCATGCGGATTTGTAACGAACCTATTGAATCAGGTATCCAAGTACAGAATGTGCACCGCTACTCAAACCCAGAAATTCAGACCCCTCAACAACTAGGGGGCGCTATAACAAAGGACAATGCGTTTTGGCCTATAACCACCAAACTACTGGTCCCACACTCAAAAACTTCACATCACTTTGTTTATTGGATGATTCTGCAAAATAAAGGGAATTGGCACACCCTTCGTTTCCCAGCTAGTTTTCGCGCTACATGGCTACAAAGGTTAAACCTTTCTTGTTTAACTCCTCCTACATTTTTTATGCAATCCGCGCAAAACTCCACATATAACAGCGTAATGGACAAATAAAAAAAGTGAACGCGCCGGATTTTTGAATTTTGACTTTTTCGAAAAGTAACGCTAAAATAAGTGATTGTTAGCTAGCTAGCTCTAAATGTAATTGCTGATTATTCTAAAACCATAACAGATTTTGACATGTCCTTCATAACCCATAGTCCAAATAAGATTTTGCACATGTGACCCGCGTTTGAGGATCGTCCATCACTAGGGGGCGCTGTGATGTCAAGAAATCTACTACGCAAGAATGGCTGATCGGATTTTTACAAAACCTTCTTCATCCCCTTCCAGTCATACCCCTGAACTCAGGTATTAAATATGGTAATTATTAAAACAAGTGGGCGGGGCCTATTTCCAAAAGTGTTAAAAAACCTGGAGAATAATAAAAACAATAAAGTAAAGAATAAAAAATGCTTTAAAATCAATTTTTTGATCCCAGATTTTCAGGATGTATTCTGTGAATAAGGTGTAACAATTCTCTCACTGCATGTATTGTTTTTTTTTTGAAGTGCTACACTCTGAATTTTTAAAAGTTTGTAAAATGGAGAAATCAATGTATTTTCCACAAATATTGTTCAACCCCCCAAAATATGGCCTCTATTTGTAAAGCACATGCAGAATAAACATGGATTTCAGTTTGGTAAAAATCCAGGCGAGTTTGACCAATTTACAAGACTTTGAAAATAAATGGTACAAGACTATAAAGTTTAATATTTTATTTCTCTGAATACATTTTTTTAATGACCATAAAAAAAATCCTGTGGTTAGATAAAGCACTCTTTGAGATCCATGAATATTTTCAGAATTTTAGAGCCAACCGTTGATTATTAACGAATTTATGAAGTTTGTGATCAGTTCACAGCTTTCATCATCCAGAGCTCTGACTGCAGAGCTTTGAACAGGGCGGCCATTTTGCCCATATTTGGGCACATCACAGGAAGTGACGTCAAAGCAGCCATCTTAGGTCAGACCAAGCTGCCATCTTAGGTCAGACCATAGAGAACACAGACATGAATACGTAGACGCCGCGTCCTCGGTTGAGAGGCGTGCCGACAGAGCGGCCATCTTAGGTCAGACCAAGCTGCAGTCAGACAGAATACAAGTCATTACAGGAAAATGTACTTTATGTTTTCAGACACTCTGAATCCGGTGAATTCTCACCCGATTTCCAGATAAATCAACTGACTGAAAACGTCACCCCTTTAGGGGCTACATGGGACCAATTGATTGAATTAAATTATTGTCTAACTTAATAAATAATTTCGATTTTGTATTGAAAGTAAGCAAACTTCCAGAGCTACGTCCCAGGAAGCCCGACTTTTACTCCGCTTATGGGTGCGCAAATAAAAGGACACTAGGAACCAGATCCTGGGGAATTACCTTCCATAAGTAAGATTTTATGATAGATCATCCTCATGCTTTACAGTTACAGTTTTCCGGCATAAACACAATATGTGCTAATGGGTACAGCGATGGAAGTAGAGAAAAGTACATTAAACACCAAAAACAAACAAAATGGTCCTAAATTACTGGATAGACATGATTTGTGGGGAGTGGGGGGGGAAGCCCGTGCTGAGGGTGATTAGGTTTTTTGTTGATTTCTTTTTGTTGATAATTGCTGTTGTCTGTAGATCGGTGTCTGTGTATATAGCTTAAATATATATATATATATATATATATATATATATATATATATATATACACAGAAAGCTATATACACGGTAGACTGTGCGTTAATGTAACGCAGAAGGTCTGGAGATGCTACGTTGGTGTAGCTTGTAGGACCTGAACAGGGGAGAGAGGCAGAGTCAAGTGTCACGGGGCCTCTGGGCCGTGTTAATAAGGCTGGTAGCGGATGGGAAAAAACTGTTTTTGTGTCGTGAGGTTTTGGTCCTGATGGACCGCTGCCTCCTGCCAGAGGGAAGTGTCTGAAATATTTTGTGACTGGGGTGTCACAAAATCGGCCACAATCTTCCCTGCACGCCTCAGAGTCCTAGAGGCTTACAGGTCCTGGAGAGATGGAAAATTGCAGCCAATCACCTTCTCTGCAGACCGGATGACACGCTGCAGTCTGCTCTTGTCTTTGGCGGTGGCACCAGCGTACCAGATGGTAATGGAGGAGGTGGTTTAGACACACCTTCTCCTTCAAAGAGTTTTCTTAATTTTCATAACTATGACAATTGTAGATTCACACTAAAGGCATCAAAACTATGAATTAACACATGTGGAATTATATACTTAACAAAAAAGTGTGAAACAACTGAAAATATGTCTTATATTCTAGGTTCTTCAAAGTAGCCACCTTTTGCTTTGATTACTGCTTCGTACACTCTTGGCATTCTCTTAATGAGCTTCAAGAGATAGTCACCTGAAATGGTTTTCCCTTCACAGGTGTCCCCTGTCAGGTTTAATAAGTGGGATGTCTTGCCTCTTATATGGGGTTGGGACCATCAGTTGTGTTGTGCAGAAGTCAAGTGGATACACAGCTTATAGTCCTACTGAATAAACTGTTAGAATTTGTATTATGGCAAGAAAAAAGCAGCTAAGTAAAGAAAAACAAGTGGCCATAATTACTTTAAGAACTGAAGGTCATTCAGTCCGAAAAATTGGGAAAACTTTGAAAGTGTCCCCAAGTGCAGTCGCAAAAACCATCAAGCGCTACAAAGAAACTGGCTCACACGAGGACCGCCCCAGGAAAGGAAGACCAAGAGTCACCTCTGCTGTGGAGGATAAATTCATCCTAGTCACCAGCCTCAGAAATCGCAGGTTGACAGCAGCTCAGATTAGAGACCAGGTCAATGCCACACAGAGTTCTAGCAGCAGACACATCTCTAGAACAACTGTTAGGAGACTGTGTGAATTAGGCCTTCATGGTAAAACAGCTGCTAGGAAACCACTGCTAAGGACAGGCAACAAGTAGAAGAGAATTGTTTGGGCTAAAGAACACAAGGAATGGACATTAGACCAGTGGAAATCTGTGCTTTGGTCTGATGAGTCCAAAGTTGAGATCTTTGGTTCCAACCATCGTGTCTTTGTGCGACGCAGAAAAGGTTTAACAGATGGACTCTATTCAATTCAATTCAATTGTATTTATATAGCGCCAATTCATGAAACATGTCATCTCGAGGCACTTTACAAAGTCAAAATCAATCATATTATACAGATTGGTCAAAAATTTCCTATATAAGGGAACCAGTTGATTGCTTCAAAGTCCCGACAAGCAGCATTCACTCGTGGAGAAGCATAGAGCTACAGGGAGAGACGTCTGCATTGTCCATGGCTTTGCAGCAATCCCTCATACTGAGCAAGCATGAAGCGACAGTCGAAAAAAAAAACCACCCATTAGCGGGAAGGAAAAACCTCCAGCAGAACCGGGCTCAGTATGAACGGTCATCTGCCTCGACCGACTGGGGGTTAAAGAATACAGAGCAGAGACACAACAAGAGAGACAAACATGCACAGAAGCACACATTGATCCAGTAATCTGTTCTACATTAGATAGTAATAGCGGGTGATCTGTCTTCTCTGGATGATGTCACAGTTAACAGAACGTCAGATCAGGTGTACCTACTATGAAGAAAAAAGAGAGAGCAAAAAGTTAAAAGCTGAAATGACAACAGTCATTTCAATGTAATGCAATGCAAAACTGCATTGCATCTACTTTTTTTAGACAAATGCAAGAAAGTAATAAATATTATGACATGCTTAATTGGAAGGGAGTGGGGAGCAGATAGATGGTGCTGCTGTAGAAGGTCGTGAGGATGGGCGGGGACAGGTGGGCTCTCCTCATCCTCCGCAGTAAGTGCAAGCGCTTCTGTTCCCTCTTCTCCAGTGACATGGTGTTCACAAACCAGCTGAGGTTGTGTGTTATGTGCACCCCGAGGAATTTATTGCTGCTGGCCACCTCCACAGCTGAGCTGTTAATGAGAAGTGGAGCATGGCGAGGCCATTTCTTCCTGAAGTCCATGATGATCTCCTTCGTTTTCTCCACGTTCAGGATCAGTCCTGGTCCTGGTCGTTGTTGTCTCTAATCAGGCCCACCACCGTTGTGTCGTCTGCAAACTTCACGATGTGATTGGTGGTGAACCTGGGGACACAGTCGTGTGTCATCAGGGTGAACAGCAGGGGGCTCAGGACGCAGCCCTGAGGAAAGCCCGTGCTGAGGGTGATGACATCAGTGGTTTTCTGTCCGACCCAGACCAACTGAGGTCTGTTGGTGATGAAGTCTAGTAGGCAGTTGCGAACAGGTGTGCTGAAGCCCAGATGTTCCAGTTTTAATGGTGTTGAACGCTGAACTGAAGTCCAGGAACATGCTCAAGGGGGCGGTGCGTGGGTGGGCTTGGAACCCGTTAATAACTGCTTGCAGTTCTAGTTATTATTATTATTACGGGTAATTATTATTCTCCGCTAAAACGCGTTGGGCGGCCCATGCGGATTTGTAACGAACCTATTGAATCAGGTATCCAAGTACAGAATGTGCACCGCTACTCAAACCCAGAAATTCAGACCCCTCAACAACTAGGGGGCGCTATAACAAAGGACAATGCGTTTTGGCCTATAACCACCAAACTACTGGTCCCACACTCAAAAACTTCACATCACTTTGTTTATTGGATGATTCTGCAAAATAAAGGGAATTGGCACACCCTTCGTTTCCCAGCTAGTTTTCGCGCTACATGGCTACAAAGGTTAAACCTTTCTTGTTTAACTCCTCCTACATTTTTTATGCAATCCGCGCAAAACTCCACATATAACAGCGTAATGGACAAATAAAAAAAGTGAACGCGCCGGATTTTTGAATTTTGACTTTTTCGAAAAGTAACGCTAAAATAAGTGATTGTTAGCTAGCTAGCTCTAAATGTAATTGCTGATTATTCTAAAACCATAACAGATTTTGACATGTCCTTCATAACCCATAGTCCAAATAAGATTTTGCACATGTGACCCGCGTTTGAGGATCGTCCATCACTAGGGGGCGCTGTGATGTCAAGAAATCTACTACGCAAGAATGGCTGATCGGATTTTTACAAAACCTTCTTCATCCCCTTCCAGTCATACCCCTGAACTCAGGTATTAAATATGGTAATTATTAAAACAAGTGGGCGGGGCCTATTTCCAAAAGTGTTAAAAAACCTGGAGAATAATAAAAACAATAAAGTAAAGAATAAAAAATGCTTTAAAATCAATTTTTTGATCCCAGATTTTCAGGATGTATTCTGTGAATAAGGTGTAACAATTCTCTCACTGCATGTATTGTTTTTTTTTGAAGTGCTACACTCTGAATTTTTAAAAGTTTGTAAAATGGAGAAATCAATGTATTTTCCACAAATATTGTTCAACCCCCCAAAATATGGCCTCTATTTGTAAAGCACATGCAGAATAAACATGGATTTCAGTTTGGTAAAAATCCAGGCGAGTTTGACCAATTTACAAGACTTTGAAAATAAATGGTACAAGACTATAAAGTTTAATATTTTATTTCTCTGAATCCATTTTTTTAATGACCATAAAAAAAATCCTGTGGTTAGATAAAGCACTCTTTGAGATCCATGAATATTTTCAGAATTTTAGAGCCAACCGTTGATTATTAACGAATTTATGAAGTTTGTGATCAGTTCACAGCTTTCATCATCCAGAGCTCTGACTGCAGAGCTTTGAACAGGGCGGCCATTTTGCCCATATTTGGGCACATCACAGGAAGTGACGTCAAAGCAGCCATCTTAGGTCAGACCAAGCTGCCATCTTAGGTCAGACCATAGAGAACACAGACATGAATACGTAGACGCCGCGTCCTCGGTTGAGAGGCGTGCCGACAGAGCGGCCATCTTAGGTCAGACCAAGCTGCAGTCAGACAGAATACAAGTCATTACAGGAAAATGTACTTTATGTTTTCAGACACTCTGAATCCGGTGAATTCTCACCCAATTTCCAGATAAATCAACTGACTGAAAACGTCACCCCTTTAGGGGCTACATGGGACCAATTGATTGAATTAAATTATTGTCTAACTTAATAAATAATTTCGATTTTGTATTGAAAGTAAGCAAACTTCCAGAGCTACGTCCCAGGAAGCCCGACTTTTACTCCGCTTATGGGTGCGCAAATAAAAGGACACTAGGAACCAGATCCTGGGGAATTACCTTCCATAAGTAAGATTTTATGATAGATCATCCTCATGCTTTACAGTTACAGTTTTCCGGCATAAACACAATATGTGCTAATGGGTACAGCGATGGAAGTAGAGAAAAGTACATTAAACACCAAAAACAAACAAAATGGTCCTAAATTACTGGATAGACATGATTTGTGGGGAGTGGGGGGGGAAGCCCGTGCTGAGGGTGATTAGGTTTTTTGTTGATTTCTTTTTGTTGATAATTGCTGTTGTCTATAGATCGGTGTCTGTGTATATAGCTTAATATATATATATATATATATATATATATATATATATATATATATATATATATATATATATATATATATATATATATATATATATATGCTTGTCGGGACTTTGATGCAATCAACTGGTTTCCTTATATAGGACATTTTATTCAATCTGTATAATCTGACCCAATCTGTATAATATGATTGAACTTGATTTTGTAAAGTGCCTTGAGATGACATGTTTCATGATTTGGCGCTATATAAATAAATAAATTGAATATATATATAATATTGGAAGAATTTTAGAGCAAACTGTTGATTTTTAAAGAATTTATTTATGAATTTAAAGAGAATAACATTTCCGAAATGTGCCCATGTAGGGATTTAAAATTTCCAGTAGATGGCAGTATTTGATTATATATGGATTTTTTTACACACACACACACTTATATACATAAGCTTTACATTGAATGTAGCTAGTTGCGGAGCCAGAGGGGTGGCAGGGGTGGCATTTGCCACCCCCAACAGAGCCCTTGCCACCCCCTACTGCCACCCCACTGGAAATGGTAATTTTAACATATAATACTTATGAGATCGGCAAAGATTTGCCAGGAAAACTGTAATTTCCGACTGTCCCTGAAGGCAGCCCATGCAGTAGCAGCCTACATGCTGCGCACTGACGCTGTTCATTGGTTAAGCTGACATGTGGTTCCTGCTTGATCCAAAACACACCCGCGGCTTTAGAGTACACCGTTGAGGAGTTTTGCAGGTATTTACAACATTTTACAGCTCAGCGGTAACCGCTGTGTTACCTTCCTAATGAGAGGCGGCACTTGTCATACATTTCTAAAAAGAAAAAAAAAATGGTTGTGCACCGCTCCGTCCGTAGTGCCTCGTTTATTATATTAGCCATGCTAGTGCTGATAGATCGTGTTTTAGACAGATTCTTTTAACATATGTTTCAGTGCACATGCTGTCCTGTAATGTTTTATTAATTTGGCCAGGATATATCTCCCAGCTCTTGCTTGAAATGTGTGTGGTAAGAATATGTGAAAAACCATTGTTAAGTTTATAATGACTGAAATGTAAATAGGCTATGTCATATGAAAGCTTTGAATTATAACCTAACTAGTTATATTAATTAATTTAATTAATCTATTTTTAATTTAGTATTATTTTAGCTAGCTACAGAAAACTAAAAACTATAGTTTAAATAATATTTAAAATAGTGTTGTCTTTGCCATACAGTCATGGAGTCTAAATACCAGGCTGCCTTATTTTGTGTAGAGCCCAAATGAAGAGAAAAGAGAATATCTCACAGTTCTTCTTAAAGAGGCAAAAACCAGGGCCAGACCAGGACCAGACAGAACCCTGCAGCAGTGACCAACCTGGAGAAGCCAGCCAGGAGACACCAGGCCCAAGTGTATCACCAGCAGGTTAGAGGCTGTGACAGAGAGTTATTAAGTAGTAAAATCCAATAAGCCTAATTGTAAAGGTTAGCATGATGCTTTTTGCATTTTTTATTGTGTCTGTTTATGAACACAATTGAAACAAGTGGGCAGGGCCTATTTGCAAAAGTGTGAGAGTAGGGAGTAGCAAGATGGCGGCCAGTCACTAGGGGAGGTCACTGGCCGCCATCTTGCTACTCCGTTCTCACACAGAACCCCATAGCATTTGGTTGCAACAACAAGCAGTTTGGCTGTGTGAAAACGTTTCACAGGTAACTTTAAAGTCAGTGGTTGTTATACTTACTATACAAATTACTTTTGTTTTGGTAACACTTTATTTGTGCCTAAGATTTACATGATACTGTCATAAACAGAGGCTGCACAGTGAAGCAGTGAGAAGTGTTGTTGCCTTCTGGGTTCAATCACCTGGGTCTTTCAAATCCTCCCGGGTCTTTCAAATCCTCCCGGGTCTTTCAAATCCTCCTGGGTCTTTCAAATCCTCTGGGTCTTTCTGCATGAAGTTTGAATGTTCTACCTGTGCATGCGTAGGTTCACTCCGGGTACGCTGGCTTACTCCCACAGTTCAAAAACATGACTGTCAGTTTAATTGTCCTTAGGTGTGAGTGTGTGCAAGAATGGTTGTTTGTCCTGTCTGTCTCTGTGTTGCCCTGTGACAGATTGCCGACCTGTCCAGGGTGTAACCCGCCTCTCGCTCAGTGAACGCTGTGTGTATATATATATATATATATATATATATATATATATATATACACAGAAAGCTATATACACGGTAGACTGTGCGTTAATGTAACGCAGAAGGTCTGGAGATGCTACGTTGGTGTAGCTTGTAGGACCTGAACAGGGGAGAGAGGCAGAGTCAAGTGTCACGGGGCCTCTGGGCCGTGTTAATAAGGCTGGTAGCGGATGGGAAAAAACTGTTTTTGTGTCGTGAGGTTTTGGTCCTGATGGACCGCTGCCTCCTGCCAGAGGGAAGTGTCTGAAATATTTTGTGACTGGGGTGTCACAAAATCGGCCACAATCTTCCCTGCACGCCTCAGAGTCCTAGAGGCTTACAGGTCCTGGAGAGATGGAAAATTGCAGCCAATCACCTTCTCTGCAGACCGGATGACACGCTGCAGTCTGCTCTTGTCTTTGGCGGTGGCACCAGCGTACCAGATGGTAATGGAGGAGGTGGTTTAGACACACCTTCTCCTTCAAAGAGTTTTCTTAATTTTCATAACTATGACAATTGTAGATTCACACTAAAGGCATCAAAACTATGAATTAACACATGTGGAATTATATACTTAACAAAAAAGTGTGAAACAACTGAAAATATGTCTTATATTCTAGGTTCTTCAAAGTAGCCACCTTTTGCTTTGATTACTGCTTCGTACACTCTTGGCATTCTCTTAATGAGCTTCAAGAGATAGTCACCTGAAATGGTTTTCCCTTCACAGGTGTCCCCTGTCAGGTTTAATAAGTGGGATGTCTTGCCTCTTATATGGGGTTGGGACCATCAGTTGTGTTGTGCAGAAGTCAAGTGGATACACAGCTTATAATCCTACTGAATAAACTGTTAGAATTTGTATTATGGCAAGAAAAAAGCAGCTAAGTAAAGAAAAACAAGTGGCCATAATTACTTTAAGAACTGAAGGTCATTCAGTCCGAAAAATTGGGAAAACTTTGAAAGTGTCCCCAAGTGCAGTCGCAAAAACCATCAAGCGCTACAAAGAAACTGGCTCACACGAGGACCGCCCCAGGAAAGGAAGACCAAGAGTCACCTCTGCTGTGGAGGATAAATTCATCCTAGTCACCAGCCTCAGAAATCGCAGGTTGACAGCAGCTCAGATTAGAGACCAGGTCAATGCCACACAGAGTTCTAGCAGCAGACACATCTCTAGAACAACTGTTAGGAGACTGTGTGAATCAGGCCTTCATGGTAAAACAGCTGCTAGGAAACCACTGCTAAGGACAGGCAACAAGTAGAAGAGAATTGTTTGGGCTAAAGAACACAAGGAATGGACATTAGACCAGTGGAAATCTGTGCTTTGGTCTGATGAGTCCAAAGTTGAGATCTTTGGTTCCAACCATCGTGTCTTTGTGCGACGCAGAAAAGGTTTAACAGATGGACTCTATTCAATTCAATTCAATTGTATTTATATAGCGCCAATTCATGAAACATGTCATTTTGAGGCACTTTACAAAGTCAAAATCAATCATATTATACAGATTGGTCAAAAATTTCCTATATAAGGGAACCAGTTGATTGCTTCAAAGTCCCGACAAGCAGCATTCACTCCTGGAGAAGCATAGAGCTACAGGGAGAGACGTCTGCATTGTCCATGGCTTTGCAGCAATCCCTCATACTGAGCAAGCATGAAGCGACAGTCGAAAAAAAAACCCACCCATTAGCGGGAAGGAAAAACCTCCAGCAGAACCGGGCTCAGTATGAACGGTCATCTGCCTCGACCGACTGGGGGTTAAAGAATACAGAGCAGAGACACAACAAGAGAGACAAACATGCACAGAAGCACACATTGATCCAGTAATCTGTTCTACATTAGATGGTAATAGCGGGTGATCTGTCTTCTCTGGATGATGTCACAGTTAACAGAACGTCAGATCAGGTGTACCTACTATGAAGAAAAAAGAGAGAGCAAAAAGTTAAAAGCTGAAATGACAACAGTCATTTCAATGTAATGCAATGCAAAACTGCATTGCATCTACTTTTTTTAGACAAATGCAAGAAAGTAATAAATATTATGACATGCTTAATTGGAAGGGAGTGGGGAGCAGATAGATGGTGCTGCTGTAGAAGGTCGTGAGGATGGGCGGGGACAGGTGGGCTCTCCTCATCCTCCGCAGTAAGTGCAAGCGCTTCTGTTCCCTCTTCTCCAGTGACATGGTGTTCACAAACCAGCTGAGGTTGTGTGTTATGTGCACCCCGAGGAATTTATTGCTGCTGGCCACCTCCACAGCTGAGCTGTTAATGAGAAGTGGAGCATGGCGAGGCCATTTCTTCCTGAAGTCCATGATGATCTCCTTCGTTTTCTCCACGTTCAGGATCAGTCCTGGTCCTGGTCCTGGTCGTTGTTGTCTCTAATCAGGCCCACCACCGTCGTGTCGTCTGCAAACTTCACGATGTGATTGGTGGTGAACCTGGGGACACAGTCGTGTGTCATCAGGGTGAACAGCAGGGGGCTCAGGACGCAGCCCTGAGGAAAGCCCGTGCTGAGGGTGATGACATCAGTGGTTTTCTGTCCGACCCAGACCAACTGAGGTCTGTTGGTGATGAAGTCTAGTAGGCAGTTGCGAACAGGTGTGCTGAAGCCCAGATGTTCCAGTTTTGATGGTGTTGAACGCTGAACTGAAGTCCAGGAACATGCTCAAGGGGGCGGTGCGTGGGTGGGCTTGGAACCCGTTAATAACTGCTTGCAGTTCTAGTTATTATTATTATTATTACGGGTAATTATTATTCTCCGCTAAAACGCGTTGGGCGGCCCATGCGGATTTGTAACGAACCTATTGAATCAGGTATCCAAGTACAGAATGTGCACCGCTACTCAAACCCAGAAATTCAGACCCCTCAACAACTAGGGGGCGCTATAACAAAGGACAATGCGTTTTGGCCTATAACTACCAAACTACTGGTCCCACACTCAAAAACTTCACATCACTTTGTTTATTGGATGATTCTGCAAAATAAAGGGAATTGGCACACCCTTCGTTTCCCAGCTAGTTTTCGCGCTACATGGCTACAAAGGTTAAACCTTTCTTGTTTAACTCCTCCTACATTTTTTATGCAATCCGCGCAAAACTCCACATATAACAGCGTAATGGACAAATAAAAAAAGTGAACGCGCCGGATTTTTGAATTTTGACTTTTTCGAAAAGTAACGCTAAAATAAGTGATTGTTAGCTAGCTAGCTCTAAATGTAATTGCTGATTATTCTAAAACCATAACAGATTTTGACATGTCCTTCATAACCCATAGTCCAAATAAGATTTTGCACATGTGACCCGCGTTTGAGGATCGTCCATCACTAGGGGGCGCTGTGATGTCAAGAAATCTACTACGCAAGAATGGCTGATCGGATTTTTACAAAACCTTCTTCATCCCCTTCCAGTTATACCCCTGAACTCAGGTATTAAATATGGTAATTATTAAAACAAGTGGGCGGGGCCTATTTCCAAAAGTGTTAAAAAACCTGGAGAATAATAAAAACAATAAAGTAAAGAATAAAAAATGCTTTAAAATCAATTTTTTGATCTCAGATTTTCAGGATGTATTCTGTGAATAAGGTGTAACAATTCTCTCACTGCATGTATTGTTTTTTTTTGAAGTGCTACACTCTGAATTTTTAAAAGTTTGTAAAATGGAGAAATCAATGTATTTTCCACAAATATTGTTCAACCCCCCAAAATATGGCCTCTATTTGTAAAGCACATGCAGAATAAACATGGATTTCAGTTTGGTAAAAATCCAGGCGAGTTTGACCAATTTACAAGACTTTGAAAATAAATGGTACAAGACTATAAAGTTTAATATTTTATTTCTCTGAATCCATTTTTTTAATGACCATTAAAAAAAATCCTGTGGTTAGATAAAGCACTCTTTGAGATCCATGAATATTTTCAGAATTTTAGAGCCAACCGTTGATTATTAACGAATTTATGAAGTTTGTGATCAGTTCACAGCTTTCATCATCCAGAGCTCTGACTGCAGAGCTTTGAACAGGGCGGCCATTTTGCCCATATTTGGGCACATCACAGGAAGTGACGTCAAAGCAGCCATCTTAGGTCAGACCAAGCTGCCATCTTAGGTCAGACCATAGAGAACACAGACATGAATACGTAGACGCCGCGTCCTCGGTTGAGAGGCGTGCCGACAGAGCGGCCATCTTAGGTCAGACCAAGCTGCAGTCAGACAGAATACAAGTCATTACAGGAAAATGTACTTTATGTTTTCAGACACTCTGAATCCGGTGAATTCTCACCCGATTTCCAGATAAATCAACTGACTGAAAACGTCACCCCTTTAAGGGCTACATGGGACCAATTGATTGAATTAAATTATTGTCTAACTTAATAAATAATTTTGATTTTGTATTGAAAGTAAGCAAACTTCCAGAGCTACGTCCCAGGAAGCCCGACTTTTACTCTGCTTATGGGTGCGCAAATAAAAGGACACTAGGAACCAGATCCTGGGGAATTACCTTCCATAAGTAAGATTTTATGATAGATCATCCTCATGCTTTACAGTTACAGTTTTCCGGCATAAACACAATATGTGCTAATGGGTACAGCGATGGAAGTAGAGAAAAGTACATTAAACACCAAAAACAAACAAAATGGTCCTAAATTACTGGATAGACATGATTTGTGGGGAGTGGGGGGGGAAGCCCGTGCTGAGGGTGATTAGGTTTTTTGTTGATTTCTTTTTGTTGATAATTGCTGTTGTCTATAGATCGGTGTCTGTGTATATATATATATATATATATATATATATATATATATATATATATATATATATATATATATATATATATATATATATATATATATGCTTGTCGGGACTTTGATGCAATCAACTGGTTTCCTTATATAGGACATTTTATTCAATCTGTATAATCTGACCCTATCTGTATAATATGATTGAACTTGATTTTGTAAAGTGCCTTGAGATGACATGTTTCATGATTTGGCGCTATATAAATAAATAAATTGAATATATATATAATATTGGAAGAATTTTAGAGCAAACTGTTGATTTTTAAAGAATTTATTTATGAATTTAAAGAGAATAACATTTCCGAAATGTGCCCAAGTAGGGATTTAAAATTTCCAGTAGATGGCAGTATTTGATTATATATGGATTTTTTACACACACACACACTTATATACATAAGCTTTACATTGAATGTAGCTAGTTGCGGAGCCAGAGGGGTGGCAGGGGTGGCATTTGCCACCCCCAACAGAGCCCTTGCCACCCCCTACTGCCACCCCACTGGAAATGGTAATTTTAACATATAATACTTATGAGATCGGCAAAGATTTGCCAGGAAAACTGTAATTTCCGACTGTCCCTGAAGGCAGCCATGCAGTAGCAGCCTACATGCTGCGCACTGACGCTGTTCATTGGTTAAGCTGACTTGTGGTTCCTGCTTGATCCAAAACACACCCGCGGCTTTAGAGTACACCGTTGAGGAGTTTTGCAGGTATTTACAACATTTTACAGCTCAGCGGTAACCGCTGTGTTACCTTCCTAATGAGAGGCGGCACTTGTCATACATTTCTAAAAAGAAAAAAAAAAATGGTTGTGCACCGCTCCGTCCGTAGTGCCTCGTTTATTATATTAGCCATGCTAGTGCTGATAGATCGTGTTTTAGACAGATTCTTTTAACATATGTTTCAGTGCACATGCTGCCCTGTAATGTTTTATTAATTTGGCCAGGATATATCTCCCAGCTCTTGCTTGAAATGTGTGTGGTAAGAATATGTGAAAAAACATTAAGTTTATAATGACTGAAATGTAAATAGGCTATGTCATATGAAAGCTTTGAATTATAACCTAACTAGTTATATTAATTAATTTAATTAATCTATTTTTAATTTAGTATTATTTTAGCTAGCTACAGAAAACTAAAAACTATTGTTTAAATAATATTTAAAATAGTGTTGTCTTTGCCATACAGTCATGGAGTCTAAATACCAGGCTGCCTTATTTTGTGTAGAGCCCAAATGAAGAGAAAAGAGAATATCTCACAGTTCTTCTTAAAGAGGCAAAAACCAGGGCCAGACCAGGACCAGACAGAACCCTGCAGCAGTGACCAACCTGGAGAAGCCAGCCAGGAGACACCAGGCCCAAGTGTATCACCAGCAGGTTAGAGGCTGTGACAGAGAGTTATTAAGTAGTAAAATCCAATAAGCCTAATTGTAAAGGTTAGCATGATGCTTTTTGCATTTTTTATTGTGTCTGTTTATGAACACAATTGAAACAAGTGGGCAGGGCCTATTTGCAAAAGTGTGAGAGTAGGGAGTAGCAAGATGGCGGCCAGTCACTAGGGGAGGTCACTGGCCGCCATCTTGCTACTCCGTTCTCACACAGAACCCCATAGCATTTGGTTGCAACAACAAGCAGTTTGGCTGTGTGAAAACGTTTCACAGGTAACTTTAAAGTCAGTGGTTGTTATACTTACTATACAAATTACTTTTGTTTTGGTAACACTTTATTTGTGCCTAAGATTTACATGATACTGTCATAAACAGAGGCTGCACAGTGAAGCAGTGAGAAGTGTTGTTGCCTTCTGGGTTCAATCACCTGGGTCTTTCAAATCCTCCCGGGTCTTTCAAATCCTCCCGGGTCTTTCAAATCCTCCTGGGTCTTTCAAATCCTCTGGGTCTTTCTGCATGAAGTTTGAATGTTCTACCTGTGCATGCGTAGGTTCACTCCGGGTACGCTGGCTTCCTCCCACAGTTCAAAAACATGACTGTTAGTTTAATTGGCTTCTCTAAATTGTCCTTAGGTGTGAGTGTGTGCAAGAATGGTTGTTTGTCCTGTCTGTCTCTGTGTTGCCCTGTGACAGATTGCCGACCTGTCCAGGGTGTAACCCGCCTCTCGCTCAGTGAACGCTGTGTGTGTATATATATATATATATATATATATATATATATATATATATATATATATATATATATATATACACACAGAAAGCTATATACACGGTAGACTGTGCGTTAATGTAACGCAGAAGGTCTGGAGATGCTACGTTTGTGTAGCTTGTAGGACCTGAACAGGGGAGAGAGGCAGAGTCAAGTGTCACGGGGCCTCTGGGCCGTGTTAATAAGGCTGGTAGCGGATGGGAAAAAACTGTTTTTGTGTCGTGAGGTTTTGGTCCTGATGGACCGCTGCCTCCTGCCAGAAGGAAGTGTCTGAAATATTTTGTGACTGGGGTGTCACAAAATCGGCCACAATCTTCCCTGCACGCCTCAGAGTCCTAGAGGCTTACAGGTCCTGGAGAGATGGAAAATTGCAGCCAATCACCTTCTCTGCAGACCGGATGACACGCTGCAGTCTGCTCTTGTCTTTGGCGGTGGCACCAGCGTACCAGATGGTAATGGAGGAGGTGGTTTAGACACACCTTCTCCTTCAAAGAGTTTTCTTAATTTTCATAACTATGACAATTGTAGATTCACACTAAAGGCATCAAAACTATGAATTAACACATGTGGAATTATATACTTAACAAAAAAGTGTGAAACAACTGAAAATATGTCTTATATTCTAGGTTCTTCAAAGTAGCCACCTTTTGCTTTGATTACTGCTTCGTACACTCTTGGCATTCTCTTAATGAGCTTCAAGAGATAGTCACCTGAAATGGTTTTCCCTTCACAGGTGTCCCCTGTCAGGTTTAATAAGTGGGATGTCTTGCCTCTTATATGGGGTTGGGACCATCAGTTGTGTTGTGCAGAAGTCAAGTGGATACACAGCTTATAGTCCTACTGAATAAACTGTTAGAATTTGTATTATGGCAAGAAAAAAGCAGCTAAGTAAAGAAAAACAAGTGGCCATAATTACTTTAAGAACTGAAGGTCATTCAGTCCGAAAAATTGGGAAAACTTTGAAAGTGTCCCCAAGTGCAGTCGCAAAAACCATCAAGCGCTACAAAGAAACTGGCTCACACGAGGACCGCCCCAGGAAAGGAAGACCAAGAGTCACCTCTGCTGTGGAGGATAAATTCATCCTAGTCACCAGCCTCAGAAATCGCAGGTTGACAGCAGCTCAGATTAGAGACCAGGTCAATGCCACACAGAGTTCTAGCAGCAGACACATCTCTAGAACAACTGTTAGGAGACTGTGTGAATCAGGCCTTCATGGTAAAACAGCTGCTAGGAAACCACTGCTAAGGACAGGCAACAAGTAGAAGAGAATTGTTTGGGCTAAAGAACACAAGGAATGGACATTAGACCAGTGGAAATCTGTGCTTTGGTCTGATGAGTCCAAAGTTGAGATCTTTGGTTCCAACCATCGTGTCTTTGTGCGACGCAGAAAAGGTTTAACAGATGGACTCTATTCAATTCAATTCAATTGTATTTATATAGCGCCAATTCATGAAACATGTCATCTCGAGGCACTTTACAAAGTCAAAATCAATCATATTATACAGATTGGTCAAAAATTTCCTATATAAGGGAACCAGTTGATTGCTTCAAAGTCCCGACAAGCAGCATTCACTCCTGGAGAAGCATAGAGCTACAGGGAGAGACGTCTGCATTGTCCATGGCTTTGCAGCAATCCCTCATACTGAGCAAGCATGAAGCGACAGTCGAAAAAAAAAACCCACCCATTAGCGGGAAGGAAAAACCTCCAGCAGAACCGGGCTCAGTATGAACGGTCATCTGCCTCGACCGACTGGGGGTTAAAGAATACAGAGCAGAGACACAACAAGAGAGACAAACATGCACAGAAGCACACATTGATCCAGTAATCTGTTCTACATTAGATAGTAATAGTGGGTGATCTGTCTTCTCTGGATGATGTCACAGTTAACAGAACGTCAGATCAGGTGTACCTACTATGAAGAAAAAAGAGAGAGCAAAAAGTTAAAAGCTGAAATGACAACAGTCATTTCAATGTAATGCAATGCAAAACTGCATTGCATCTACTTTTTTTAGACAAATGCAAGAAAGTAATAAATATTATGACATGCTTAATTGGAAGGGAGTGGGGAGCAGATAGATGGTGCTGCTGTAGAAGGTCGTGAGGATGGGCGGGGACAGGTGGGCTCTCCTCATCCTCCGCAGTAAGTGCAAGCGCTTCTGTTCCCTCTTCTCCAGTGACATGGTGTTCACAAACCAGCTGAGGTTGTGTGTTATGTGCACCCCGAGGAATTTATTGCTGCTGGCCACCTCCACAGCTGAGCTGTTAATGAGAAGTGGAGCATGGCGAGGCCATTTCTTCCTGAAGTCCATGATGATCTCCTTCGTTTTCTCCACGTTCAGGATCAGTCCTGGTCCTGGTCCTGGTCGTTGTTGTCTCTAATCAGGCCCACCACCGTCGTGTCGTCTGCAAACTTCACGATGTGATTGGTGGTGAACCTGGGGACACAGTCGTGTGTCATCAGGGTGAACAGCAGGGGGCTCAGGACGCAGCCCTGAGGAAAGCCCGTGCTGAGGGTGATGACATCAGTGGTTTTCTGTCCGACCCAGACCAACTGAGGTCTTTTGGTGATGAAGTCTAGTAGGCAGTTGCGAACAGGTGTGCTGAAGCCCAGATGTTCCAGTTTTAATGGTGTTGAACGCTGAACTGAAGTCCAGGAACATGCTCAAGGGGGCGGTGCGTGGGTGGGCTTGGAACCCGTTAATAACTGCTTGCAGTTCTAGTTATTATTATTATTACGGGTAATTATTATTCTCTGCTAAAACGCGTTGGGCGGCCCATGCGGATTTGTAACGAACCTATTGAATCAGGTATCCAAGTACAGAATGTGCACCGCTACTCAAACCCAGAAATTCAGACCCCTCAACAACTAGGGGGCGCTATAACAAAGGACAATGCGTTTTGGCCTATAACCACCAAACTACTGGTCCCACACTCAAAAACTTCACATCACTTTGTTTATTGGATGATTCTGCAAAATAAAGGGAATTGGCACACCCTTCGTTTCCCAGCTAGTTTTCGAGCTACATGGCTACAAAGGTTAAACCTTTCTTGTTTAACTCCTCCTACATTTTTTATGCAATCCGCGCAAAACTCCACATATAACAGCGTAATGGACAAATAAAAAAAGTGAACGCGCCGGATTTTTGAATTTTGACTTTTTCGAAAAGTAACGCTAAAATAAGTGATTGTTAGCTAGCTAGCTCTAAATGTAATTGCTGATTATTCTAAAACCATAACAGATTTTGACATGTCCTTCATAACCCATAGTCCAAATAAGATTTTGCACATGTGACCCGCGTTTGAGGATCGTCCATCACTAGGGGGCGCTGTAATGTCAAGAAATCTACTACGCAAGAATGGCTGATCGTATTTTTACAAAACCTTCTTCATCCCCTTCCAGTCATACCCCTGAACTCAGGTATTAAATATGGTAATGATTAAAACAAGTGGGCGGGGCCTATTTCCAAAAGTGTTAAAAAACCTGGAGAATAATAAAAGCAATAAAGTAAAGAATAAAAAATGCTTTAAAATAAATTTTTTGATCCCAGATTTTCAGGATGTATTCCGTGAATAAGGTGTAACAATTCTCTCACTGCATGTATTGTTTTTTTTTGAAGTGCTACACTCTGAATTTTTAAAAGTTTGTAAAATGGAGAAATCAATGTATTTTCCACAAATATTGTTCAACCCCCCAAAATATGGCCTCTATTTGTAAAGCACATGCAGAATAAACATGGATTTCAGTTTGGTAAAAATCCAGGCGAGTTTGACCAATTTACAATACTTTGAAAATAAATGGTACAAGACTATAAAGTTTAATATTTTATTTCTCTGAATCCATTTTTTTAATGACCATAAAAAAAATCCTGTGGTTAGATAAAGCACTCTTTGAGATCCGTGAATATTTTCAGAATTTTAGAGCAAACCGTTGATTATTAACGAATTTATGAAGTTTGTGATCAGTTCACAGCTCTCATCCAGAGCTCTGACTCCACAGCTGTGAACAGGGCGGCCATTTTGCCCATATTTGGGCACATCACAGGAAGTGATGTCACAGCGGCCATCTTAGGTCAGAAAAAGCTGCGCTCAGAGAGAATACAAGTCAATTCAGGAAAATGTACTTTATGTTTCAGACACTCTAAATCCGGTGAATTCTAACCCGATTTCCAGCTAAATCAACTGACTGAAAATGTCACCCCTTTAGGGGCTACTTGGGACCAATTGATTGAATTAAATGATTGTCTAACTTAATAAATAATTTCGGTTTTGTATTGAAAGTAAGCAAACTTCCAGAGCTACGTCCCAAGGAGCCAGACTTTTACTCCGCTTATGGGTGCGCATATAAAAGGACACCAGGAACCAGATCCTGGGGAATTACCTTCAATAAGTAAGATTTTATGATAGATAATCCTCATGCTTTAACATAATATGTGCTAATGGGTACAGGCAGGGGCGCAACTACCCAGTATAAGAGGGGTATGCAGCATCAGTTTTGGCGCCCCCCCCCCCCCCGGATTAAAATAAATAAATAAGTGCCAGACATCATCATGTATGGTCTTTAAATAATAAAGGTTTATTTTAAAGTATATCAGCCACTGTAAGCCTACCATAATAATAATTAGATGGTATATTATTAACAATGTTAACACATAATAAACAGTTGCAAATTGACAAACATTAACATTATCATTATAACCAATGCAACTTAATGCAGCCTTTCTAAATCAGCCTAGTGATGGCATCAGATAAGACAACTATTATGCAGTAAGGTTTTGCTGCTGTTGAAATTACATTCACGTTTTGGATTTTAAAAAGTAAAAATATGGATAGCCTTAGCACAGACCTTTAGAGAGAGAGAAGTGACCCTGTAATTACAGCTTCCATGTCACCCAACAAATGTAAAGCAGCCTACATGTCTGACAGCACAGCTAACATGAACAGCTAATGGTAAAACAACATCTTTATTGCGTATTATTTATGCATGAGTTACTGCATAAGTTATGTTTTCTGGATTCTGGTCATTTATTGTACATGCTACCTTATATTTTCCACTATGTCAGCGCAGCAACATTGGTTTTGCATTAAGCTAGAAGCTAGCTGTAAACCCCCATTTGGTTGCTACATTCCCACTGTTAGATTGTGAAGAGGGAGAGCTGCAGAGGAGAGTGCTGAGACAAGGCTTTATTCAGAAGATCCATCTGAATGGCCTTTACCGCACAAAACAGTGGACACATTTAGGCAGTACATGGTTGAAAATGGTCCACAGAAAGTTAGCGATGGCCCATATCCAAGATCAGATCAGAGTAAGATGTGTTTTTAAGCACACTCTTTTCGTTTACTGTCTAATGAAGAGAAAGTTGAACGAGATTTGTTACTGTATTCCAAAAATACTATTTGTTCCTGTGCTTGCAGAGTGAACACAACTGCTTTGCAGCATTTCACGAAGGCCAGTTCAGGAAGGACAGATTGCTTGTTGCAGAACCATGTTCAGGGTCTGAGGTACACACCTGTTTGCATCTCTGAAAGTTTCAGTGATGACCAGTAGGGGTGTTTTAGATATGCAGATTGCTTTTTTGCAGAGGTTTTTCATTACTTTGCTATACAGTTGGGTAGCCATCCTAGTTGCCTGAAATACTCCCTTCTTATTAGTTTTTTGTTGTATGCCCCAACTGATTTTATATGTTTCACCCAACCGTGTCTTTATTGTGTCATTTGGGAATATAGACCCAGTGTCCTCATATGGGCACATAGCTTTTTTAGAGAATTACTCAATGTAGAAAGCTGACATTTTTTGTATATAGTAATTGGGGTCTTGTAATCCCAAATTGCAAATAAAACAATCAAATGCAAAGATTATGTAATTGCCCTCATATGATGACATAATTTTTTTCAAAAACTATTTGTTTTATCATGACAGGGTTTATTTATTACACTTATTAGGTCCTACTAATCCGCATGGAACTTGGAAATTAAAAAAACAAACTCCAAATAAAAGCTTGGGTCTCAGGAAGTTAAAGCACTTATTAAATATTTATAAGACACAAAGTTATCTGTGAGGACTAAGTGTGTATCTGTGTGTGAGTGTATAAGTATGTATATAATTTAGTTGTCTTGAGATTCAAAGATATACAGGAAAATGAATTTCTGAATTACATCTCCGTCCAGTTGATGCTTCTTTACATTTTTTGTTTTCAATAAAATTGTGGTGAAACAAATACACAAATTTGTCCTCCATTGATATTCTGTGCACAATAACATTTCCTTACAAAATGTATTTACCAAAGGCTTTGTCACACGGGTAACAGGTAAACCAAAAAAAATAAAATGCCAATCATCGGATTGAGGTGTGTGTGTGTGTGTGTGTGTGTGTGTGTGTGTGTGTGTGTGTGTGTGTGTGTCAGTCTCTGATGATGTTATGGGCTCGGGACACGCAGCGCTAGGATGAAATGTCCTTAATGGAGGGAAGAGGAGCCCCGATGATCTCTTGCTGTCCTCACAACTCTCCTCACATGCCTCCAGTCAGAGGCGCTGCAGCCTCAAGCTGAAAGGTGGGAGAGATACAGGAATGGTCAAAGGATATTTTAGACCTACCAGATTTGGTTAATGTTGACTTTGCACAATAAGCAAGTGAGGTAACTGATGTGGCATGATGTCCACGCCCTGGGAATATATGGGCTGACTTGAACATTTTTTCAGTCAAACTGATTATTTTTGCTTTAACCCATGGTATATATGTATACATATGCACTTTTACTGTTGCTGTTTAGAGTTCAACAGTCTGATGGCAACGGGGAAAAAGCTGTTTCAGAACCTGGTGGACCTGCAGCGAATGCTGTGGAACCTTTTCCCAGTGGGCAGCAGGGAGAACAGTCCATGGTGGGGGTGTGAGGGGTCTCTGATGATGTTATGGGCTCAGGACATGCAGCGCTGGGATAAAATGTCCTTAATGGAGGGAAGAGGAGCCCCGATGATCCCTTCTGCTGTCCTCACCACTCTCCTCACGTTCCTCCAGTCGGAGGCACTGCAGCCTCCACACCACACAGAGGGACAGCTTGTCAAAATGCTCTCTATGGTGCGTCTGTAGAAGGTCATGAGAATGGGTGGGGACAGGTGGCCTCTCCTCATCCTCCGCAGGAAGTACAAGTGCTTCTGTGCCCTCTTGACCAGTGACATGATGTTCACAGACCAGCTGAGGTTGTCTGTGATGTGCACCCTGAGGAATTTGGTGCTGATGACCACCTCCACAGCTGAGCTGTTGATGAGCAGTGGAGCGTGGCAAGGCCGGTTCATCCTGAAGTCGAACATGATCTCCTTCGTCTTTTCCACGTTCAGGATCAGGCTGTTGTCTGGGGACGCAGTCGTGTGTCATAAGGGTGAACAGCAGGGGGCTCAAGACACAGCCTTGAGGGGAGCCCGTGCTGAGGGTGATGACATCAGAGGTGTTCTGTCCGACCCAGACCAAATGAGGTCAGGAGGTGAGGAAGTCTAGCAGGCAGCTGCGAAGGGGTGTGCTGAAGCCCAGATGTTTCAGTTTTTCCATCAGATGCTGTAAGATAATGGTGTTGAACGCTGAACTGAAGTCCAGGAACATGCTCAAGGGGGCGGGGCGTGGGTGGGCTTGGAACCCGTTAATAACTGCTTGCAGTTCTAGTTATTATTATTATTACGGGTAATTATTATTCTCCGCTAAAACGCGTTGGGCGGCCGATGCGGATTTGTAACGAACCTATTGAATCAGGTATCCAAGTACAGAATGTGCACCGCTACTCAAACCCAGAAATTCAGACCCCTCAACAACTAGGGGGCGCTATAACAAAGGACAATGCGTTTTGGCCTATAACCACCAAACTACTGGTCCCACACTCAAAAACTTCACATCACTTTGTTTATTGGATGATTCTGCAAAATAAAGGGAATTGGCACACCCTTCGTTTCCCAGCTAGTTTTCGCGCTACATGGCTACAAAGGTTAAACCTTTCTTGTTTAACTCCTCCTACATTTTTTATGCAATCCGCGCAAAACTCCACATATAACAGCGTAATGGACAAATAAAAAAAGTGAACGCGCCGGATTTTTGAATTTTGACTTTTTCGAAAAGTAACGCTAAAATAAGTGATTGTTAGCTAGCTAGCTCTAAATGTAATTGCTGATTATTCTAAAACCATAACAGATTTTGACATGTCCTTCATAACCCATAGTCCAAATAAGATTTTGCACATGTGACCCGCGTTTGAGGATCGTCCATCACTAGGGGGCGCTGTGATGTCAAGAAATCTACTACGCAAGAATGGCTGATCGGATTTTTACAAAACCTTCTTCATCCCCTTCCAGTCATACCCCTGAACTCAGGTATTAAATATGGTAATTATTAAAACAAGTGGGCGGGGCCTATTTCCAAAGGTGTTAAAAAACCTGGAGAATAATAAAAACAATAAAGTAAAGAATAAAAAATGCTTTAAAATCAATTTTTTGATCCCAGATTTTCAGGATGTATTCTGTGAATAAGGTGTAACAATTCTCTCACTGCATGTATTGTTTTTTTTTGAAGTGCTACACTCTGAATTTTTAAATGTTTGTAAAATGGAGAAATCAATGTATTTTCCACAAATATTGTTCAACCCCCCAAAATATGGCCTCTATTTGTAAAGCACATGCAGAATAAACATGGATTTCAGTTTGGTAAAAATCCAGGCGAGTTTGACCAATTTACAAGACTTTGAAAATAAATGGTACAAGACTATAAAGTTTAATATTTTATTTCTCTGAATACATTTTTTTAATGACCATAAAAAAGATCCTGTGGTTAGATAAAGCACTCTTTGAGATCCATGAATATTTTCAGAATTTTAGAGCCAACCGTTGATTATTAACGAATTTATGAAGTTTGTGATCAGTTCACAGCTTTCATCATCCAGAGCTCTGACTGCAGAGCTTTGAACAGGGCGGCCATTTTGCCCATATTTGGGCACATCACAGGAAGTGACGTCAAAGCAGCCATCTTAGGTCAGACCAAGCTGCCATCTTAGGTCAGACCATAGAGAACACAGACATGAATACGTAGACGCCGCGTCCTCGGTTGAGAGGCGTGCCGACAGAGCGGCCATCTTAGGTCAGACCAAGCTGCAGTCAGACAGAATACAAGTCATTACAGGAAAATGTACTTTATGTTTTCAGACACTCTGAATCCGGTGAATTCTCACCCGATTTCCAGATAAATCAACTGACTGAAAACGTCACCCCTTTAGGGGCTACATGGGACCAATTGATTGAATTAAATTATTGTCTAACTTAATAAATAATTTCGATTTTGTATTGAAAGTAAGCAAACTTCCAGAGCTACGTCCCAGGAAGCCCGACTTTTACTCCGCTTATGGGTGCGCAAATAAAAGGACACTAGGAACCAGATCCTGGGGAATTACCTTCCATAAGTAAGATTTTATGATAGATCATCCTCATGCTTTACAGTTACAGTTTTCCGGCATAAACACAATATGTGCTAATGGGTACAGCGATGGAAGTAGAGAAAAGTACATTAAACACCAAAAACAAACAAAATGGTCCTAAATTACTGGATAGAAATGATTTGTGGGGAGTGGGGGGGGGAAGCCCGTGCTGAGGGTGATTAGGTTTTTTGTTGATTTCTTTTTGTTGATAATTGCTGTTGTCTGTAGATCGGTGTCTGTGTATATAGCTTAAATATATATATATATATATATATATATATATATATAAATATATATATATATATATATATATATATATATATATATATATATACACAGAAAGCTATATACACGGTAGACTGTGCGTTAATGTAACGCAGAAGGTCTGGAGATGCTACGTTGGTGTAGCTTGTAGGACCTGAACAGGGGAGAGAGGCCGAGTCAAGTGTCACGGGGCCTCTGGGCCGTGTTAATAAGGCTGGTAGCGGATGGGAAAAAACTGTTTTTGTGTCGTGAGGTTTTGGTCCTGATGGAACGCTGCCTCCTGCCAGAGGGAAGTGTCTGAAATATTTTGTGACTGGGGTGTCACAAAATCGGCCACAATCTTCCCTGCACGCCTCAGAGTCCTAGAGGCTTACAGGTCCTGGAGAGATGGAAAATTGCAGCCAATCACCTTCTCTGCAGACCGGATGACACGCTGCAGTCTGCTCTTGTCTTTGGCGGTGGCACCAGCGTACCAGATGGTAATGGAGGAGGTGGTTTAGACACACCTTCTCCTTCAAAGAGTTTTCTTAATTTTCATAACTATGACAATTGTAGATTCACACTAAAGGCATCAAAACTATGAATTAACACATGTGGAATTATATACTTAACAAAAAAGTGTGAAACAACTGAAAATATGTCTTATATTCTAGGTTCTTCAAAGTAGCCACCTTTTGCTTTGATTACTGCTTCGTACACTCTTGGCATTCTCTTAATGAGCTTCAAGAGATAGTCACCTGAAATGGTTTTCCCTTCACAGGTGTCCCCTGTCAGGTTTAATAAGTGGGATGTCTTGCCTCTTATATGGGGTTGGGACCATCAGTTGTGTTGTGCAGAAGTCAAGTGGATACACAGCTTATAGTCCTACTGAATAAACTGTTAGAATTTGTATTATGGCAAGAAAAAAGCAGCTAAGTAAAGAAAAACAAGTGGCCATAATTACTTTAAGAACTGAAGGTCATTCAGTCCGAAAAATTGGGAAAACTTTGAAAGTGTCCCCAAGTGCAGTCGCAAAAACCATCAAGCGCTACAAAGAAACTGGCTCACACGAGGACCGCCCCAGGAAAGGAAGACCAAGAGTCACCTCTGCTGTGGAGGATAAATTCATCCTAGTCACCAGCCTCAGAAATCGCAGGTTGACAGCAGCTCAGATTAGAGACCAGGTCAATGCCACACAGAGTTCTAGCAGCAGACACATCTCTAGAACAACTGTTAGGAGACTGTGTGAATCAGGCCTTCATGGTAAAACAGCTGCTAGGAAACCACTGCTAAGGACAGGCAACAAGTAGAAGAGAATTGTTTGGGCTAAAGAACACAAGGAATGGACATTAGACCAGTGGAAATCTGTGCTTTGGTCTGATGAGTCCAAAGTTGAGATCTTTGGTTCCAACCATCGTGTCTTTGTGCGACGCAGAAAAGGTTTAACAGATGGACTCTATTCAATTCAATTCAATTGTATTTATATAGCGCCAATTCATGAAACATGTCATCTCGAGGCACTTTACAAAGTCAAAATCAATCATATTATACAGATTGGTCAAAAATTTCCTATATAAGGGAACCAGTTGATTGCTTCAAAGTCCCGACAAGCAGCATTCACTCCTGGAGAAGCATAGAGCTACAGGGAGAGACGTCTGCATTGTCCATGGCTTTGCAGCAATCCCTCATACTGAGCAAGCATGAAGCGACAGTCGAAAAAAAACCCCACCTATTAGCGGGAAGGAAAAACCTCCAGCAGAACCGGGCTCAGTATGAACGGTCATCTGCCTCGACCGACTGGGGGTTAAAGAATACAGAGCAGAGACACAACAAGAGAGACAAACATGCACAGAAGCACACATTGATCCAGTAATCTGTTCTACATTAGATAGTAATAGCGGGTGATCTGTCTTCTCTGGATGATGTCACAGTTAACAGAACGTCAGATCAGGTGTACCTACTATGAAGAAAAAAGAGAGAGCAAAAAGTTAAAAGCTGAAATGACAACAGTCATTTCAATGTAATGCAATGCAAAACTGCATTGCATCTACTTTTTTTAGACAAATGCAAGAAAGTAATAAATATTATGACATGCTTAATTGGAAGGGAGTGGGGAGCAGATAGATGGTGCTGCTGTAGAAGGTCGTGAGGATGGGCGGGGACAGGTGGGCTCTCCTCATCCTCCGCAGTAAGTGCAAGCGCTTCTGTTCCCTCTTCTCCAGTGACATGGTGTTCACAAACCAGCTGAGGTTGTGTGTTATGTGCACCCCGAGGAATTTATTGCTGCTGGCCACCTCCACAGCTGAGCTGTTAATGAGAAGTGGAGCATGGCGAGGCCATTTCTTCCTGAAGTCCATGATGATCTCCTTCGTTTTCTCCACGTTCAGGATCAGTCCTGGTCCTGGTCCTGGTCGTTGTTGTCTCTAATCAGGCCCACCACCGTCGTGTCGTCTGCAAACTTCACGATGTGATTGGTGGTGAACCTGGGGACACAGTCGTGTGTCATCAGGGTGAACAGCAGGGGGCTAAGGACGCAGCCCTGAGGAAAGCCCGTGCTGAGGGTGATGACATCAGTGGTTTTCTGTCCGACCCAGACCAACTGAGGTCTGTTGGTGATGAAGTCTAGTAGGCAGTTGCGAACAGGTGTGCTGAAGCCCAGATGTTCCAGTTTTAATGGTGTTGAACGCTGAACTGAAGTCCAGGAACATGCTCAAGGGGGCGGTGCGTGGGTGGGCTTGGAACCCGTTAATAACTGCTTGCAGTTCTAGTTTATTATTATTATTACGGGTAATTATTATTCTCCGCTAAAACGCGTTGGGCGGCCCATGCGGATTTGTAACGAACCTATTGAATCAGGTATCCAAGTACAGAATGTGCACCGCTACTCAAACCCAGAAATTGAGACCCCTCAACAACTAGGGGGCGCTATAACAAAGGACAATGCGTTTTGGCCTATAACCACCAAACTACTGGTCCCACACTCAAAAACTTCCCATCACTTTGTTTATTGGATGATTCTGCAAAATAAAGGGAATTGGCACACCCTTCGTTTCCCAGCTAGTTTTCGCGCTACATGGCTACAAAGGTTAAACCTTTCTTGTTTAACTCCTCCTACATTTTTTATGCAATCCGCGCAAAACTCCACATATAACAGCGTAATGGACAAATAAAAAAAGTGAACGCGCCGGATTTTTGAATTTTGACTTTTTCGAAAAGTAACGCTAAAATAAGTGATTGTTAGCTAGCTAGCTCTAAATGTAATTGCTGATTATTCTAAAACCATAACAGATTTTGACATGTCCTTCATAACCCATAGTCCAAATAAGATTTTGCACATGTGACCCGCGTTTGAGGATCGTCCATCACTAGGGGGCGCTGTGATGTCAAGAAATCTACTACGCAAGAATGGCTGATCGGATTTTTACAAAACCTTCTTCATCCCCTTCCAGTCATACCCCTGAACTCAGGTATTAAATATGGTAATTATTAAAACAAGTGGGCGGGGCCTATTTCCAAAAGTGTTAAAAAACCTGGAGAATAATAAAAACAATAAAGTAAAGAATAAAAAATGCTTTAAAATCAATTTTTTGATCCCAGATTTTCAGGATGTATTCTGTGAATAAGGTGTAACAATTCTCTCACTGCATGTATTGTTTTTTTTTGAAGTGCTACACTCTGAATTTTTAAAAGTTTGTAAAATGGAGAAATCAATGTATTTTCCACAAATATTGTTCAACCCCCCAAAATATGGCCTCTATTTGTAAAGCACATGCAGAATAAACATGGATTTCAGTTTGGTAAAAATCCAGGCGAGTTTGACCAATTTACAAGACTTTGAAAATAAATGGTACAAGACTATAAAGTTTAATATTTTATTTCTCTGAATACATTTTTTTAATGACCATAAAAAAAATCCTGTGGTTAGATAAAGCACTCTTTGAGATCCATGAATATTTTCAGAATTTTAGAGCCAACCGTTGATTATTAACGAATTTATGAAGTTTGTGAACAGTTCACAGCTTTCATCATCCAGAGCTCTGACTGCAGAGCTTTGAACAGGGCGGCCATTTTGCCCATATTTGGGCACATCACAGGAAGTGACGTCAAAGCAGCCATCTTAGGTCAGACCAAGCTGCCATCTTAGGTCAGACCATAGAGAACACAGACATGAATACGTAGACGCCGCGTCCTCGGTTGAGAGGCGTGCCGACAGAGCGGCCATCTTAGGTCAGACCAAGCTGCAGTCAGACAGAATACAAGTCATTACAGGAAAATGTACTTTATGTTTTCAGACACTCTGAATCCGGTGAATTCTCACCCGATTTCCAGATAAATCAACTGACTGAAAACGTCACCCCTTTAGGGGCTACATGGGACCAATTGATTGAATTAAATTATTGTCTAACTTAATAAATAATTTCGATTTTGTATTGAAAGTAAGCAAACTTCCAGAGCTACGTCCCAGGAAGCCCGACTTTTACTCTGCTTATGGGTGCGCAAATAAAAGGACACTAGGAACCAGATCCTGGGGAATTACCTTCCATAAGTAAGATTTTATGATAGATCATTCTCATGCTTTACAGTTACAGTTTTCCGGCATAAACACAATATGTGCTAATGGGTACAGCGATGGAAGTAGAGAAAAGTACATTAAACACCAAAAACAAACAAAATGGTCCTAAATTACTGGATAGACATGATTTGTGGGGAGTGGGGGGGGAAGCCCGTGCTGAGGGTGATTAGGTTTTTTGTTGATTTCTTTTTGTTGATAATTGCTGTTGTCTGTAGATCGGTGTCTGTGTATATAGCTTAAATATATATATATATATATATATATATATATATATATATATATATATATATATACACAGAAAGCTATATACACGGTAGACTGTGCGTTAATGTAACGCAGAAGGTCTGGAGATGCTACGTTGGTGTAGCTTGTAGGACCTGAACAGGGGAGAGAGGCAGAGTCAAGTGTCACGGGGCCTCTGGGCCGTGTTAATAAGGCTGGTAGCGGATGGGAAAAAACTGTTTTTGTGTCGTGAGGTTTTGGTCCTGATGGACCGCTGCCTCCTGCCAGAGGGAAGTGTCTGAAATATTTTGTGACTGGGGTGTCACAAAATCGGCCACAATCTTCCCTGCACGCCTCAGAGTCCTAGAGGCTTACAGGTCCCGGAGAGATGGAAAATTGCAGCCAATCACCTTCTCTGCAGACCGGATGACACGCTGCAGTCTGCTCTTGTCTTTGGCGGTGGCACCAGCGTACCAGATGGTAATGGAGGAGGTGGTTTAGACACACCTTCTCCTTCAAAGAGTTTTCTTAATTTTCATAACTATGACAATTGTAGATTCACACTAAAGGCATCAAAACTATGAATTAACACATGTGGAATTATATACTTAACAAAAAAGTGTGAAACAACTGAAAATATGTCTTATATTCTAGGTTCTTCAAAGTAGCCACCTTTTGCTTTGATTACTGCTTCGTACACTCTTGGCATTCTCTTAATGAGCTTCAAGAGATAGTCACCTGAAATGGTTTTCCCTTCACAGGTGTCCCCTGTCAGGTTTAATAAGTGGGATGTCTTGCCTCTTATATGGGGTTGGGACCATCAGTTGTGTTGTGCAGAAGTCAAGTGGATACACAGCTTATAGTCCTACTGAATAAACTGTTAGAATTTGTATTATGGCAAGAAAAAAGCAGCTAAGTAAAGAAAAACAAGTGGCCATAATTACTTTAAGAACTGAAGGTCATTCAGTCCGAAAAATTGGGAAAACTTTGAAAGTGTCCCCAAGTGCAGTCGCAAAAACCATCAAGCGCTACAAAGAAACTGGCTCACACGAGGACCGCCCCAGGAAAGGAAGACCAAGAGTCACCTCTGCTGTGGAGGATAAATTCATCCTAGTCACCAGCCTCAGAAATCGCAGGTTGACAGCAGCTCAGATTAGAGACCAGGTCAATGCCACACAGAGTTCTAGCAGCAGACACATCTCTAGAACAACTGTTAGGAGACTGTGTGAATCAGGCCTTCATGGTAAAACAGCTGCTAGGAAACCACTGCTAAGGACAGGCAACAAGTAGAAGAGAATTGTTTGGGCTAAAGAACACAAGGAATGGACATTAGACCAGTGGAAATCTGTGCTTTGGTCTGATGAGTCCAAAGTTGAGATCTTTGGTTCCAACCATCGTGTCTTTGTGCGACGCAGAAAAGGTTTAACAGATGGACTCTATTCAATTCAATTCAATTGTATTTATATAGCGCCAATTCATGAAACATGTCATCTCGAGGCACTTTACAAAGTCAAAATCAATCATATTATACAGATTGGTCAAAAATTTCCTATATAAGGGAACCAGTTGATTGCTTCAAAGTCCCGACAAGCAGCATTCACTCCTGGAGAAGCATAGAGCTACAGGGAGAGACGTCTGCATTGTCCATGGCTTTGCAGCAATCCCTCATACTGAGCAAGCATGAAGCGACAGTCGAAAAAAAAACCCACCTATTAGCGGGAAGGAAAAACCTCCAGCAGAACCGGGCTCAGTATGAACGGTCATCTGCCTCGACCGACTGGGGGTTAAAGAATACAGAGCAGAGACACAACAAGAGAGACAAACATGCACAGAAGCACACATTGATCCAGTAATCTGTTCTACATTAGATAGTAATAGCGGGTGATCTGTCTTCTCTGGATGATGTCACAGTTAACAGAACGTCAGATCAGGTGTACCTACTATGAAGAAAAAAGAGAGAGCAAAAAGTTAAAAGCTGAAATGACAACAGTCATTTCAATGTAATGCAATGCAAAACTGCATTGCATCTACTTTTTTTAGACAAATGCAAGAAAGTAATAAATATTATGACATGCTTAATTGGAAGGGAGTGGGGAGCAGATAGATGGTGCTGCTGTAGAAGGTCGTGAGGATGGGCGGGGACAGGTGGGCTCTCCTCATCCTCCGCAGTAAGTGCAAGCGCTTCTGTTCCCTCTTCTCCAGTGACATGGTGTTCACAAACCAGCTGAGGTTGTGTGTTATGTGCACCCCGAGGAATTTATTGCTGCTGGCCACCTCCACAGCTGAGCTGTTAATGAGAAGTGGAGCATGGCGAGGCCATTTCTTCCTGAAGTCCATGATGATCTCCTTCGTTTTCTCCACGTTCAGGATCAGTCCTGGTCCTGGTCCTGGTCGTTGTTGTCTCTAATCAGGCCCACCACCGTCGTGTCGTCTGCAAACTTCACGATGTGATTGGTGGTGAACCTGGGGACACAGTCGTGTGTCATCAGGGTGAACAGCAGGGGGCTCAGGACGCAGCCCTGAGGAAAGCCCGTGCTGAGGGTGATGACATCAGTGGTTTTCTGTCCGACCCAGACCAACTAAGGTCTGTTGGTGATGAAGTCTAGTAGGCAGTTGCGAACAGGTGTGCTGAAGCCCAGATGTTCCAGTTTTAATGGTGTTGAACGCTGAACTGAAGTCCAGGAACATGCTCAAGGGGGCGGTGCGTGGGTGGGCTTGGAACCCGTTAATAACTGCTTGCAGTTCTAGTTGAAGTTGTAACTATTTAAACTGTATGTTGTATCTTTTGAATGCGATTTAAATTATTATGAGTTTACAAATGTTTGTTATGCACAACTTCTGACTAATATGGACACAACTATCCTTTTATTTACAAGTCTATTTAGGAAGTGATCTTACCCCATACTTATAGTTGTAGTGGAGCGGTCCACGTAGCCAGTCCAGTAAATCTTAAAGTGTCATATTAACCTGTAATAAATCATAAGTCATCAAAACGTTCTTCTTGCCTAATTTATAGTACAAATGTCCCTGCTTGGACATAATCTGTAACTGTTTTATTGCAAGAAATATTCTGAAAAATTTACTTTTACCTTACTTTCTGATAGAAAATAAAAAATGCTGCTACCCACCATGTCCAGAAAAATGTGTGAAAGGTAAATATATCTACATTTTAAAAAAAATTGTTGGTCAATAATATTTGCTAACATGACCAATTATAATTTCACAGAGTGCAAAATGCTATTAAGAGTCTTCATGGTCAGATGAAAGAGCACTATGCTCACAGTCTAGGGTCTTGGTGTCTTTGATAAAGAACATTTTTCAAAGCTCTCCTCTATCTATTAAATAAAGATAGAAATCACCCAGAGGAGAAGCCCTGGTATGTAAAATAATAGAATATGAGCTTGTCTGGGTGTTGATTTTTGGTCTCTAAAGAGAGCAAAACCTGCTTCACTAAACATTTCTGCTTTTTTCCCTCATGAAATATGGATTTGTGTACAGGCAGGCACAAATGCTAATCACTGTGAAATTGTGTAAGTGCATTTGTGTATCCTATTTTGCCTTTTTGTAATTTCTGGTGGCTTTGTGTTAAATGTGTGTATTCATGGGGACACGAACATGTATGTGTGTATTTTGCCCAGGCCAAATTAGATTTGGGTTCCGAGGCGAGAAAGAGAAGAGACGCATGGAAGAATTTAGCTATGAGGCTCATAAATAGTTTAGCCACCCAGAGCAGATTCATCAAGAATCGTGAGGCATAAATCATATCCTGCCTCCAAGTTCGCTACCCCTCCTCCCTTATCCATGCCACCTTTTTCACCCTCAGGACACGGTTGTAAAAAAGAAAAGATGTTTGATAGTAATTCTCAGAGTTCACAGCACCACAGTTCTACTGATACTTGTACTGCTGTTGAACAAAATATGCTCAACACAGCCCAGTTTGGGTTACAAATACATGCTATCTACAACAGGTAGTTCTGTGTCCTGTAAATCAATATCAAAGTACAAAGGCTTTCACCATCTCAATGGCAGATCAAAGAGTGCTTCCCAATTTGTATCCATAGAGATGGTAAACAAAGAAAAAGTAAAAACATGTGCTATGAAGTCTCTGTATTTAGATGATAATCAGGAGCTATAAGTAATACTAACATTTTGTGGCTCAAATCGGTACAACAGCTCATCAGTCACAACAATCTAATATGCCGTTTTTAAATGGTTTGTCGCTGTTGTCAATTTTTACTTACACAGGACAGGTATATGATGTTGTATTCTGTTCTATTTCTGGTCTGCTTCTCTTACTGGCTTCCATGTTTGCAGCTCCTGCTCTTTTGCCAAGATAAAATACCAAATGCTGTGCTCTGTGCTGAGAACCCTGGGAAATCTCATAAGATTGGCTGAGGAATCAGGGAGGAAACACGGGCTACACTCGTGCTTCCTCCCTGACCCGAAGTAGTTCCGGACTGTACCTCTAGGTTTGACAGGAGAGAAATGTGACTCAATTGTTGATGGTGAGGATCGATTGTTTATAGGGAATGGTACTTCCATCCTGGGTGATAAATATCTTACTTATAGCTTCTTTAAAGAAATGTTTTCATAGTTTAGCATTTTTTCATAAATATTATTTGAAATGTTGTGTTAAAGCATTAAAACTCAAGTTGTCGGAGTCCATGAAGCAATTTAAATAAATTACATTAGAGCTATTTCTGGTCATGGTTTTGTAAAACCTAAATAAAATGAACTTGAACTCACTTGAAACATGTTCTAAGAACCCAATAATTCAGCCATACAACTGAGTTACGATTAAATTATTTATTGAAAGATAAGTAATGGAGAATGAGGTAGGCAAAAAGAACCAGACTTGATCAGGAACTCACAGATGTAACAAGACTTGACAAGAATCCTGACAGCAGCCACAAAAAGCAAAAACAGAGTCCCACAGGAATCCTTCCTTTAAGCCGATGCACACAAATACTAGCAGGAGAACTAGTGAGGCAGAGCAAGGACAGAATCCAGGGAAGCCACAGGAACAAACAAAGGGGAAGCAGCTGTAGCAAACACACACATGGTAGCAAGATGAGATGTTCTGGCAGGAATGGGTTGGCTGAGGCAGGTATATAAAGACAGTGGATCAGGTGAACAGAGTAAACACTAAATAGTAGCAGCAGGTGGAGCTGATCAGGTGCTGAGTGGTGGCTGGGAGATGACTGAGCTGATTGGATGGTTCTACAAAAACCTAAAAACAAAAACCTAAAAAATGTCAATGAGTGCCTGGGTGGACCCCCTGTTGCCTTCAAAACTGTATTCATTTATTGTTGCATATATTCAACAAGTTGTTGGAAACATTCTGGTACACATTGACATGATAAAGTTACTATTGGAAATAGGTAGGACTGTATGATGTTTAGGTGGATTCACTGGAACACCTCATCCACACAGATACTCTGATTAGAGACCGAGGCCGTACATAGTAGAACAGTTTATGATGTTTTAATGAGTAGGCATGCTCCTACATCCATACAGCTTGTTTTCTCGTGAATTAACTGTTTACGGGTTGTCCTTACACTATAATTGTTCTCTATTGTCTGTTTTAATTCTTTCTGTCTGGTATCTTCATCACAAACACAGACTGACATCAATGCAATAGAACAATAACCGCTGTAACTGCCATAATTGCTGTAACCAACTCAATATATTCCAAAGGACTTCTTAGCTGTCCAACAAGGTGCCTATGTAAAAGAAAAAACTCTGTCCTAAGCACTAAACAATTTCAGCAAGAACAATGCAGTAATGGTTGGGAATTTACAACAATTACTTTAGATTTCACACAGATCATGCAGAACATCAGTGATTAAAATCTTCTGCTCCACCACCCAAAGCTGCTCTATTGGATTGAGAACTAGTGACAGAGCCCCCCCTCCATTACCTTCAATGAAGTTTAGTAAAATCAATGGCATTAAAAAAAAATACAGTTTGAGATGAGGAGAGCCCATATTCACAAAGATTCTAAGAGTACTCTCAGAGAACTCCTATCTTAGCCTAATAATTCCTACCTAGGAGTCTTAACAGCGATTAAGATAGCTGCTGAGAGTGACTCTGAGTAAGGAATCAAAATGTTTGAACGTACCTTATTTACATCCTCATCATTATTTTGATTTGCTTGTTATGTTCACTCACCATACTGGTCATTTGACCACTTCATCTATTTGATATTAATTTGCACTCACCTGTCAGTATGTTACTGTGATTCCCTGCTTGTATAAGGCTGTTGTATTTGGCAAAACAACTGACATAAAATGGAGAAAAAAGGTGAAAAAACAAAGAGGAGTAGCACCTCTGTCCTCACAGCTCTGGGAGGAATATAGATGAGTGTTGAAAGATAGATTGCTCCCAGGATCATGGCGTAAATAGGCGGACTTTGAAGCACAGATCAACACGCCTTTTTTTCTGCACATCTTGTTGGAAACATAGTCCCTCCAGCGTGTCCTGGGTCTTCCCCTGGGTCTCCTCCTGGTGGAACGTGCAAAGAACACCTCACCAGGGAGGCGTCCAGGAGGCTTCCTAACCAGATGCCCGAGCCACCTCAACTGGCTCCTCTCGACGTGGAGGAGCAGTGGCTCTACTCGGAGTCCTCCCCTGAGCTCCTCACCCTATCTCTAAGGGAGACAGACTACGGAGAAAACTCATTTCCGCCGCTTGTATCCAGGATCTCATTCTTTCGGTCATGACCCAAAGCTCATGACCATAGATGAGGGTAGGTAGGAGCGTAGATCGACCGGTAAATCGAGAGCTTCGGCTTTTTGCTCAGCTCTCTCTTCAACACAACGGACCGCTACAGCGCCCACTTCACAGCAGACGTAGCACCAATCTGCCTGTCAATCTCCCGCTCCATCGTCTCATCATTCCTGAACAAGACCCCAAGATACTTAAACTTAAATTTCAGTCGTGTTAACCAACACAGCCCCACAAAATCCAGAGCCTTAAGGTACTCAGGGCGAATCTTATCCACCCCTGGGGCCTTGCCACCAAGGAGCTTTTTAACCACTTCAGTGACCTCAGCACCAGGGATGGGAGAACCCAACCCGAAGTCCCTGGGCTCTGCTTCCTCAATAGAATACGTGTTGGTGGGATTAAGGAGGTCTTCGAAGTATTCTGCCCACGACACACGACGTCCCGAGTCAAGATGAGCAGCACGCCACCCCCACTATAAACAGTGTTGGTACTGCACTGCTTCCCCCTTCCCGCCGGATAGTGGACCAGAATCGCCTCGAAGCCGTACGGAAGTATTCCTCCGTGGCCTCTCCAAACTCTTCCCACGGCCGAGTTTTTGCCTCAGCAACAAGCTGAGCCGCCTGCCGCTTTGACTACCGGTACATATCAGCTGCTTGCGGAGTCCCACAGGCCAGTAAAGCCTGATAGGATTCCTTTTTCAGCTTGACAGCTTCCCTCACCCCTGGTGTCCACCAGCGCGTTGGAGGGTTGCCACCACGACATGCACCGACAACCTTGCGGCCACGGCTCCGACTAGCCGCCTCAACATTAGAGGCACGGAACATGGTCCACTCAGACTCAATGTCCCCCACCTCTCCCGGGTGTGGGAGTTAAAGCTCCGTCTCACGGGGGATACTGCCAGACGTTCCCAGCAAACCCTCACAATACGTTTGGTCTTGCCAGGTCTGACGGCTTCCTCCCCCACCATCGGAGCCAGCTCACCACCAGGTAGTGGTCGGTGGAGAGCTCCACCCCTCTCTTCACCCAAGTATCCAAGACATTTGGCCACAGGTCAGATGAAACAACAAGAAGTCAATCATTGAACTACGGCCTAGGGTGTCCTACCATAAGCACAAACAACAGTCAGACCCCGTCCCCCCTCACCTATGTGGAGGCAGGCCACCCTCTTGTTTACCGGGGTAAACCCCAACGTACAGGCACCAAGATGGGGGGCAACAAGTGTGACCACTCCTGCTCGGCGCCTCTCACCAGGGGCAACTCCAGAGACTCCAGAGACTTCAGAATGTATCAAGAATCTGTATTGTCAATATGTAACCATAATGAAATTTTGGTGAGACACCAGCTCACAATTCACACATAACATACAAAACACGACAAGAAATAATGTATGAATACTTGAATGCACCTCAATGCACTTCTTGTACCCGTGCTTTGCTTTCTGAATGCCCTTTTTCAGCTCACTTCTAGCCCTGCAGTAGGCAGGCTGTCTCCGTATCTGTATGCTGCATCCCGGGCTTTTAGCACCAACTGCACTGTTCTGTTTAACCATAGTTTCTGGTTAGGAAACATTCAAAATGTGTTTGTGGGTAGGACAGCATCAGTGCAAAAGTGAATATACGACAGCAAAGAATGATGTGAATTCCTCCAGATCAGCGTCCTCTTTAAATCATAGACATACTCAACACTGAATTATTCTTTCTCAGTCCTAATGCACAAACATTTGTGAAACAAAAATATGGTTTAAAATAGGATGATCTTTGAAGCAGTCTAATGGGGAAAATTTTACTTCAGAATTTATTTTAAGATGGAACCTTGCATAAACCTTTAAAGTAATGTCATATTTATTGCATGACTTAAAAAAACTTTTCTTTATTTTAACTAGAGACATTGACACCTTTTTATATGCCACAAATGGAGCATCATGAGCACATGAACCATGTTACTCTTGATACTAAGCGGATCAATGCTTCTTCTTGCGTTTTCTATCTTTGTCATGTAAATAGGCTCAGACAGTATTGACAGCTAAGAAATAGTACCATCAGCATGTAGGTTAATAAGCCAGAGCTTCTTCATCACATACACAACACTGGAGCTGACATGGTGATTTCACACAGCACTACCTTCCTATGAGCCATGTCACGTAAAACGAGTTCAATCGATTTTGTTCTGTAGCTCTGGATTGTCCAGTGACGTGACAAATATCCGGTTAGGAGGCTGCGAGCAACAATTTCCCTCAAATTGAAAGGCCCTCAGGCCCTTCAGGCACTGGTGTTATGCGGCTGTTGCTTTCCCCTCATGGCCATCCATGGAGGATGAACCTCTCTATATATCATCTCTGTCTCTCTGGATAGAGCCAAAACTCCATCACCATAGCAAAGGGTCTTTAGTCTACACCCCAAGAGACGTGGTCATTCCACAAATTGTCTGAAAGACTGAGATTGTGTGGGTTTTGTTTTTTGTTTGCTTGTTTGTGTGTGTGTGTGTGTGTGTGTGTTTGTGTTTAGATCAGGCCTTCTGGTATCACCTCCATTTGTCAGTATGAATTATAGATCATGGTTGCCATGGGATTTATGATGCATATGGGAGCCTGAGCCAGTCTGACACCTGAGCCCAGTTGTCCATTTTCAGGAAAGAAGACGCAACTTTAAGACAACTTTTTCCACAGCAAACTGTGCAGATAACCACACACCTTCACTTCCAAACAGTACATCTTTCCCTGTCCTATTTTCAACCTCCCCCTAAATGTGTAGTTAATGCAAAAGTCTTTCCATACGCCATTGCTATTGTCTTTTGTGTCTTGCCTCAGTAACCCACACTCTTTCCTTCTTAGCATCCCTGTCTGGATTGCTGTTTTCTCTTCTGTCCTCCAGAGACGGACCTTTCGCTATAGAGCAAGCTGTTTGCTCCTTCATTACCTTACTCGCTCGTTCTTCTCCCTCTCCGTGTCTCTCAAAGGACGGCTACAGTGGGTTTTCATTACTCCACCGGTCAATCTTCATTATGGCGTCCTCTGTGTGCTCTTATTGGCTCAAACACAAACACATATACATGCATACAGGTGTGCATCAGCCCAAGAAAATGGAGAGTATTGCAATTTAAACGTCACATGAAAGAATGGCTTTTCCATTACTCTGCAACTGATTTTTTTTCTTCTTAATATACCCGGTACTTTTTCACTTTGGGAAGGCCTCTGGCTTTGTGCTTCTTTGTATGCATTAACCTTTAAAGTGTGTCCTGGAGAATGCTGATCCTGTTATAGTCTCACAGCCATGTGTAATTTAACCAGAGGTGTCAAAATCATTCACATTTTTTATTCAGGTAGAAGTATAGCTACTAGGGTTTAAAGACATGTCTGTTGAAGAACCAATTGAAGCTTTTTACTCAAGTAAATGTTTAAAAGCACCAGTTTCAAAACTACTTAAAGAATAAAATTATAGGTAATTGAAGAAAAAAAAGGCCACTAAGGACAAAAGGTCAGGCCTCCTGCAACACCGTGGGCTATAGTGCACTTCCCCACCCCTCCAAAAAAATATATATCTCTAAAGACTGTTATGACTATAATGGTATATTAAGAAGTTAATGCTGAAAATTTTGGGTTAGGCTACCTGTGTCACCCGCATATATGCCAATTGAAAATAACCCATTATAGTACAATGCACAATGTACAAGTACAAGTACAAGTACAATGAAAATATTAAAAAACTAGATATGTGTACCTCTGAGCATTAACGTGTTTCATTGAGTAAAAGCAATGATGACTGGTTGCCGTTAAAGCTATAGTTGGTAATTCTGTGCAGAAAAACATTTTGTTATACTGGGTAAAATGGTCCTTCAATCCTGAAAGTAGTCAATAAATTATGTATTCAGAAAAAGGATGTTTAAAAAAATATCTCTGTGGCAGCTGCAGGCCTATAAAAACCCTAACCAATCCCTGCTGAGGCATGCTCCCACATGCCAATTATTCTGATTGGCATGTGGGACTCACGTAGCACGCTTATGTAACGGCAGTGTGCATGGATGTTCATTGTTAGTCTCCGCTTGCTGGCTGCACATTCGCACTTCTCGTGTTTATGTATCCAGTTAGCTTAGCAGTTAGCTTTAGTGTTAGCCGTTCATTGTAGCTCTGCAGCTCACACCGTATACAATAAACATGGCTGAGAAGCAAACCGTGCACAAGTTTATGAGAAGAGGAAGGCCTCAGTTGAAACAAATAAGACCAGAGTAGCCTTGACTGCATTTATCTATGAGGGCAATGAATGCAAGATAGCAAAACTGGAAAAGAAAATTGCTGTATCCAGGGCAGGATTATTAGTAACAATTACCCTCATATGGTTGTCTACATTGTCATGGTTTAGTTTTAGTTTGGCTTTTTTCCTTTTAGTTTTCAGTTCCTCCTCCTCCTCTCACTCAGCTCACCATCCACTCCCCCAGCTATCAGTCACACTTGTTGGTCACTAATTAGTCAGAACTCATTCCACCTGCCAGCCTCCCTACAAAAGCCTCCCTCAGTCTTCTCTTCCCTGCCGGTTCGTCATCATTCTCAACTCACTTCACGTCTGTCAACCTGGTTTGTCCCTGCTTGCTGCTGGAATCCTGCCACCTCTGTGTCTCACCTAAGTCTCTGCCTGCTGCTGGATTTTCCTGTCCCACCTTTCTGCTCCAAGTAAGGCCTGTTTAACTGCTGGATTTACCTGCCACTTCTCTGCTTCTAGTGAGGCCTCCGTTTACTGCTGGATCCTCCTGCCTCCTCTGTGCCTTAAGTAGGCCTCTGCTGACTGCTGGATTAACCTGCTTCCTCTGAGCTTCAAGTAAGGCCTCTGCTAACTGTTGGATTTTCCTGTCACCTCTGAGCTTCTATAGGCCTCTGTTGGCTGCTGGATTCAATTCAATTCAATTCAATTCAATTTTATTTATATAGCGCCAAATCATGAAACATGTCATCTCAAGGCACTTTACAAAATCAAGTTCAATCATATTATACAGATTGGGTCAGATTATACAGATTGGTCAAAATGTCCTATATAAGGAAACCAGTTGATTGCATCAAAGTCCCGACAAGCAGCATTCACTCCTGGGGAACCGTAGAGCCACAGGGAGAGTCGTCTGCATTGTACATGGCTTTGCTGCAATCCCTCATACTGAGCAAGCATGAAGCGACAGTGGGAAGAAAAACCACCCATTAACGGGAAAAAAAAACCTCCGGCAGAACCGGGCTCAGTATGAACGGTCATCTGCCTCGACCGACTGGGGTTACAGAAGACAGAGCAGAGACACAACAAGAGAGACAAAAAAGCACAGAAGCACACATTGATCTAGTAATCTGTTCTACATTAGATGGTAATAGTCGGTGATCTGTCCTCCCTGGATGATTTCACAGTCAACAGAACGTCAGACCAGGTGTACCTACTATGAAGAAAAAAGAGAGAGAACAAAAAGTTAAAAGCTGAAATGACAACAGTCATTTCAATGTAATGCAATGCAAATCTGGAGAACAGTAGACTGGAGAACAGTAGAAATCAGTAGAGTGAGAAAAATAGGCCCTGATGTCCTCCAGTAGCCTAAGCCTATAGCAGCAAAACTATAAAGGTAGCTCAGAGTAACATGAGCCACTATAGTTATAAGCTTTGTCAAAAAGGAAGGTTTTAAGATTAGTCTTAAAAGTAGACAGGGTGTCTGCTTCACGGACCAAAACTGGGAGTTGGTTCCACAGGAGAGGAGCCTGATAGCTAAAGGATCTGCCTCCCATTCTACTTTTAGAGACTCTAGGAACCACCAGCAGACCTGCAGTCTGAGAGCGAAGTGCTCTGTTAGGAACATACGGAGTAATCAGAGCTCTGATATATGATGGAGCTTCATTATTAAGGGCTTTATACGTTAGAAGAAGAATTTTAAATTCTATTCTTGATTTAACAGGAAGCCAATGAAGGGAAGCTAAAATTGGAGAAATATGATCCCTCTTGTTGATTTTCATCAGAACTCTTGCTGCAGCATTTTGGATCAGCTGAAGACTTTGAATTGCATTTTGTGGACTTCCTGATAGTAAAGAATTACAATAGTCCAGCCTTGAAGTAACAAATGCATGGACTAGTTTTTCAGCATCACTCCTGGACAGAATGTTTCTAATTTTGGCGATATTCCGGAGGTGAAAAAAGGAAACTCTGGAAACCTGTTTAATATGGGATTTAAATGACATGTCTTGGTCAAAAATAACACCAAAGTTTTTTACTTTATTACCAGAGGCCAAGTTAATGTCATCCAGATTAAGTGATTGGTTAAGAAGTTTATTTTTTGAGGACTCTGGCCCAAAGATTACAACTTCGGTCTTGTCAGAATTTAGATGCAGGAAATTTAAAGTCATCCAGCTTTTGATGTCATCAAGACATGACTGCAGTCGAAGTAATTGATTGGATTCATCAGGATTTATGGATAGATATAGCTGAGTGTCATCAGCATAACAGTGGAAATTAATCCCATGCTGTCTGATAATTTTGCCGATCGGAAGCATATATATAGTAAAGAGAATTGGTCCAAGGACTGAACCCTGTGGTACTCCACAGGTGACCCTAGAGTTTGAGGAAGATTTATTATTAACATGAACAAACTGGAATCTGTCCGACAGATAAGATTTAAACCAGCCTAATGCTTTCACCTTAATCCCTACAGTATGTTCAAGTCTTTGTAGGAGAATATTGTGATCAACTGTATCAAATGCAGCACTAAGATCTAACAGGACAAGTACAGACACAAGTCCATTATCTGAGGCCATGAGAATATCATTAGTGACCTTCACCAGAGCCGTTTCAGTGCTATGATGAGCTCTGAAGCCTGACTGAAACTCCTCAAGTAGGTCATTGCTTTGTAAATGTTCACAAAGTTGATTAGCAACTACTTTCTCAAGAATTTTAGATAAGAAAAGAAGATTAGATATAGGTCTGTAGTTTACTAGCTCATCTTGATCAAGAGAAGGTTTCTTAAGTAAAGGTTTAATAACAGCTACTTTAAAAACCTGTGGTACATATCCATTTACTAAGGATAGATTATCCTGCCTTCATCTATGCCTCAAGTGAAGCCTCTGTCAGCTGCTGAATTTTCTGTCTCCTCTTGGCCTCAAGTCAGGCCATTGTTAGCTGCTGGGTTTCCGGCCTCCTCTGTGCTTCAGCAGCCCATCTCTCAAGAACTCTCTCCGGTTCGTCAGCTCCTGCTCACATCTACACCCCTGTTCCAGTCCAGTCCTGCCTCTCTGGTTTCACCATTCACTACTAATTTTCCTTTCAATAAACTCTCAGTAAATAGCTCCGTGTGTGTGGTGTGCATTCTGGGTTCATCAAAGAAAAATCATGACATACATAAAATACACAATGTTGTCAAAATTACTCCAACTGATTAATCAGAAAATGAAGAACCTTGATCGATACCTTCATAATATGTACATTGCTCAGTTCTATAGATAATGGCAATAATGTTAAATTTAACTTTAAATCCCACCATCAGTGGCGGCTGGCCAGTAGGGGGCGCTCGGGCGCCGCCCCCTTTAAATCGTTTAGATAATAAATGATTTCTGAACTGCAAAGTACTTAGAAATGTATTTATTCATACTGTGTATCCAATAGACATGTTAGAATTTATTAAAATAGTAAATACATAATTCTATTTAATTGCTCACATTGTGCACACTTCCTCCTTTCCTATGTGCAGGGCGCCGGTCTAATGGGAGTGAATGTAGGCGCAGCAACTTGGGCAAGCACGTGATCTGAGGCTGACTTTTAATTGGTTATCTAGGGTTTTCAAGAGGGCACACCACTTTGCGTCCCGGACACACCTATTCTGTTGTGTCATTACTGGTAGAGTGTCAGTACTGGCAAATTTTTTTAAAAACATTGTGTGATTGGACAATCCCCGATTCGACTCATTAGCGCAGCTGCAGTTCGTTAGGTCGATTCACGTTTAAGTTTGCAAAGTGGAGTAGTTTCAAAATGAGAGAAACTTCTGTTTTGTCTTTACAAAAAAATGCTTTTACAAAGCGTTCACTTGAAGAAAAAAAACAGGATAAAGGAGCTTGGACCGGATTGTCTTAATTTACAAATTCAGCAGCAGGCAAGTGATCTCTCCACTCCATGGTTGGACAAAGCAGTGTAGGTAGTAGTCAGCCAGTGAAGAAGCGTCGGACACTCAGTGTAGAAGACCATGAAAGGATTGCTGCAGAGGTGAGTTGTTGTGGAAAATCACTGTTACACTGGTTTATAGTAATGTTCTTTAATATATTAGTAAGATGTGCTTTGTAGTTAGAAATACCTTTAGTTGTGTCTATGCTGTGTAGGTATGTTGATGTAATGTTTGTCAGCAAGATATTTTATTATTTAAGTTGTACTGAAGTTTATGGGTAATGGGAAATAAAACATTTGGTTACTGAATTTTGTATAATCTTGTCCCACAAAAATGCTGTAACACATTTCATAACACAGCCTTAAAAAATGGCACCAAATGTTATTAAAATCAGGAAAACAATCTAGAAGAAGTCTTTTCAGAAACTGTCACGCTCTTGAAGATCCTCATCACCACACCCATGACCACAGCAATAGCTGCAAGGTGCTTTTCAACTTTGAAAAGAATCAAGACTTTTCTGAGAAACTCAATGACTCAGGACAGGCTGAATGCAATGGCCATGTTGTCAATGGAGAAAAGACTAGTAACAGAGATGACTGACTTTAACAAGAATATAATTGAGAAATTTGCTGGGCAGAAGGAAAGGAGGGCAAAATTCATGTTCAAATAGTGCTATTTTTTAAGATTTGTTTTGTTTGTTTTTCATTTGTTTGTTTGTGTGCGCCCCCCTCAGTTTTTTTAGCACCAGCCGCCACTGCCCACCATTCTGAGAAATTCCTCCAGATGTAGCCAGGGTTGTACAAGTCTGTTCTTCTTGGCAACCAACCTCCTCACAGAAGCATCATTGGCATATTTCGCTCAAGTTCTGTCTAGACTCAGCTACAGATATCTTTGTGCTAAGCTAAATACATCGGCTAAGTTCTTCCTTATTCTAAAGTTTTTTGAGGGGGTGAATGACAAACAGCAACTTGGTCCAGTACTGCGTCTTGCCACAATGGAATTCACTGTGTCCAGGTGGTACAATTTCTGTAGATAGATATGATTGGTAAATGGACTGAACTTATATAGCGCTTTTCCAGTCATGCTGACCACCCAAACCGCTGTACACTATAGCCAGATTCACCCAGTCGCTCTCACTAATGCACACACATTTATACACCCAGATGCAGCTCAGTAGGCAATTTGGGGTTAAATGCCTTGCCCAGGGGGACATCGACATGTGGCAAGGGGAAGCTGGAATCGAACCCACAACCTTCTGATTGCCAGACGACTACTCAAGCCACAGTCGCCCAGTCATTTTTTTATATGAACAAAAAGAAGCTGAAATAAATAGAAGAAACAAGGCTATGTTTTTAATGTAAGGAGTAGAAAGTACATATTGCATGAAAATATAAGCAATGGTAAAAAGTCGGCTAAAAATAACTTCTCCACTAAAATATAGCTAATCGAAATTTCTACTTAAGTACCAAAGTATTTTTACTCTGAATTTAACATTAGTATAAATACAGCTGTCATACAGACTCAAACGCTAGAGAATTAGGTAAAGACTAGGTAAAGACAAAGTAACACAACAGACAGGTCCAGAAGAAAGTTTAAAGCTAGGTTAAATTTAAAATCAATATACAAAGGTTTGTACAGCATCACAAACAACATCTCGCAGAGTTCGATCCATACATTAAAAATAGAAAGATTATGGAACAATTGCAAATCTATCAAGATATAGCCTTTTTTCTGATCTGACAGGCGGGGAGAGAATTAAGTAGGGAAGCAGCCAAGGGTCCTAGGGTAACTCTGAGGGAGCTTCAGAGATCTACTGCTCAGGTGTGGGAATTTGTTAAAGGGACAAATATTAATTTTGCACAGGCCTGCAAGGGCCTAATTGTCATGATTTGGGTTTTTGGTTGTTGGTTTAGTTTTGCACTTCTTTCTAGTTTACCGATTCTGTCTTAGGTTTTGGTTCTGTATTTATTTTGGTTTATGGGATAGATTGAGTTTTTATTGTGGTTTGATCTTGTTCTTTGTTTTATGTTATCAGTCAGGGTTCTGTAAGCTTTTGGTTCAGTTCGGTTTTCCTGCCAGCCCACTTATCTGTCTTAGTTGGGTTTGTGCCATAGTGTGGGCTCTGGGTTGATTTTGTATTTTGATTCTGTGTATGTTATCAGTTTTATTTGCTATCTGCCATGGTTTAGTTTTCTCTGTTTTGAGTTCTGTACTAGATTGTGTTTCTTCTACTTTAGTCTTTGTGTTTTGAGTTTCCTCCCGGTTTTTCTGTTTATGTTTCTGGCTTGCTTCCGTTTCTGTTTGGATCTCGGCACTGATGGCTGGTTTGATTACTCTCTTTACACACTTGCTCTGCTCCACCCCACATGCAATTATCTCTTGCTGGTTTCACCTGGTCCTAATTCCATATAATCCCTGTTCAGTCAAGCCATCAGGGCCAGATCGTCTGCTGTAGTTTATCGGTGAGTCTGATCCAGCGTTCAAGTTGACCTGTTGATCCTTAACTGATTTGTCTCCAGCATTCTGTGCCATCCTGTATCCCGTTTCCTGTTTACCCGACCTGATTCTGTGCCGGACTAGTTGAGCTCGCCTGTTCCTAGTTCATCTGTTAAGTCTATTTGTTGCCGACCTCGGATCTGGAGCCCGTTCTTCGTACGTCGCTAACTCAGTTAGCTGGATTTGATTGTTGACGATTTGGCATGATCTTGGATCGTTTGGTTCTTCGAAAGTCATCCTGCACTTGCTGTCATAGCAACATGTGCACAAGCTTTTCATGTAAACAGGATTAGATCGCGGCTTTATAAGCGGAGGAGATAGGGAAGTCTGTCGTAGCCATGTCTTGTCCGTTTTTACGACAGCAACCTGTTACGGATGGTGCAAGAATAATTGGCAGAGCTTTTCGAATTAATCGCGTATTGCGCAATAGACAGGATCCTTTAGCGCAGCGCGACAGTGTAATTGTAGAGAGATTTTTCTTGGTGGCTGTTATAAACAGACAAACACATCATTTAACGGTGGTTTTTAAAAAGAGGAAAAAGTGGCTTTTTAATTCAGTTAAATTTTATTTATATAGTGCCAATTCATGAAACATGTCATCTCAAGGCACTTTACAAAGTCAAATTCAATCATATTATATTATATTTTTAAAATACAGTATAATAATTAAAGGCTACCATTTTGTAGAATATTCTTGTACTTCACTTTTACTTGTCCCCATGTTCTAGTGGGTCCCGTGGAGGCTCTGACATAAAACAACAAAGTAAATATGAAATTATTAAAATGCAAAAATACATACTGTAGAAAGTGATAGAAACATCCATGGACAGTACTTACGGATTTAATTTGTCTGCTACTTTTTGCCAGCCCTCTCTCCTGGCTTTAGCAGACTTTGAGGTGTTCCCTGTTGTTGTTTTTTTTATGCTTTATTTTTGTCATTTTAGTAGTTTTAGAAATATACATACATACATACATACATACATTGAACAATTGGACCCCCCTCCAACAAAAATTACAACTAGTTTGACAGGAGCAGTTGAATAATAATAAAAATAAATGAAAAAAAGTAATTAAATTACTTATACAGTTGGTGTCAAGTTCCGTTGAATGTTCCATTTTTTTCCAGGATTTATTGTATTTATAAGTGGCAAGTCTTAATGAAAAAGTCATGCATTGTGTAAATTTCCTCAATTATGTCCTTCCAGTCCGAACATGATGGTGGTTCCGCATCAAGCCACCTGCGAGTTATAGCTTTCTTTGCACCTGCTATTAATATTAGCAGGAGATATCTATCGGACTTCCTCAGCTCTTGGGATAAACTACCCAGGAAAACCGTAGTAAAATCACAGCGTAAGTCCATTTTAGTATTGATTTCCATTTTAGTATTGATCACTCCTGACCAGTAGGATGTGATCTTAGTACATTCCTAGAAGACATGAAAATGTCCTGCAGACACATTCCCACAGTTCCTCCAACATTTTGTCTTCTCAGTGTCGTTACAATGTTTACTTTTAATGTTAGGTGTAACAAAAAAACGCACCATGCATGTCAATGAAAATTCCCTCCATAGGTCAGAACGTGACGTGTGGATCACATAATTACAAATATTTAACCAAACATCATCAGTTATTGTTATTTTAGGTTCTTTTTCCCAGTTAACCTTAAGATATGTTGTATTTATAATATAATATTGCATTTTCTCTCTGTTTGTAGACATGAGTATAGTTTGGATATTGTTTTTTTTGGGAGGTCTTCCGTTGCTGGAATCTAATAAGATTTTAAGTATACCTGTCTCATCCTCCTCCAAAAATTTTATATTTTTATTGTAATGGTATCTTAGCTGAAGGTATCTAAAGAAATCACATTTTTCCAGGTTATAGTTATCTTGAAGTTGTTTAAAACTCTTTAATTCACTATTACTTGCAATATTCCAGTAACTTTTTTGTGACTACTGTGTAAATCCGTCGTTTTAATTAATGACTCAAATTCGGCATAACCTATCATTAAAAGCTCTTGTTCTGTTAGGGAGAAAAACTGTGGGCGTTCTTTGGCCATGCTGAACAGCCAATAGGAGCGTTGCTGATCATTGTTTCTACTATCGACACATTTCCCCTTTTAAACCGACGCATGAACGCGCAGTCATCTCAGATAACTCAATCCAGCGATACTAATCATAAACAACAGGTGTGTTCGAAGAACCCAATTAGCCGGATCATGATTAGCCGGATGAAATCATCTTGGATGTCTCATTTGATCTTGGATGTTTTAAGCAACGTACGAAGAACGGGCCCCTGTTCTTTGACACTGTTTTTGGATTCTGCTCTGGACACTCTTGCTTATCTAGTTTTCCCGTTTTTTGACCCTGGACTGTTTTCGGATTATGGATTTGTGTTTTTCCCTTTTTGATTCTCTGCCTGCCTCAGTTGTTCTGGTTCCTGTCCCGCTGTCTGTCAGTAAATAATCATGTCAGTAGTCTTTTATCGGCACACTGTTTTGTCTGGCTGAATATTGGGTCCACACTATGAATTGTTACACTAATCTTCAAAATGTCTGCACGTATTAATGTATGTGCTAACTAATTAGCATGTACAAAGCTGATTGTCATACCAGGAGCAAAACAATTTGCATGTATAAAATGAGCAGAACAGTGGGTGCAAACTTTTCTGCATGTGTCTTCATGGATATGCAGACCATATGCAAATGACCAAATGGCACAAAATGATGGGAGGGGGATAAGCAAATATAAATACTTACCACCGAAGCGATTTAGCACCAAATACTTACCACAAAAGTGATTTAGCAGTGCTGAAACTGATAGCGGCACAGTTGTTGTGTCTATATTTAGTACATTTAAAAGTCAGGTGCAAACTCGCACAAAGGAAATTGCCTGCTGTCCTTGTGGCCAGGAAGGAACGTGTGGTCATTCTAGAATAGCGAGTCCACAAGTTATTCTCAACTCCTTCCCTCATTGTTGAAATATGGGCTCTTTAATTTATCGATACACTATCTTTACTGGCATGTCGAAGCATAGTTGTTTTGTATTCAATTATTTTAGGTTACTTGGTTTGTCATATTTTGGCTAAAACAGCTGTTGTGACGTGTTAGTGGAGGTAAATCCAGCTGTTTAGAAATGTATCTTGCTGTAAAGCCGGCCTCTTACCATATGGCTCCTTCCTAGACTCAAAATAGGGTCATAGAGGAGCTGACAGCTGAGTCAGCTTTTCCAGGTTTTATGTTTGATATGTAATCTTTTAAGAAGTTATTTTTTCATGTTTTTAATTATTTTACTTTTGTTTGTAACACTTTGAGACACTTGCAGAGCACTATAAATATTATTCATAATTATTGTAATGTTATTCCATCCATCCATTTTCTCTACCCGCTTATCTGTGCAGGGTCAGGAGGACTGGTGCCTATCTCCAGCAGTCAATGGGTGAGAGGTGGAATAAACCCTAGATCTGATCATAAATAGATATCTCCATAAATGGACAGATCTATTTATGTTATTATTTAAAAATGTTTTTATCATTACCTGGGGATTGAGAAGCTCCGCTTCGCTGTTGCATTTGACATGGTTACCGTCACTGATATACAAACCAGTAGAATAATGATAAATAAAGATATATCTGATTTGTCTGCTGTAATATTGTCTCCCTCACCCTCTCAGGGAGTGTGTGTGCATGGAGGGGCGAAGTGATATCAGTCGGTTTACGGTGTCTGTACCGCAGCAGCGCCAGTGGCTCTCATTACTCGTGTTTATAGTCACTTATTTTAGAGCCCAAATAAGTGACTGCACGTCCAGAAACGAGCCCAAGAAACTGTGACTCAGAGAATTTACAAGCTACTTTAGAAAAAAAGCAAGCAGATTTGGCATCAGGGGCTGCACAGTGGCGCAGTGGGTTGCCATCCAGCAAGAAGGTCCTGGGTTCAAGTCATAACCTTGCCCTAGGTCTTTCTGAGTCCTTCTGCATGGAGTTTGCATGTTCTCCCTGTGCATGCATGGGTTCTCTCTGGGTACTCCGGCTTCCTCCCACAGTCCAAAATACATGACTGTTAGGCTAATTGGCCTCTCTAAATTCTCCTTAGGAGTGAGAATGGTTGTCTGTCTCTGTGTTGCCCTGTGATAGACTGGCGACCTGTCCAGGGTGTACCCTCCCTCTTGCCCATTGACAGCTGGAGATAGGCACCAGCACCCTCGTGACCCCACAAGGGATAGACGTGTTAGTGGATGGATGGATTTTGCATCAGTGCACACGATGACCGTTGCTATTATAGGGCATTCCTCAAATGACGTCAAATTTCTAAATTTAGAATAGCACATCACTCATGCATCTCAACCATCTTGTGGTCATACAAACAGGGCGGTAATGCACCCCATATCCTCCCTGACAACTAATTTATGAGCAGAAAAAGTCCCGGTGTCTATAAATACCAGCAAATACATGCATTTGTGACGATTAGACGCGCTATCTGTGTAGTGGTTTTCTTATTGGATTTTGGCATGTTTTCATGGATCAAGTTGATTGTTTCTCTCACAGTGATCTTCTTGTGTGTGTGTGTGTGTGTGTGAAGATGAGATGGGATCAGAGTGTCTGATTACAGCAGGATGATTGACTTTGTAACTTTAGGAAAGAAGCTGTTTTTAAGTCTATTTTTTTGCAGTAAGCCCTATAATAATTTAAAACATAGGCCTGTAATAATGTATTTTTTCCCTAGTATTAGCTGTAATTCTACACCGAATCAGCGGGTTTCTTCCTCGTGCATGATCCGTCATGAGAGAGGAGAGAACACCCTCTCCAACCTTTCTACTAATGTTCCTTTCATTCCACTCATTTTCAGAACTCTATATTTCAACCAATGTTTAAGTTGTTCTTCACTGTTTTTCTCGATTAAAGAATGTTTAAATTAAGCTGCTGGGATGTCGTCATTTTCCAAAATTATTGGTATTGTGGTTGTTGCCATTCTAGTTTGCACTCTGACTATCCGGGAAAACCTGGGCTGTCTCCGGGCTCATGTGACGTCATTTAAGGAATGTCCCATTAGCAATAGCTTGGTGCCAACTACATCAATCAATCAATCAATCAATCAATCAATCAATCAATCAATCAATCAATCAATCAATCAATCAATCAAATTTTATTTGTCAATTACAATTTGCATTGCAATCGAAAAGTCAGTTCCAGTACAACCGTCCATCACATACACTTAACAAACAAACATTTGGGGGGAACGATTGACTGAGGCCTTGCGTTGCCAAGGAACGCAGCCAGCCAGCCGCTGCTAAAAAGCGCAGCTGTCAAGGCCACATTCATCCAAACTGCCCAGACCCCGCCTAAACGGAGTTTACAGGCGCTGCCTTGAAACTCTCGAAGAAAGAGCAACAACATGGGGGAAAGAGGGGAGGGAGAAAAAAAAAGAGACAGATGTTTGCCTATTTATGCTCTCACCTATAAAGAGACAAACAACCGACACAAAAAACCCTCATAGCACAAAAGCACAAATAAACACAAGACAACATGTATGCAGAAGGTAAACATTTGAGACCTGTCGCGTGAGTGTAATTCATCAGTTTTATGAGCATCAGTAATGTGTGTGTGTATGGGCGAAAGTGTTTTTCTCTGTGAACACTCTCCAGAGGCCATTGTCCTTGATGTTATCAGCCGGCCCACAGTTCAGAGAAGCATCCTCAGGTGTCAGCGGGGGATGGGGGTAGCTGGGGGCTTTTCTGGGCACTCCGCCATAACAATCCAGGAGTAGAGATAGGGAGGGAATCCAAATATGTTATTTGTTATGAGACAAGCTGCACTGCCTTTCCTGTCAGCTTTTAAGTCTTTTGCTGGCTCCACATAAATCCAATTTTCCAAATTACTGGGCTTTTTCGCACTTCACTCCCAGATTTTATCCCATCTCCCCTTGAGTTCAACCCCAAAAGTCAGTCTGCGTTCCAGCGCAGCCAGCTTTTCGGCTTCGCTCCATTCACCTGCCAGGTTTGTCCGTTCACAGCCAGAGTGAGCGCGTCATGCAGCCGGCAGCCTGATCACGGCCAAATGGCTCCGACATCCGCTGTATTTGCCGATACTTCAAAAATCCACAAAAACCAATAAGTAGAGATCCCAGTATCCTTAATCCAATGTGAAAATTTCAAACGTCCAGGAATGACAAGGTCGAAAGACACACACCGTTTTCCTCCAGGAATTTAAGGTGTATCTCACAAAATAAGTCAAATCAGGACCGGACGGGTCCCCCTTCCGTTGCCTACCCGTCGAAAAAAATTTATCAATAGTATTGAGAGACCAGCTTACCAGATCCATGTTTTTCAGAGTTCGGTTGATATGAAGAAAGTGCTCAGAAGACAAGACATAGCAAAGCAAAGCAGGATAGGGGGGGGGGTAAAAGCTGCAGAGAGAGAAAAGACACGACCGACCTCGGAGAGAGACAGAGAGAGTGTCATGGAGGACATGTTGACATTTTCACAATTATGAGACTCCTCGGCTTCTGTAGTAGTTATTATGCGCTTAACGGCGAGGTCCTTTGTGATTCGCCACCACGTGGTGCGCCAGTGTAAAAAAATCGTTCAAACTGGTGCTTTAACAGAGCAAGAAGTTAGGCCTAAATTGATGCTGTCACTTTTTGAAGACTTGCTCCTAACATCTTTTGTGACATGGTGCAAGCAATGAATAGACAATTACAAAGAAAGGGGAGCTGTACCCACTCTTTTGTCCAATAATTTGGGTGATGGATGAGCTAGGGTGGAATAGTAACACATATCAATTAAATTAACAGCCATTAACATGCATTACAACCACAGACACATAATGTTTACTGCCAGGTATCGCTTTGAACAGACCTGCTCAAGTATTAATGTTGGTCTAAATATCCACAGACAGCTCTCGCTATTCACCCCTATAATTTATCAGACCATGATTTCATTTAATTAGGAAAAGATACCACTGTGGTTAAAGGTGGTAAAATCAATCCCCAATGTGTGTATATTTATGTATTGTAGTTTATTGTCAGCTGGAGCCACTTTTGCAGCCCTGAAAAATTATTGTGCACCCCAGTGTTCCCATTAACTTTCCTCTGAGCCAGAGCAGATTAATATGTATAATTAGAAGAGAGCCATTTGACATAGAACAGAATACCATGTAAAATCTCCTCTACAACCTCTGTAACTGTCTTTTACTTGATGTTATAGAGAAGTGTCTTCTGTGTGGGAGGAAATATGAGTGGTGTGCAAATTTGCTTTGGTTTATCATATAATGTAAAAATGACATCCTTGTAAATGCCAGATTGAAATTTCCCAAGCACAAAAATACAAATATGAGCAGCATTACTCTACCTTGCAGTGATAAAAATACTATGCACAAGACACAGGACTTATTTTAAGAAACATTTGAATATTTTTGTGTTTATGTGCATGACCTTCATCCTTTTTCAAGCAACTTCACGAATGGAGGAGTAAGTCTTCCAAGTACTGCAGATTTTGTTTTCAGTGAAACATGGGTGTGGGGTTTTACAGCTCGGAGCAGTCTGAGCTGTAACACACACACACACACACACACACACACACACACACACACACACACACACACACACACACACACACACACACACACACACACACACACACACACACACACACACACACACACACACGCACGCACGCACACAAAAATAAATAGATGTACGTGTGTACATCTATTTATCTGCCCTTGTTTAGCACCTTCAGAGAAAAGATTGTCTTGTGGTTTACTCCTGAGATGGACTCTTGTTTAGCATTTAGATTGGCTTGATCAACCACCAGCTAGATTGTATGTAATTGTGCATTTATATGTTGGCAATATATGTGCATATGTGAAACCCGATGCCTGTCTTTGTGTATATGTGTATGTATACTTTGTGTGTCCATTTCTGTTTGCGACTCGATGGATGTCTTGTCCTTTGCGCTGTGTGTGTGCATGAGTGTGATGAGCCATGGCTAACAGCTCTTGGTGAACACTCCAGGGCCAAGGTTACCAGTGAGCCAGGGTCATACAAAGTTGCACATTAATCTTTTAGAAGGAGCACCAGTCTGTTGTAATTTCACCATGGATACCATATCAAATTCTGAAACTATTGTATTATAATCTAAGACTCACCTACAATTACAAGCTCTAGCCAAAAAAAGTTTATTAGGTTTTCCGAACTGCTTTCACATTTGTTTCAATGTCCCTCATTTGTCATATGTGAATGGAAAGTACAGTGTTCAATAATTTATACATAATTATACCATCGGATTGGGTTAATTTAGGAAAAGGGGGTCCGAAAAGGTTAATATAACTTTAACCATAAGCAGAAATGTCGAGTCCACGCATGCAGTGTCTGGGTGAGTTTTTTTCATGCTCTGTGGGTTTAAATCAGAATCTTGTAATTAGAAGTGAAAAAATTTGTTTCCATACTTACTTTATGCATAACCATCTGATTTCTCTTTATTTGTTAAGCTACTTTGTTGTTTATGAATGTATCCGTGTGCAATGTACTGTCTCTTACCTTTTCCTCCACCTTGAGTTCAAACAGAGTTCACTGTCTCCCCTATGCCTCTTACAGTAACGTGTGTAATGGGGAAGAGACAGCGTGTGTGGGCATGTCTCTTCAGTTCTCAGCCTCGAGTCTCTCCAAAAGCCACTTAGATTCTCTCAGAGTAATAACTGTGTGCACAAAGACAATTAGTGTGTTTATGTCTGTTCACATGCTACTGTCGCTTAATGTGGATGCTTCCTTCACTGACAAATGTCCATCCTTTCACTTTGAGGTTTAATGATATTTTTCTCTAAAAAAATTCTTACCCAATGCAACATTACTGTTTTAGCAATATTTCCTGCTAGTATACAAATTAAAGTTAAAACCCGATATTTACTTTGTAATCAAAGACAAACCCTTTTTTCTCACTAACGTTATAGTAAATTAAACTAATCCTTCTGTTACAGATCAGTTTCGATTAACAATGTTTAATCGAAACACTTAGCTAGGAAGAAGCCCTTATTCTAAAGGAACCCACAAAAAAGTAGATTAAGATTTGCAAATTCTCAGAAAGACCCTCATTTTGAGAACAAGAACAATAAGAATTCCGTTATTGACCCACAAAGGGGAAATTTGGATGTGACAGTGGCAAACACATGGATAGTTACCCACAATTATTAGCAATGAGAAAAAAAAGAAAAGAAGAAAAAAAGAGTAAACCATTTTAATCTAAAGTTAGATCTAAAGAAACACCAAGAGTAGAAAATGACATTGGGGGAAAAACAGCCTATTTACATACCACACGATAATAGAATATGCAATATTTACATGATGTACGAAAATACAATATGCAATATGCATAGTAATGCAGCAGCATCCCTAGCTGTGGTGGGTACAAGTTACCTTAGCATTTGGGGACAGTGTAAACAATTAATGTTTGGATCAGAATCTGTGCAATGATTAGCATGATGTAAACATGCTAATACCAAAGTTTTTGTTGTTATGATTCTGGCCTGTCTGCTGCTTGCATTTTACCACACCTGCCTGCTCTCTCCTGTCTGCTACCCGTTAGCCTGCCTCTCCGCTTTATCGCATTCAAGCTCGTCTCACACACTTGTTTCTTGCTCTTCTTAAACCCGCTGCAGACAACATCAGATTATTTAAAGCTTTTTGTTTGTAGATGTCCAGCATTTCATGCTTGTTTACCACATCATAGACCTTCATGTTCACATCATTTAGATTTCCCTTGTCAGACATCTTTCAAGCTTTTGATTTCTAAACCACAATCTGGATTCTGGACTATGACTTCTAGCCTCAGCCATCCTATCTGTCACCTCTGCAGTGAGCAAGCCAGCTTTCTTTACTGCCAGATTTCCAGCTTCTCCTACAGAGGTTTTCTTTCTGTATAAGTTTTCTGTATACAAACCTTTTAAAATGCAACATTGTGTCTGGCTAGACATTTTGGTCTCCTGCCTGTCATTGTCATCGGTGAACTCAGGATCATGGACACGAGGCGGGTCCACCTCGACACCCTCAGGCTAGTTTAGTGTTCCTGTATTAGAAAATACAATGTAATCCTTTTACCGTGATTTACTGGGGCTTTTCTGTTTCATATCAGTTTGACTCTTTTTGACAATTTTATTTTCTAATTCAGAACAAAATATTTTTACATTTATAAACTGTATTTTATAACATACCTAAATTGCTCAACTTTCCAGTTGTATTTATTTACATGGTGTGGTATGATTTGGTTGGGAAAGCTCACCCATTTGTCCCCCCTTGTCGGCGGGCGGGAACGCAGCCAACAAGCCTTATTCAGTTACAATAGTTCTGTCTGGAATGTGCCAAAAGTTCAGCAAACTATTGTGAGAAACCTGTGGAAGGATACCTAAAATGTTTAACCCAAGTCAATCCAGCAGCAAATCTTAACAAAATGTGTGTAAACTTACATCCATTATCTTATCCCTCATGGGGCTCCGAGGGGTGCTGGTGCCTATCTCCAGCTATCAATGGGCGAGAGGCGGGGTACACCCTGGACAGGTCACCAGTCTATCGCAGATAGGGTTGGGAATTGATAAGATTTTCACGATTCCGATTCTCTTATCGATTCTGTGCAACGATTCGATTCCTTATCGATTCTCTTATCGATTCCAATTTTGGGACATTTTTTTAACCTCTTAAACAAAGATAGACATGGTATTAAGCATTTAAATTTAGAGTAATACTAATTTAGTATTTTATAGACATAGAAAGACAACACATAAACATTAAAGTACGGTTTATAGGTTGGGTTCTGCAATGTTATGAGTATAAAACTCATCTTTAGAACCAATCTCTGCTCAAAATGGTGATCTGCACCCCCTAATCTGTTAGCATCAGTTATTGCAACCGTAAACTGCAGAAAATACGGGCAGAGCGGCTCCTTCTGCCTTTACTCTGCTCCTGTCAGGATGAGCTCCAGCGTGTTATGAGGCGGAGGGATATTTCGGCGTCACTTAGTTTAGAGCCCAAACAATCGACTTCACTTCAGAAACAAGCCCAAAAAAACCTGAAACCCGCAACTCATGAAATATACAAGCGACTTTAGAAAAAATAAGACCAAAGTCACATAAAATAAGTGGGCTTCGCAACAGTGAGCATTCTATCGAAGTGTGTCGTATCACTCCGCCCCTCTGGTCGGGTAAACAGATGTCCCGGCAAATTCTACATTATAAAAAAGAAAAACCTACCGAAAATCCTCGCTCCCATGTCATCTTGAAGACATTCTTCTTCGAAATGTTGGCTACAGACGACGTGTTTTCTCTCTGGCCAGAAGTTCAATGGTAAATCCTCCCTCTTCAAGTAGGCATTCCAACAAAAGAACCAGTGGATCATGAATTGGAAAGGTGGAAAAAAATAATGTTTTTTCCACTTTTACTCGATGTATTGGAACATCCAACGGCCATGCATGTGAGCATTGTTGCTTCAACAATAGCTCTCGCGAATTTCAATGGTGAAGTCCTCTCGATATCTGAAATAATTGTTGTTGATCGCAGCTGTGTACAACAGTTCCTATTGAATTAGCTTGTGAAGTGCAGTGCCTCACCGCAGCATTACGTCACAGGATGTGATGTCAGGCGGCCATTATTGCCCAAATATGGGCCATACACAGTGATCGAGACGACAATTTATGCTTTTAATTTCTTATTGATTAGCGCTAAATTCATTAAATCACCACGGACGTATTAGTTTTAGGTATAGCTAATGATCCAGTGACTTTTCCTTGTTGACCGGACTTCTCCTTTAAAATGAAGCCAAACTTTCGATCGCTTTACCCGATGGGGCACCATTTTTTTTGTTTTGCTTTTCTAGACTTTTCTTGCGTAAAAAACGTGACATAAGTCGTGCTGCCCAGAGCCCTAGGCTCTGGTGCTGCCTGGAATCGATAAGAGAATCGTTAAGCGAGCTGCCAAACGGTGCCATGGAATAGGAACACACGGAACTGGTTCTGAACAGCAACCGGTTTTCGATTCCCATCCCTAATCGCAGAGCAACATAGAGACAGTCAGGAAAAACAACAATCTGCACACACCTAAGGAGAATTTAGAGAGAGAGAGAAAACCTAACAGTCATGTTTCTGGACTGTGGGAGGAAGCCAGAGTACCCAGAGAGATGCACACTCCATGCAGAAAGACCCAAGCTTGGAGTCGAACCTAGGGACCTTCTTGTTGCAAGGCAACAGGGCTACCCACCCAAGAGAGAATTTCTCTTACCATGTTGACATTTGGCAAACTGTTTTTGCTAATCCTGACCTAAAACATGAAAAAGTTTGAATACATTGTATGTAAAAATCTGGTTTCAACTGTAGATGTTTTTAGATCTTTTTGGAATAGGCTTCTTTCTCTTCTGTTACTCCACCATACAGTCCGCTAACTTTGCAGAAATTACACCTCTTTTCTCCCTCTTTTTCATACAAGCTGATGTGAGCGACACAAAAAATAGGGGTGCAATGCAATTACCCTGTCCACACGCATGTGTGTCTTTGTGGATGTGTGTGTTGGTCTTAAATAATTCAGCCACAAGGTGTTGTGCTGGTAATGGTTCACCAAAAGTGAGTTATCTCTCTTTTAGTGTGAGAGAAAAAAAATATCACCCAACCTCAGTCACACAGATGCACACCTGTTGAGGTCTGTGAAGGAAATAGAGTGTGTGGCATGGCAGCCATGTGCAGACAGAATGGCAAACTGAAGCAGACTTGACAGGCTGTCATAGGCACTAACACAGCAAATGGCTGCCTGGATAAAAATATCTTCATAATCTCCAAACAAAAAGGCTGTCACTCAGTGCTCTGAAACTCATATTGACAGATTTCTTGCCTCTCGATCTTGTAGCTTCACATTCTTTGCTCAATGCTACCTTTTTTTGTCGTTTTGTTTCTTTTGTTTTTGTGCCTCTGGGTGGAGGGCAAACCATTTTCTATATGGAAACATAGGCATGTGTGTGTGAATATAAGTGCATGTGTGAGGAAGATTGTGGCCTATGTTTGAAATACGAAACTGCTCTCAGCTGTATGATATTACAGCAATAGAACAGCAATCAGACTTTAATTGAATTTGGATTATGACTTTTCTGTGTTCTTGCTTAGCCGAGTGTCTCCCCCGCTTTTTATTTGTCCTTCTTTCTCCCTTTTTTGAGGCTCCTACTTTCATATTCTTTCTCCCCCACTAACTAACTCTCATTATCTCTTTAGTGTTTGTCTATAATTGCTTTTATACACATATATAGCACCTTGTAAATGTCAGCCATGTGGTTTAGTACAGCTGAGTGCTACCTGATTAATTTTTCTAGATCCATTCCTGCTCCTGCTTTCATGTGTCCTCTGAAAGTTCAGAATCCTTTAGCCTTCCTGGCACTCCAGTTAATCTGAAGCTCCTCCACTTCTGCTGGCATCCTGCTGAATATCTGGTCTGTCCGCCCTCCGTTGTAGAACTTCCCACCAGATCTGGAACCACACCTCGGTCTGTCACTGACTAACCACCCCCGGTTCATCATATCCCATCTGCCCTTTATTTTCTCAATAAACATTATAAACCATGTTCTGTCTCCGTGTTTGTTGTTTCTGGGTCACCATGGAAAACAAAACCATGACAGTAAAAATATTAAAGTACTTCTTGATTCTGAGATCGACCAACTCGGAAATACATGCATTAGTGACCATATTTTCAAAAAATGTGGCATTAAGATTGTGATTGCGCCGTTAAAGGTTTTTTTAAGGACTAAAAATTGTTCCTCGGCGACTGCTAAGCTGCTTGGGTCACGTGGTATGATGACGTAACTTGTTGATGTAGCTCCGGCTACGCTACAGAGAGTACAATGGAGTACACAACGGTAGTGTGTACTCCATTGTACTCTAGGTAGTGTGGATAACACGTCGCTTCACAGCAGGCTGCTGTGATGACAGCGAGATTTCTCCGCTCCCATTGCGCGATGAGGAGAGGAGGAGACATCAGCAAAGAGCTCGGTGGGCTCTGATTGAGCGCAGAGAGCTTCTCTGGGCTCAGGCTGCTCAAATGGAGCAGCTCCACCTGACGTTACACCACCAGAGAGTTCAGCATGGGTGAAACGTCTTTTACCAGCGGGCTGCCGCTGCGCCGAGTTTCCTCTGCTCCCACGGTGTGAGGAGTGAGGAAGAAGAGCTGCAGCGTCAGTGAGCTTCTCTGGGCTCAGACCGCTCAGGGATTGTAGCAGCTGGAGTGGGAGAAACACTCCGCTCAGGACTCGTGAGGCAACGCTGCGTCTGAACGACAGTTTAGAGGCTACCGGCTACTTGGCGATTCCATTCAGCGAGGATTTTCTCACCTCCGGGACTTTTCGGGTTCGGAAATGTGTGTAAGGAGACATTATCCTTGTTGGTAGTGATGGGTCCGGCAACACCGATGCGTCGGCGCATGTGTCGAGCTCATAGAGCGAAACCCGTGTTGATGCGCGTATCAACACGGGAAAGTCACGTGACCGATACAGGAACTGTTTCGAACTGACTGACGCGCCAAACTGTTTTTGTTCCCTCTAAGCTGCACGCGTGTGCATTCGCGCACAGCAGCGCGCACAGCAGCGCGCACAGCAAAGCTATGCTGCGCAGTAAATAAAATCCAAGCTGAACTGTAAACAAAATAACGGTTAATAATGGTTAATTTTTAACCATTTTGCAACTCTGGTGTGATGGTGTACCACAGTCTCGCTCTGTTAGCGCCAGGTGCTGATCGGAGCGCACCACTGATGGATGGGTTGGGCAGACGCCTTTATGGTTGGGCGGGTTGCGCTGTGCGTCTTTGTTCTGAGCGTCGTTTCAGAAAAAAACGGCTGATCTACCCTTAGTAGAAAGCTGCTACTCTGAGTAGTTCTTCCTCCCTTTGTCATACTCAGCATTTCCGAATTCAGAACAGATTGAAAGGACATGGCAGCAAAGAATTTGTAAAATAAATAAATAAAAATGCCAGTCCACAAGCATCCTCGTTCACAACATGTTTACTTAGATACAAGTTCACATTATTTATTGACTGTATCTAAAAAAAATCAAATATATGTTTAATTCAAATGAAAATATAAAATAATACAATGCAACATACAATGATTTAAATTGTATTGTGTCTACTTGGTCATCAAATCAGTGTCTGTTAACTCTGTCAACCAGGTTGCCTGTAGGGATTTTTAAGGTCCAGCAGGTGTCAGCATTCAGTGACACAGTATCGGCACAGTATCAATACAGTTTGGCAATGTGTCGAAACGCTTGATGACGCCTCATCGACCCATCACTACTTGGTGGTATTTGACCAACCATAAGCCACACACTTTTTAGCCATGTTTAATCCGTCTATTTGTGTTTGAGAATGCGAGTTTGCAACCAGGAAGTAACTTGTTGCAATGTCAACAGATCAACGCTTGTCAACGAATGACGTCATCGGTCACGTGACACCCGGCGCAACATTTTTTATGAGCCTTGTGCTAAAAATCCTTAAAAATCCACTTTGTCATCAAATTTTTAATTTTTTTACTCGGGTCCTGGACGCCTCCCTGGTGAGGTGTTCCGGGCACGTCCCACCGGGAGGAGGCCCAGGGGAAGACCCAGGACACGCTGGAGGGACTATGTCTCCCGGCTGGCCTGGGAACGCCTTGGGATTCCTCCTGAGGAGCTGGCCCAAGTGGCCGGGGAGAGGGACGTCTGGGCCTCCCTACTGAAGCTGCTACCCCCGCGACCCGACCCCGGATAAGCGGAAGAAGACGGACGGACGGACGGACGGGTCATAATAATATATGAACTTTTTAATATATAGCAACTTGTATGATCTCAGAATCAAGAAGTACTTTAAACATCTTGAATTTTCTTTTTCCATTTTGTCAAGTCCAAAAATTATTTTGTTGGCATTTTGTTTTATAAATCTATGAAATCAGGGTTCACTTCTTTTTAACCTAAATCCCCATTTGAAAAGTGTGTTTTCAGTCCACCAAATACTTTGCAGAAACGCTTTTCACTGCATAACTGCAAGCTTTCTGTGATATGTCCCTCCCATGTTTGCATATCGAGAGGTTTAAACGGTTGCCCATTCTTCTTTACAAAATAGCTCAACCTAAAGCAGAATGGAAAGAGTGTTCGTGAACATTCATCTTCAGTTCTTGGTACACATAACATTTTGAAAGCATTCCATTGTAGCTTGTAGATCCAAGACATTGCTTGTTGCAAACATTAAAAAAGAGTTCTTAATGATATATTTTTCCCAGTCTTCTAAGAGTTGCTATCGTCTGAAAAGAGTCTCCCATCTTAGAAGTGGATCTCCGCAGTTCTACCACAGTAATCATGGGCCTTTTGGCTACTTATAAATATAAATAACCTGCCCTTACAATTTAGGTTGACATCATCAACGCTTGGGACATTGTTTCATAAACTATCTCACCTCTAAACTTCTTCACTGCTAAACTTAAATGCTTAGATGGTATCTGAAGGCAAATTGTTTCACTGGATTTTGTTTAGCGGTAACAACATATAGAGTGTAAGGATAAACATGCGCATCACTCTTAGTTTATTCTTTTGTGCTAATTGCTGTTGATCTGTCACCTATCTCAATAAAATGCACTCAAGTTCATATGATAAAATGTAAAAAAAAGTTCATGAATTACAAATGTTTTAGCAAGGCAATCTATATGCTGTATTTCTTGTATCTAAATGTAGCTTGTGCAATGAGTCCCTCCTACTTCCCTATTTGTTAACTGATGCCACAGCATGCAGCAGATTCCATTCACTGCCTTTGTTATAACATTCACATCTCATTAAAAGAGCCTATGGTGAAATGTCACCATCCTAATTGCCCTTTGACACAGAACACTGGTTCTCAAATCTATAGTTATGGATATATTTTTGCTTGTCACTATTCAAATGTGTCTTTGTGTCTACACCTCTGTATTGTTTGTTGACACATGCCTGCATGCACAAGAGTGTGGTCCCTCTTCCATTCTGATAAGGAGAATGCAAAATTTTCTAATTACGTCACAATGGGTGTATGTGTGTGTGTCTTCTTTGCTAAAATGGGTGACTATCTATCCAGCCTGACCTTTCCTTTAATTACTTGATTTGGGCTCCATCTGTGTTCATTTTAGAAAAAGTGGTCTCCCTAAAATGACTGCCGACTCCCGGTCTTTGGCAAAAAAACATGCATTACCTGTCGCAGTGAACAATCCAAATACCCACATTTGTAAAAGATATTTAATCGCAAGTCCAAAAACACATGAAAACATGTACAACCGTGGTTGCTGGGGAAACCAAAAAGTAAAGCATATTTTTCTGTTTTTCATGGCCACATCAAGGTTTTAATGAAAGTACTCATGCTAGTGATGCCTTTGTATCCTTCTTATCATTAAAGGCATTTGTGTGGAATTCTGTTTATTAAACGGCAAATTATATTTGAATATTTCCTGCAGTCATGTTTCCTTGTTGCCTAACCTTCAGGTAGACTTAGAGATAGAAAAAAACATGACTAAAAAATAAATAAATGTGTTCTAGTCATACGATAATTACTTGACCCTCAAAGTGCATTGCAAAGCAGAAGCTGATTTTCCCGTGCAGCTCTTGTATCATAATCTTGCTTGCAAGCTGAATTCTCACACGAGAATCCATCTTGTGCCACTCCTGCCTCAACCATTTGAGAAGCAACACAGCACGATTCGGCCAATCGCGCTGCAGTGTTATGGTTTAAGGCGGGAAATACAGCTGTGACAAAACCAAGAGCTCCTGAGACCACAGTCAAACAAAAATAAACATGGCAGCGCAGGAAGACGAACGCACTATCACATCTATTTTGTCAGAATTCACAACTTCACTTTGAAAGGACTGGAAGTAGGGCTGTGTTCACTTTTGGATGGCAAAGCTGTTTGTGCCTGCTTAGGAAATTTTCATTTGATACCGTAATTGGCTAAAACCATACTTTGGAAGGCGGGCACTAGGTGTCGCTTAGCCCAATCAGCTCGGAATTTGATGGGAGCAGGCTTACATTGATATTTTGCTGAACTAAACAGAGTGTGCTAAACATTATCAATCTGGCTTGCCACGTTACTTGTACCCATAGACATAATATAAGAGTAAACACATCATTGGGCGGGTTCTGCCTATGCTGCGATGCGTCAGAGCGTCCGCCATCTTAAATGTGGCAAATCTGCAGTTACTCAGTCACTTAAACAGTATCAGAGGGACTTTAATCTCTGAATATACTTTGTATTCATAGTATTTTTGTTTTTGTAATATTACAAGTTTATTTTCGTATCCCTTTAGCTTCATTCTCCTGAATTTATTCTCCTAAAGAATAAAAATATTTAACATAATCTAACCTGGCCCTATTACTCCAGGAGTGAAATAATTCTGCAAACTGTGACTATTCTGGAAATGTTCCCTCTTAATTCTCATAATATGACGTTTTTCTGATAACATTATCACTTTTGTGTTTTTTTTTTTTTACTTTATTGACCTAGGACTTTTTTTTCTCTTATTATTAATTTTACCTCTTTAATACTCCCCCAAAAAGTCTGTTCCTAAAGGTTCACATGTGACACGGTTTTATGAAATAATGAAGACCACAATGTTTAGATTTAACAAATTGATCCTTATATTCATAACACACACACACACACACACATATATATATATATATATATATATATATATATATATATATATATATAGTATCTGCCTTCTATATATATATAGAAGGCAGATACAAGTAGTGAAATCAGCCAGAATACATTTCCATGCAGCACAGGAATGAGGCATCTTTTCTGATTCACGTTCACAATAACAGAACTCAACTTTTTTCTGCCACATACAATATGGCGGTGACGTTGACGTGCGAACCTGCGCCCTATGACATGTCTACGTATATGATGTCTGTGACTTGTACCAAGGTCTTAAGAAGTATTTGTATTGAGGTTGCTGCAGCACACCCTAGTGGTTATAAACAATATGAAAACTTAAATTATTAAAAACACAAATTTAATCTTGCAGTTAATTTTTTTGTGCTTGGTATGTGTCTATCCTGATGATACTCTAATGTTAATGTGAGTTTAACAGATACTAGGATCTTTACATTAGTATATTGGATACTTGAACTCATTAGAAACAGTGAGCCAAAAGGAAAAATCTGATTTCTAAAGAAATCCAATCAAGAAGTACAAGAATAATCTGCAAGGTTATCATGGCAAAACTAACTATATCCACTGAGTGAAAAAGGGGAATCTAGCATTAGTTTTGGTTGCTCATATAACACTTATAACTTCACAGGATGAGAGAAAAGCATACGATTGAAGCTAAATGAATAAGCAAAATGTTTAGGCCAGCAGGTTCAGCTACTACAGGAGATCTGGAGTGAATGAGACTCAGGCAATGGTTAAATGTGTAAATAGCCGGCCTGTATTTCTTTTAGAAAAAAAACTTAAAAATGTATTGAACAAAAATAAGGTCTACAATACAGCAGGTTGGTACCAACAGAGTTCTCAATGTCAACAGTATACTAGACACTCTATCAAAAGCAACATCTCTTACCTATTGGGTGCACCCAAAATCCAAAGTGGTTACAATCAAGGTTACTCACAGTATTCACTGTTTTGACACAGTTTGACTGTGGAACAACTTTCCAACAGAATCAATCACCTACAACAATATACTTCACACTTCCTCTGTGTGAATGTGTGTGTATGTGAATTCGAGAGTCCAAAAGTCTAATTGTCCAAAAGTTCCTGGGGTGTATGTGTGTGAAATGGGGAGTGGACAGATAAATGAGAGAGGATGTTTGTTGCATTGGGCATACCACACTGCACAGTGCAGTAGCAGACTGTGCTCATTCAGGAATGGGGTTGGTTTGCCATCAAACTCTGGTCCACCATCCATTCATGTGCTGGAGTAAACAAAACAAAACAAAAACTGATCTGTGCACAGACAGTTTCATAAAATATTGTAAGTTTATGGCTATATTCATATACACCCCTTTTGACTGTAACTGTCTATCAATATACTTATTTTTATGTCAACCATTCAAATATGACAAATAAAAATGTTTCTAAATATATTTTGTTGCATTGATTTTTTTCTGTACTGCACCTTTAAGCTTGTACAATTTTTGCATAATGAATAACACCTTATTAACAAACATAAATGTGTAAACAAAATATTTTCACTCATAAAATTACTTTAAATTCACATAAAATCACTCACAGTATCATATACTCACAACATACAACATGGGTGCAGGCCCTTGAACATGAAGAAAAGCGCTCACCGATCTCTCAAAAACAAGGCAGAACAAAATTGCGGTGGCGCCTCGAAGCTTCCAATGTCTACAAATAAAAATATAATTCTCATATAAAAGGAGTGTACACACTGCTCAGCCACATTTTAATAGCTTAATATAGCATTTACAGTTCATTACTTTTTATGATTTAAGGCTCCTAAATAAGCCTACACTGATGACTCAATTACTTTCATGACTGCAACATCTAAGATTGACATGGTCTGATAAAAAATATTTTAAAACTGTAAGGATTTTTTTTAAAAGTGTCTTTAAAGTCAACACCATGGTCCCAACATGTCCCCTAAAAATAGGAAGTATCTTCATTTTATCTTTATAGACAGAATTGAAACCAGATGTCGCATCATAATAAGAACAATATTATCAGCACAGGCTCCCCTCAGGGCTGCGTCCTGAGCCCCCTGCTGTTCACTCTGATGACTCATGACTGCGTCCCCAGGTTCACCACCAATCACATCGTGAAGTTTGCAGACGACACAACGGTGGTGGGCCTGATCAGGGATGACAATGACCAGGACTACAGAGAGGAGGTGGAGCAGCTGGTGGGCTGGTGCAGAGACAACAGCCTGATCCTGAACGTGGAGAAGACGAAGGAGATCATCGTCGACTTCAGGAAGAACCGGCCTCACCACGCTCCGCTGCTCATAAACAACTCAGCTGTGGAGGTGGTCAGCAGCACCAAGTTCCTGGGGGTGCACATCACGGACAAGCTCACCTGGACTGTGAACACCATGTCACTGGTGAAGAGGGCACAGAAGCGACTGTACTTTCTGCGGAGGATGAGGAGAGCCCGCCTGCCCCCGCCCATCCTCACAACCTTCTACAGAAGCACCATAGAGAGCATTCTGACCAGCTGTCTCTCTGTGTGGTGTGGAGGCTGCAGTGCCTCCGACTGGAAGAACGTGAGGAGAGTGGTGAGGACAGCAGAATGGATCATCGGGGCCCCTCTCCCTTCCACAAAAGACATTTCATCTCAGCGCTGTGTGTCCCGAGCCCGTAACATCATCAGGGACCCCTCGCACCCCCACCATGGACTGTTCTCCCTGCTGCCCTCTGGGAAGAGGTTCCGCAGCATCCGCTGCAGGTCCACCAGGTTCTGCAAAAGCTTTTTCCCTGCTGCCATCAGACTGTTAAACTGTTAAACTGCTGTTGAACTGCTAAACTACAACCCACAAACTCTGCACAACATTTGCATTTTTTGCACATTTTAGCATCATTGTAGCTCATATATTCAACACATTTGCATTTCTTTGCACATTTTTGCATCATTGCAGCTCATATAGCATTAAAAATGCTATTGGACTCTTAGTCTTAAAATTGCACAAACAAATGCATTCATGCACAAATGCCCTTGCACAATCCAATCTGTACATAAATGTCTCTTTTTTGTTACATTTCAACTGTTTGTATACTGTATATTTAAAATCTACTGTTTACTTCTAAATCTTGACTTTAAACTGACTAAACTTTTCCTGTTTCAGGTCAGTTAGGATTACCTAAAATTATTATATGCTAAAGTCTTTGGCTTTGTCAACTGACAAAAGCTCCTGGATAGGTGTTGAAACGTTTCCAGAAAAACTGAGCAAAAGTTCGGTTACCTCCAATTTAAACCGGTTTCCTATTAGTAAGGTTTGTAGGCCTTTCTCACTCACACCTTTTAAGCTCTGCTCACAAAGGCCCTGCGTCCATGTTAATGATCCTTTGAAAACAGGATTGTTTTTCCGTTTCTGTTAACACGTTTACATGACAATGTCTAAGTAGCCAAACCAACTTTAATCATTAAGCACTTTAGAAGAGCAGGGATTGACCAAAGTGCTGAATAAAAAGAATGATCAAAATAAATGAAGAAAACATTAGAATGTCTATTGAGGAGGCTTCTCTAATTTGCAGAATTATATCTGTGTGCACCACACTAGTAGAAATTTTATAAATTATGTAATTTCCTTGCCACACCACTAGTAGGCGGTATGTTTTTGAAACCCAACAGCATGCTTACAAGCACTCCCTGTTTAAAAAGGCACCACTACTAAGTTATACTGTGCACCAATAGGGTGTACACCAACTGTAAAAACGTAACTAAGCTTTTCCATTTTGACCAAAAAACATTATGTGGACAAGTCCAAATTAAGGGCTTAATTTGGACTTGTCTTTGTCATGGCAACTCCACAGCATTGACTTTGTTGTCCTTAAACTGCTTTGTAACCAAATGGTTTTATGCTCAGGATCATTGTCCATTTGGAAGGCCCAATTCAAGGTTTAAAGGAGCAATAAATAAGAAATTTACTGTACAATATACCAAAATCATTCTCATTTGGTCCAGAAATACTTTAGTACAGTATGTAGCCCGTGTTTACTTCCTGGTTCCTGAGCCAGTCATATGAGAGTTTCCAGGGTTCCTTATGGTACCAGGGTATCTTATGTTGGCAAAAGAGCAGCAGCCTGCAAACATGGAAGTCATTGAGAGAAGCAGACCAGAACAGAATATAACATCATATACACCTGTCCTGTGTAAGTAAAAATTCAGTGGGGTTTCACAGCAGCAACGAACCATTGAGGAAACGGCATAGGCTGTTGTCAGTTGTGTATGTGTTTTTCCGATTTGAAACACGAGGTGTCATTATTACTTATTGCTCCTTTAACTTTTTTTTTGCATTTGCAGTGGCATCAGCTTCTAAATCTAATTGCATGTTATGATATTATCAGTGGGGTTTCAGTTAATCATTTGGGAATGTTTACCAAAAAAATATGTTCTGCAGCCTCATAAACAGTGATTTGCTTTGAATGTTGTAAACTTTAATAACTTATGTTCCTAGGCTCTCTCTCTTGATTTGACAAACAAAATTTTCCTGGTCAACTATTACTTTTATCTTGTTAAACATTACATTAAAACCAACTGAGCAGACAAGAACAAGATCAGCACTAGACACACTAGTCAAGAAAAAGTAAGTCTGCTTCCTCCTTTTGTTTTTACTCTGCTAACTTCAGTCTGTTTATTCAATCTTATTTGTTTGTGTTTGCCTCTGGCATCTATCTGCTTTCAAGCTGAGCCGCAAGCTATTACATTCTCATTCCCGTGATATCTAATAAAGCGAAACTGACCCATCCTAAATGCTAACTAATCAACTTCCAGTTTTATTGGCTTTATTAGGTGCACCTGCAGTCATTTGCATCAAGCTCTAGCTACTGATGCCAACCTCAAACCTTTAGGCCTCTTTCAGATTTGAGCTGTGATTGATGATTATCAAATAAAACCCGTTAATCTGGCAGAGCCCAAACACATTCTACAGGGTACACTCAATAATTTTCAATTAGTGAAAATTATTGAACTAGATTTAGGTAAAGCAAAATGTTTCTCAGTTACTACAATGTGGTGTGGATAAATTAATCGAAACTAAAATACAAAAGTTTGAGCTTTACGGATAAACCAGATTGATCTCAAAGACTAACATATGCTGCATATAGTCTGCCCCATGGCTCCCTCCCTTTTAAATGAGCATTCCGGCGCTGCCAGGTTACCTGAGCTGTCTTCACTATCTCGTCTCTTCTCCTTTCCTCTTTCTAGCTGACAGTCTAATTGTCATGTGGGTAGCCTCTGCTGCATGGATTTAGTGTCCCGCTTGCCTTAATTTAATTGAAAAGCTGGAGAAAGGAAGGAGAAGGAAAGGAGGGAGGGGATGAAAACAGATAAATAAAAAGTGGAACCAATCTTTGCCGGGTGCGCGGGGCGGTAAAATGGCTGTGTGCAGTGAATAATGCATGGAGGAGATGGATAGGTCTGTGTGGTTAGAGCCCAGGACTGCAGGGGCTTCATTACTGCGGTGTTTGTATGCTGATGCTGTGATGCTGCTTCCTTCACTATGTGACAGAACAGTGGCTGCAGAGGGGGCACCTTCCCAAGGAAGTTAAAATTTTTCTCATTCATTTGCTCTTTAACACTTCTTCTTGTTTTTGTTCACACACTGCTCTAAATTTAAACACCAGCAGTTATTCCTAATCTTGGTGTGTATATTTATTTGTCTTGATCTTCAAATTTTCTAAACTTGGCAAACACACATCCATCCGCTTATCCTTGCAGGGTTGTTGGTGCCTATCTCCAGTGGTCACTGAACGAGAGGCGGGGTACACACCCGGACAGGTCGCCAGTCCAGTACAGAGACAAACAGGACAAGCAACCATGCACACACACACTCACACCTAGGGTAAGCAATTAACCTAATAGTCATGTTTTTGGACTGTGGAAGGAAGCCGAAATACCCCAAGAGAACCCATGCATGCACAGGGAGAACATGCAAACTCCATCCAGAAAGACCTGGTTCGAACCCAGGATCTTCTTGCTGTACGGTGGTTGTGTACACTATGGGATGCAGTAGCTTAGAATCTTAAAGCACATGTTGATGGCTGAATATACCCATAGAAGGAATATGCATAATAAAAATACATATAAGTAACAGTAATAAGGCCAAACTGTTTAGTCAGTGATGAATCTACCACAGGTTAAGAGATCTCATACTCCACTCCTCGAGGCCTAGTGTGCTGCAACTTTTAGATACATTTCAATTTCCACATATCCGAATCAGATAATTAAGTCATTAGGAATCTGACGAACTTGAATAGCTGCTGAATTTGGCCCTTAGTTTCAGATTTGGTGGACCATGGGTGCATCTAATAGTCGCAGGACATTGACTCTCAAGTTTGAGAGAAGCAATATTTATTACGAAATGTGACAGACCTCAAAAACTGCATAAAATACAGTCATTAGGCTAAACTGTGTTGTTGAATTGTATGCAATGAATGTACTACCCCTACATATTCTTTCACAGGCAAAGTTGCTCTTCAGGTTTGTTCATAGAACATAACACAAAACTAAATTTACTATTGTGCATACCTATCAACTGTCATGATTCAGCCTGTCTGCTGCATCATGCACAGACTCTAGACACTTGCCACCTTCCATACAGCTCCAGTCTCCAGTTCAGTAATCATCCACACCTGTCAGCTACTAATCAGCCAGCATTCAGCACACCTGTCAGCCTATCTACTTAAGCTCACTGCAGTCTGTCGTTCCTCGTCGGTTCGTTCTGTTTTCCTGCTTACCTCTGTTTCTGCTGCTCACCTCGTCCAGTCAGAAGTTCCTCCATTCTCCGCCAGCCTGCTGTAGTCCTGGTTCCAAGTCTCCTTTCTGTTGTGCTGCTGGTCAAGCCTGGTTCCAAGTCTCCATTCTGTCGTGCTGCTGGTCAAGCCTGGTTCCAAGTCTCCATTCTGTCGTGCTGCTGGTCAAGCCTGGTTCCAAGTCTCCATTCTGTCGTGCTGCTGGTCAAGCCTGGTTCCAAGTCTCCATTCTGTCGTGCTGCTGGTCAAGCCTGGGTCCAAGTCTCCATTCTGCTGTGTAGGGATGGCGAGATGAAGCCTCATGAGGCATTGAACCACTCAGCCAACTGGTTCGAGAAAAGGTTCATTTCTTGACGGTTCATGTGCACACAGCACCACCTACTGGCAAGTTGTATAATCACAGCCAGCTGTATCTTAACACATGTGATGCATTAATTTTTGTCTATTATGGCTCTTGGGAATGACTTCACAGAAGGTGTAGGACGAAATCATTTGTCTACAGACATTTTGTAAACACATGTGTATAATAAAATATTGTTTGAATGTATTCTGTGTGTAATTATTCCCAAAATAGGAGTGTCATGTGATATGGCATGTTGTGTAATGTTTTTCTGTGACTCTACAAAAATGGCATAGCCTTAATCAGGCAGAGGACAGTGAAAGTGCTTATGGAACTAGGGAGGGGTAATGAATAGGCTGATGCTTGTGTAACTTGGATGATTTCATGCATTTTTATTAAGAAACAACAATTTCTCCACAGTTTTTGGTTTCAAACGATTTCTCTTTTTTGACACTACTTCTCCAGCCTTTGAAAAGACACGCTCACATGGCACAGATGATGCCGGGGTGCATAAATATATAAGTGCAGGTTTGTACAGATTGGGGTACAGTGACCGATGATTAGCCCAGTACTCCAGGGGGTTCTCCAGCCTGCTTATGTTCGCCTCTGAGAGGTAGCGCTGGACCTCTACGGTGGCATCTGCTGAGACATTTGGAGTCCTCTTTGCCTCCATGACACTAGTGTCCAATCTTTGCCAAAGTCCGCTACCTAAATGGAAACCACAGGTCAGGTTAGTAAGTGTTTTAATATGAATAAGTAATCTCAAAATGTAATACAAAAGATTACCTCCACTGAATTCTTGAGAGGTGGAAGCCTGGGGAATCTCGTGAGTGTTCTCTTCTAGGTTCCGTCGGATTACGGTGGCACACTCTGAAGTCAAGCGCTTCACTGCTTCAGCAGCTTTTGTGTTGCTGAAAAATGCTATAACTTTAAATCGTGGATCCAGGAGTGTAGCCAGCAACAAGATGCTCATTGACTGGAGCATGTGCAGCTTCTCCCTGAGATGTCTGATGAGCTGCTCTCCTATTTGCACTGCTTCTGCAGGTGCCGACTTGGTGTCCTCCTCCTGAAGGGCATTCTCTATCATCTTCAGGAGGGGGATAACTTTTGATGCCGACACGTGTTGTTCTGCCGAGAGCTCCATGGTGGCGTCATAGAAAGGAGAGAGTAACGAAAGGCACGCTACAACAATATCAAACTCACTGGCAGTTAAATAGGGAATGTCAGTGTGCAATCCAGCCAATGCCACTCCTACTGGCTCCCTCAACTCCACCAGACGGTGCAGCATCTAGTAGGTGCTGTTCCATCTTGTTTCCACCTCCTGCATCAGCTTGGTTGCTTGCATGCCCAGCTGAAGCTGCACTTGTGTAAGCTTCTCCTTTAAAGATACAGAAGAGTAGGCCATTAAGTCACTGCAGTAGGAGTACAGACAAACTATTAACATTATATATTGGAATAAAATAAAAGAGGATACCTTAGCAGTGGTGCTGCTTCTAAAGTAGCCAACCAGCTTCCTTGCTTTGGCCCGGAGGCCAGAGAGCGCAGGTTGGTGGTCAAGCGCCCTCTTCACAATAAGATTGAGGGTGTGAGCAACACAAATGTGGTGGCGAAGCTTCAGGTCTCTCACGCATGCCACCATATTAGGAGCACCATCGGTGACCATGCATGTCACCTTGCCTGAGATTCCCCATTCCTCCATCAGGGAGGCTTTCACACAAGCAATATTTTCAGCAGTGTGAGACTGGGGGAATGCCTGCACTCCCAACAACACCGAGCTCAGCTTTTCATTCTCCTCCACAAAGTGGCATGTCACTGCCAGGTAGGCATCCATGTTGATGGATGTCCACATATCTGATGTAAGGCTAACAGCAGCCACCTTCTTTACTTTAGCGTGCTCCTTAGCAGACTCATATTTGGCCTCCACCATGGCCTTCAGAGCCTAAAGGAAGAGATTACATACATACATACATACATACATACATACATACATTATATATATATATTGCTGAATTGTGACACATACAATAATGTAGTCATTCGTTTCATGTATGGACCCACACATACCTGCCTTGTAGGGAGAACATAATTGGGATCCAGCTTAGACACAAATGTCTTGAATCCAACGTCATCCACAATAGTGAAAGGCTGGGTATCCTTCACTATCATGGAGACTAGAGCTTCATCCAGCTCTGCTTTTCTGGTGGCTGGTTAAAAGGGAATACATACAGTGTCTGTTACCTATCTTTATTTGCACAACAAGCAAACATCAGCATGCAAAAATTGTGAAAGTGTGTTTTTAATATAGTAATGAAATACCTTGGCTGGGTGAAGCTCCAGTTTCATCCCTATTCTCATGCAAGGCATGGTAGTGCCTTAGCATGGATGAGGTGTTATTATTGTACCCCAACTCTTTGGAGCACAATAAACACCTCACCTTTACACAAAATAAGAAACAGTGAAAAATACAGTTCCTCGTAAGCAAACCTAATGCATCTGCAAATGTTCAGTTCACTTTACCTTGTTAGGGCTTATCAAATCAAAATGTTCCCACATAGGGGACATCCTCCTCTTTCTCGCCTGCTCCATCCTACTCCTATCCTGTCCTCGCACTCCTAAATCTCCTATGTATCTCTTTCCTAAACTCTCCAAACACCAAACTAACTTTCTCAAACTAAATAACCACTATCCAAACTCTACTATCCAAACTATCCAAACTCTATCCACTCTCTCAACTGACCGCAACTCTCCTACAACAACCCACATTTTGAATGGAGCTTGTGGACTTTTTAAAGCCATCAAACGCCGCGCAACAATCTGAGCCACTTCCCGAAGCAGTCACGTGGTACAGCCGGCCAGCGAGGCTTCGGACGTCATCGTTTTCGGCTCCTCCCCCAAATGAAGCAAGCCTCGATACGCGCATTGCGGAAACGCCCCCTCCATTACTCGACACACGCCTCGGAGCCTCGGCACATAACGTAACATCACTACTGCTGTGCCTCTGGTTCTGCTGCCTCCATGCTCTGGTTCCAACTAGTGATGGCGAGATGAAGCCTCATGAGGCATTGAACCACTCAGCCAACTGGTTCGAGAAAAGGTTCATTTCTTGATGGTTCATGTGCACACAGCACCACCTACTGGCAAGTTGTATAATCACAGCCAGCTGTATCTTAACACGTGTGATGCATATCATTTTTGTCTATTATGGCTCTTGGGAATGACTTCACAGAAGGTGTAGGACGAAATCATTTGTCTACATAAATTTTGTAAACACATGTGTACAATAAAATATTGTTTGAATGTATTCTCTGTGTGTAATTATTCCCAAAATAGGAGTGTCATGTGATATGGCATGTTGTGTAATAATGTTTTTCTGTGACTCTACAAAAATGGCATAGCCTTAATCAGGCAGAGGACAGTGAAAGTGCTTATGGAACTAGGGAGGGGGTAATGAATAGGCTGATGCTTGTGTAACTTGGATGATTTCATGCATTTTTATTAAGAAACAACAATTTCTCCACAGTTTTTGGTTTCAAACGATTTCTCTTTTTTGATACTACTTCTCCAGCCTTTGAAAAGACACGCTCACATGGCACAGATGATGCCGGGGTGCATAAATAAATAAGTGCAAGTATGTACAGATTGGGGTACTGTGACCAATGATTAGCCCAGTACTATACGGTCCCACATTTTCCCTCAGCAGCAACACTGAAGCACACAGAGGTTCCCGCTGCGTCTTTACGCACGATCCAGCTGCTGATGTCTCCTCTCTTTTCAGCTCAATGCAATTCTAGACAGTAACAGTTTATAACCTATATCACCTTTCACAGCAACAGGTTTCTCATCTCAGTCGACCAGACAAATCTCTATTGCTCTCCTCAGTGCGCTCTGGGCGGTGAGGTGGGAGGATTTTACCCGATGGTGTGCTGCGTGCGAGGGATAAACAGGGTGGAAATGCATAAATAAAAACTGTAAATGGCTCCTATACAGTGATCATAGGAGCTGACCGGTCTGAGATCAGCCTCCTGATGTTACAAGTTCTTTAAAATGAAAGCGCGCACCCAAATTACAAGTAACGTAATTTTGCGCACCTGAAAAAAGCGCAAGGCAGAAGCGCATCGAAGCGCTGAGGCACAGAAATACGGTGCATGTAGTTAAAAAATGCAGAATTAATAAAAACAACTTAGAACCAGACGTTGCGTTTTAAACTGCATCTGGTGAGCAGAACTGTTTTATGATCCAGAGTGCAGCCATCACTGGTTCTGAATGAAGGCAATATCTGGCAGCAGCTCTCTTCCCCCGCCCCCTCCCCTCCTGCGTACGTAGTACAGGACCTTACCGGCTCACTTTCACCACTGGTTAAGACTAAAATTATTCATAACTCTGATCGCTCCTCCTGCTGCTCTGTTAACATGAACTGCAGCAGGAATTACTGATGGCCACAAGCTGTGAAAGAAGCTGAAACATCTCAGCAGAAGGCGGAGTTTTTATCGTCCGCTGCCCAGATGGGCGTTGGGATTTTTATGCGTGAAAAATGCCATGTTTGCGTGTGACCGTGTGAAGTCAGTGACGGTCAATGCGTGATAGTTGAGAGCACTGATCTCCTATCTATATATCTCTCTCCTAAACTCTCCAAACATCAAACTAACTGTCTCAAACTAAATAACCACTATCCAAACTCTGCTATCCAAACTATCAAAACTCTATCCACTCTCTCAACTGACCGCAACTCGCCTACAACAACCCACATTTTGAATGGAGCCTGTGGGGTTTCTAAAGCTGTCGAAGCCGCGCCAACATCTGAACCACTTCCCGAAGCAGTCACGTGGTACAGCCGGCCAGCGAGGCTTCGGACGTCATCGTTTTCGGCTCCTCCCCTAAATGAAGCAAGCCTCGATACTCGCTTCATGGAAACGCCCCCTCCATTACTCGACACACGCCTCGAAGCCTCGGCACATAACGTAACATCACTAGTTCCAACCTGCTTGCCAGTTCCTGCCTTCACCATCCTCCTGCTTCAGCTCAGTACAGACTCTTGGTTCCTTCCTCCACTATCCACAAATTTCTATAAACTGTTAAACTTAACTCTGTTGTGGTTGTGTTCGGGTTCAATAACAAAACATGACATCAACAGTATAAAAGGTTCCACTGTTCAGGTTTATGCCTAAACTTGATTCTGAAAGGACCTACGGTCATGTAACTGCGGTTTTAACCAACTTAACAGCTGAGACAAAAAAAAATGTCTGTCCTTAAAGGAACTGTAAGTAATATATTTACTGTAAAATCAACCTAAATCATTTTCATTTATCACTTGGGATGGAAGTAACAATTGTTACTCTCCATCAACAATGTCTTTGTCAAGTTTTTCTGCTTTCAAACCTAGAGGTACGGTCCAGAACTACTTCGGTTCAGAGTGTAGCCCGTGTTAACTTACTGGTTCCAGAGCCAATGATATGATAGTTCCCTGGGTTCCCAAAGCAGAGCGCAGTATTTGGTATGTTATTTTGCCAAAAGAGCAGCAGCCTGCAAACATGGAAGCAATTAAGAGAAGTGGACCAGAAATAGAACAAAATACAACATCATAGACCTGTCCTGTGGAAGTAAAGATTCAGTGCAGCAACTGACCGTTGAGTAATTGGGCGGCGGGGGGAGGGTCCATGAAAGTCATAGTGTATGTGTTGTTCCAATTTTAACCACTAGGGGCCATTCTTACTTATTGTTCCTTTCATTTCTTAGTGCCTGATCTGGGGTGAGACCATAGACATTATATACGTAGACGCCTCGTTGGGCGGGTTCTGCCTATGCTGGGGATGCGTCAGAGCGTCCGCCATGTTGTATGTGGCAAATCTACAGTTAGACTCAGTCACTTAAACAGTATCAGAGGGAGTTTAATCTCAGAATATACTTTATATTCGTAATATTTTTATTTTTGTAATATTCCGAGTTTATTTTCATATCCCTCTTGGCTTCATTCTCCTGACTTTATTCTCGTAAAGAATAAAAATAATTATAAGAATCTATCCTGGCCCCATTACTCCAGGACTAAGATACTTCTACAAACTGTGACTATTTTGGAAATGTTCCCCCTTAATTGTCATAATATGATGTTTTTCTCATAATATTACGACTTTTGTCTTTTTTTTTTACTTTATTCTCCTATGACTTTTTTCTCATATTAGTAATTTAATCTATTTAATACTAACCCTAACCCAAAAAGTTTGTTCCTAATCTGTGTCTATACCAGATCTTAAAAGGTTGACACGGTCTTATGAAATAATGAAGACCACAATGTTTAGATTTAACCAATTGATTTTTATATTCATAACACATACACATACTTATCAATCTTATCGTTATCCTTTCCATCATACAGTATATGTGCTTTAGCTTTTAATTTACCAAAAATCCATGAAATATTATGCTTTCTCTTTCCTTTTTCTTAGCCCAGTTACAAATGTTTACAGTTTTTTACAGTCGCTAGGACCCATTTTTCAATACTTAAGTCACTTTTTCAAAACTCTTCACACAGTTCTCCAAACCAACTTTCAGCTTGGCACAGCAGTTCATTTCACATTCAAAATGCACTAAAACTACCAAATCACTTCATACATATCTCAAATCAACACATTCTTCCATAACACTAGCAAAGGTTGACAGCCAACAAACACACTTTGTCACCCACAAAACAATGACCTAAAAAACACTAACAACATGTAGCATTATACAATCTCGGTTAATAATTCACTGCAATAGAGGTTACTGGAATGAATCAGACATGATGCAGAATGCTTCAATATATTTTATGTCTTTTATTTGTTTTTAGGAGTAATTCCAAAATACAAGAATTTGTATTCACATCATCCACTGATACAGATACAATAGTAATGCTAATCTACTCGGTCTTCTCCATTTGGCCACAGGTTCTCATCCACATCACATCTTATGTCATCTAGGGCAATACACCTAGGAAAGAATCTTCTGGCATGCCTGATCCATCCCTGACAATCTTCTGCTGATATGTCCAGGCATCCAGCATTCATTGCGTCCAGGAGGGACATTTGATTATGTGGATGGTGGTCATAAACCTTCCACCTCCATGAGGAAAAGAATTCCTCTATGGGGTTGAGGAATGGAGAGTAAGGTGGGAGGAAAAGTGACACCATTCTGGGATGGGCTGCAAACCACTCGGTGACTGCACGAGAGTGGTGAAATGCCACATTGTCCCATACAATTATAAATGTTGGTGGATTTCTTCTCTCTGCATCCCTTTCCTCACCTAGCAAAACCCTTCCATAGAGATCATGCAGGAACGCAAGGAGACGTTCAGTGTTGTATGGCCCAATTAGTGGTTTGTGTAACAGCAGTCCATCAGTGGATACTGCTGCGCACATTGCGATGCTGGCACCCCTCTGGCCCGGGACATCCACTGTGGCTCTCTTCCCAATCACATTCCTTCCTCGTCGCCGTGTTTTGGCCAGGTTGAAACCTGCCTCATCCACAAAGATGAAAATGTGGGGCGTTTGCCTGCCTTCAATCTCCATGACTCTCTATAATAAATCCACAAGGCAACATAAGCTGTTACAGTAGTAAACATTACCTAAAAAAAAATTCTTTGTGTGTGTTTTGTTCAAAAACAGTTCTGTATTTTATTGTGATCTTACCTGGACATATTGGTTCCTGAGTTGCTTGACATGTTCAGAGTTCCTCTCAAAAGGCACAGTGTACAACTGTTTCATCCTTACCTGATGTTTTTTCAGGACTCTAGAAATAGTTGTGATGCTTACACTGTGAATATTTGCAAAAGTAATATTGTCTGCCAAAACTGTGTCTCGAATCTCAGTGAGTTTTATGCCATTGTTTCTGATGACCATATCAACAATGGCAGTTTCCTGCACATCAGTGAGCATCCTTCCTCTCCCACCTGTGTGAGGTAACCGTTGAGTCCTAAGCAGAAATGCAGAAGCAATTACACACAAGTCTATTTACTTCTGTAATGTGCAACTCAGTCAAATGCCCTTGCAGAATACAAGTTACCTGTTGGTTTGCCGGAAAACTCTAACAATAGATGCCACTGTTGAGCGTTGCAGATTTGGCTGCACTCTCTGACCAGCCTCTCTCATTGAGAGACCATGATTTACTACATGATCAATTACAGTAGCTCTGATCTCATCTGAAACTACAGCTCTTGGTCTTCCTCTTATTCTTCTTCCACCACGCATACGTATTCCTCGCCCCCTCCCAGCCCCTCTTCTTCCTCTTTCAGCCACTTCTCTGTTTCTGGCTGGGTCCATGTTTACATCACAATACAAAACTATTGAGCAGTTGTCTCCTTTTGTAATGAAATTGAAAGAGTAACACCTGTGTAGATGTTCATCTACAATGAGAATCAGCTGTGGTTGGTCCAATTGTCCACTTATTTTTATAGCATTTAATTTTAAGATGTAAAATATATTTCATTAAAATATTCCTGTAGAAATGTAGCAAATTGCTGTCTTATTCAGTTTTGTATTATGTTATTGTTTTGAACATAAGTTTAACAGTTTTGAAAACAGTATGTAAGCATGTGCAAATTGTCCTGTAGGTACACAGAGTTTTGGCGGTTGTTGTGTCGAAGTGAGAAAAGAATTAATGTAATTTGAAAGATGTAGTCATTGAATGCATTTTGTGCCAAAGCAATGATAAATGATCCACAGTTTAGCCCACATATACTTCTGTTGTCCTCACTGTGTGAAGAGTTTTGAAAAAGTGACCTAAGTATTGAGAAATGTGTCCTAGCGACTGTAAAAAACTGTAATAGTATCTCTTTGGAGCTTAAACGCTAATTTAGCTGAATTGACAATGTGACCTCTCATGTTTGATAACACTTGAACACTGTTTGCAGACAAAATAATATTGGTCATAGAACACTTCTATACCTGGGTTTTACTTTTACATATTTCTGACCGACATTTGGGAATTTATCAAATTTGGAATACACTGGCTTCAGATCAGATTTAGCAATGAAGACCAAAGAAGACAAGATACATATCTTGGGTTGTCAGAAGAAATTAAATCCATCGGAAAATATCATTCTTGAAAAAACGATATGTCAGACCGTCCTAAATCCTATGACTTTAAATCATAAACACCTGTTATCTAAATACATTCTGTTAAATCTGTAATATGATATGAAAAGCCTTTTTCTCACTCCATCTTCAGTACTTTGTAAACTAATGAAAATCAGCTTGCTCTGGAATCCAGGATATGTTTACAACTCTTCTCAATACCGTTGAATATTAACAGGGACCTCTGCAAATTTTTCCTGGGATACACGGTAAACAACACACACCATCTCCACTCTTGAGATTGTTTTCTTGTTTTACTTTGAAAAATGCACGGGAGAGGGTAAGGTTGTCACTGCTGTGGATCTATCACCTTAATTAACGTTTCTTTCGTGAAGTGAACGAAGGGAACTAAAAGCAATCTTTTGTAGAGTGCTACTTTAGTTTGAAGTTTGATTGGAAAAAAATTGGATTTTAATCATCTTGGGTACTGCACGAGATTTTGAGGCTGTCAGTAAGCGGAGGCAAAACACACGCAGAAGTTGGACGATTTCCCCTACAGCTCCTCCTGGGAGTAGAACTACAGTGCAGGATGATCACAGTACCCCAGGCTTGCTGATATGAGACAGTAAAGAAGTGAAGGCAGAATGAGTAAATTCTGCTCTATTACATCGATGGAATTTTTATATGAAGCTTTTGGTGTGTTATGTGAGAGCAGCAGGTCTCTTGAACGGCCAGGCCTGTGGCGCCCTGCATCGTGTAATGTATTCCATTTCATTATACTCAACCTCCCTGCCTGCTCTCATCAGAGGATCAGGAGTGCGCTGTCTTGCGGGCACACACTGAGATATAATTACTTTCCAACTCGCAAATAACAGAGAATAAAAGTGGCAAAGAAACATAGAAAGGATGAAGGAATGAACAAAGAACTTTAATTATGCTTTATGGCAACAATTACCAAAAGAAAACAGAAAGTCAATAGGCAGAAACATTTTCTCATTTTCTGTGCTGAAGTAGACTGAGATTTGATCAGGGTTTGAGGGAAGCCTAAAAAAGATGAGATGAAACAAAGTAAATTATGAATGAAAATAAAGCTGCTGCAACTCCAAATCTGATTTTTCACGTTCTCATACTTCTTTGCCACTATTCTTTGCTAATTCAAGCTTTTAAAGTATTCAGGATAGTATAATGGACTCCACTTGTAGTCTCTCCACCTTGATAATTGTCAGTCTGCTTCTAGAGGTTAGTGATCAGAACTCTAAACTTGGGCAGGCTTTTCGCTTCCTGCCACTTGGTAATGACATGTCTGGATGATTTGCATTGGCTGCAAACACGCATGGGAGTACACAAGCAACCGTTAAATCCCACATAGACAAACACTGGCTTAATCAAGGATGGATTAATTAAAGGGAACAGTCTAATTAGCATCATTAAGGGAGAAATAATAGAGAGCCCTGTTCATGGGCATAAAAATTGAGGTAAGCTGTCATTGTGTTTACATACTTTCAGGCACAATCAGATACACATGCCCTTCTACCCAACATGACAAGTTTATCATTGTCTTTAGAAGAAATATTTCCTTCATTATTTGGGAGCCTTTAGGAGTTCTAGATCAATATGTCAGTACTTCACACATAACAAGAAACAACCTGTGCTGTGTTGCCCCTGATCATGTCTATTTAAGTTGTGTCGGAGCAGAAAGTGGACACAGCCGAGTTGCCGTGAGCAACGAGCTGTCACGGTAACTTGGAGTTTTTCAATTGCTCAAAAAAGCCTTGGGTGAATTCTTACAAGAAAGCCAAGTACCTGATCTGTAATGGGTTCAGCCACATATATTCAAATACATACTCATGAGGGCACAAGAATGCATATAAACACACACACACACTCACACACACACACACACACACACACACACACACACACACACACACACACACACACACACATTGGAGCTCAGGGTACAAAAGCCGAACTTTATGGAAAAGTGAGCCCTTTGGCAGAAAACCTCTGAGCACTCTCCTCTCTTTCTTTCTTTCCCCTTCCTGCTCACACAGCCAGACACAGGGAAACAGAATTTCTCACACACTCTCAGACATACACCTACTTGATTTTCTGCTAGAGGCTGCATAAATATGAATCAGGGGTGACAATGGCGTGCAGAGTGGAGCCCCGTGCATCCTATTTTCATCATTTACCTCAGGCTAAATGGATTTGGAACACTGCTGGATAGCTCACCTTTCACACCGCTTTGCCGACTTAAATATAAAAAAATGGCAAAGTTGTAAACTCAGCCTCACTTTCTTCCACTCTCAAACCACCACCTAAACCCTGTTCCCCAATTTCCACTCTCCTACCCATTAGTGTATCAAACTCTTTGTGAAGGGCAGATCAAGAGATTACAAAGGTATTACCATCAAAACAAGTACCCATGTAGATGGAACTGGTTGAATTGCATACACTTTACTTAAAATTGGGACAAAGTAGAAAGAAAAAAAAACACACAAAATGTTGCAATTTTCTACATTGATTTTCTGTTTATTCAGTTGATCTTTTACCTTCCATGCAATTGGCCTGCCTGTATCCATCTTTTGTGCATTTGTGTTCTGCAAAATACATAACAAAAGGATCAGTCATGATGATGGACCCAGCAGGAGAGACCATCAAAGTACACTGATGTTCTATGAGGCCAGGTATGGTAAAATCCCAACATCGTCCTTGATGAAAGGTGAAAAAAATGGGACACCTTTCTAGGGCTCTAGACTGACCTTTAGGACTACAGAGGGAGGTCTTCTCCAACTCAACTTAGTTTTAATTTTTAAGGTCACCAATCCCATTTCCACTTCCATGGGTCTGAGCACCAGTGCCTTTTCAGTCTCCAGTGGCCTGAGCACTAATGCCTCTTGGGCCTCTGAAGGTTCTTACTCAGTGCATTACATCCAAGGTTCATGCCAGAAAACAGGCACATTTAAATGAACTTAGTCCAATCAGATATAAAGAATGGGTAAATATCAGAATGGGTAAAAAGAGTGATCCCAAGACCTCTGCATGCCTTATATTTTAGCTGTTCTCACAACACTGCAGTGTTGCACAATTATACCTGTTTGATTATGAATATTATTAATTATAATTGGCAACTATAATTTGTAATATATCATTCAAAATCAAAGTATAGCTACAACGAAAATTATTTCAATGAGCCTTTAATGATTAGCACTAACAATTGGCTTATTAATTAACAGTTATTAACTTTATTCATCCCGGAAGAGGGGTGTCAAACCAGTTGTTGACTGAGTTAGACTTGTCGAGCAAACGTTGATAACTTTAATTACAATTGCAATTGGAGTTTTAATCATTAGTCATTCACCACAAGCCAATGAAAATGTCTCAGTATATTCAGTTCAAAAGGAGGTAATTCAGTAACTCTTAGAGGCCATTCAATTGCTTATTCAAAATAACCACAAACAACTGCGATTGGGCTATTTTATTAAACCAATAATTCCATGTTACAGCAATTATTATGTTTAATGACACTACTAGAAACACTACTCGTAACTAAATAAAACACGGAAAATAGGAAACAAATGAATATAAAAGTCTGTAAAAACTGATTAATTGTATAAGTAGCAATTTGTAATCAATTCACAGTTGATTAGAAATTCTATTGGATCCAACAATGAATGATCACCATCAACATGGCAGCACTTTGATGTAACAGCATTGAAGGAGTTTTGGCAAACAGCTCTGAGGTAGGAAAAGGGCTGGTGTACACAACAGGCCTGAAGCTAAGATGGCGGACGCTTCGACAAAGCTAGCCACTACCAGTGTTAGTTCATGCAACAGTTAGCTTCTAAACCATTCTAACTCAGGGCCTCAAGGTGGCGGTCGGCTAACGATAGCTAGCTGGTTTAGCAACGAGTGATTTCACAATAGCCCGCAGCTAAAGACCTTGGAATAGCTTCAGCAAAGCTAGTAAACCAGTGCTAACACCGATTAGCCTAGCTACTCTGTGCCATGCACAAAATGGCGGCTTTGATGATGTATGGAGAAGTAGGGGCCGGCCCTACATCGCAAGATGACCTCGGCAAGAACACAGCCTAACTCACTAGCCTAGGGTGAAGGCAGACTTTGAACGAAGGGCGGTTACCAGTCGAGACACAGAGCTTCAACAAAACCCGCGGAAACCTTGAAAAGCTGGAGCAGGAAAACAGAAAAGAGAGAAAAGGGAAGTGTGGAAAAGAGTTCTAAACTCAGCCGATCAGTGCGGCTCGTTTCTCACAAAAACAAATCAAACACAGCACAAGTTACTTATCATAATGTAATCATACATTAGAAACCTCAAGCACAGTTCAAACAAACTCCCTCTGGATTACTGAAGCATTAAACATGTTCCTAATATGTTCTGCCCAGGCACAAATTATCACCTTATAGGTGTATAAGGGAAAAGAGAGATCTTTTTACCTATTACTCCTCAAAAGGGGAGATTGGTGGTGCGCAGCTCAGCGTCTACCTCCAAGATCTATACCTCTCCATGTTCTATATTATCCCCGTCATCAACCATCCAGCATCAACAGTATCCTCAGCAAAAGCCTGGGGGTCATGCTCGACAGCACATTTAAGCACTGTTCTTCCAATAGCCCCAGACCCCATGTTTAGAAGCTTGCCCATCCAAGGACTGCCTGAAAATTCCTCAAGACTACAGACTCATCTCAAGTGCCAAAAGCCTCAGCCATTTCTCAAGCCATGTGAGCCTTTTCTAAAGCCTCCATAGCCTAATTTTAAGGTCTTGGCTCCAGCTGTCACAGTACAGCACCACCTCAGCCAGACCTTTACAACTACAGAAATGCAGTCTCATATTCTCAAAGTGATCCTGCAATTCCCATCTCACCGTGTTCCTGCTTCTGTTGGGTTGGGGGCCTTTAAGCTGCCAGCCAAGCTTCCTCATCAGTCTGTGCAGCTTTCTTGGTCGGTGCCGTCAGCAACAGATCTACTAAGAGTGACACACTCTATATATTTATCTCATCTGTCTGAACTCCAGGTGTTTGGCATTACATTTTCTCCACTTTTAACTTTTGGATGATTAAAGGATTAGTTATGATTAAGCTAACAAAGACTTGTTGATAACTCTTAAAATTATTTTAATGTCACTTATCTTATTTTGTCCTGCTTTGCAGACTGCAGACTTAAATACACGAGAATAGTTGGAAAAAATGATCACCACACAAGAAGTGATGTTTTGCGAGGTAAATCAATATCAGAACAGTTTTCATCTAATTGTATGTCTTTAGCCCTGTTTAGATTTGTTTAAGTTGTGTAGTCGATGTTCAGAGAGCTAAAAACCAATCAAAATAGTACTTTCACCCTTCTCTTACTAACTTGTCCAACTCTTTGCTCCATCCTTGTATCCTGTTATCTTTCCTTCTTTTATGTCTCTGTCATAACTCTATAACCTTTCTCCCAGGACCTCTGACTGTCTCCACATCTCCGTCAGTCCCTCCTGATGGCAACGTGTTTATCCATTATTGATATCCTAACTGGGCTCACTTCCCGCCCTCCTGTCGCCCCACTTTCCTACAGCCTGCCCTACTTCAACAGAGTCCCTTTTGAGACACACACACATACGCACGCACACAAACACACACACACACACACACACACACACACACACACACACACACACACACACACACACACACACACACACACACACACACACACACACACACACACACACACACACAGATAGATGTGCAAGTTTGCCTCTGTGTGTAAGTCGGATGAGAGCAAAGTTGTGATAACCTTGAGTGTTTAGTGAAATGTTTGTGTCTGTGTGTATTTGAGTCAGTCAGACATGAGAGACTAACAAAGAGTCCACCCACAAAAAGAAGAGTTCCTATATTTAGAACTATGTAAGAGTATTTTCCCAGCATCCAGCTGTGCATATGCAGGATTCAGCAATACATTACAGACTTTCAGGCATTCAGTCGCCAGTACATAGAGTTCACAGACGCTGTCTCTGCGTACGTGTGCACTCATGCATTACATGTGCCGTTGCATGTATACGTAAAAAAATGTTTACTGGAAAAAACATTTTAATAGGTGATTTTACTGTTCATCATATCTAGTTAAAGTTGCATTAAGTATCAATCAAAAATTGCCTTCTATGTGACATTGACATGGGAAAATATTTTATATGGAAGCTGCAGAAACATCATGTAAATGTTGCTTTGCTGTTCACTCCAATTAAGGTTTCCAAAACACACTTAAGTTCCCTGGCGTTTAATATCCAGTTAGGGTTGTGCGGGTTTTGTGTGTGTGGGTTGTGCGTGTGCATTTAATGCTATTCGGATGTAATCTCAGACCTATAGACACATATATGAGAAAGAGTGGGGAGGGTTTGCTTTGTGCAGTCGCTATTTGGTTCCAAAGGGTCCTCCAAGTAGTTAGTTGGTTTGAAGTTGATATTAGCTGACTTCTTATCCTCTTCTCTTCTTCAACGTCAGATTAGCTTTAAAATAGGATAACCTTATACTTTACAACTTTTCATTTACAGTTCTGTTCAACTTTGTAGCTCACCTTGGGTACTTTTATTTCCATGACAGAAATCCAGCAATATTTAAAAAAACTGTAAAAGAAAAAAAGAAAAAAAAAAGAAAAACAAATACAAGCACAGCTGAAAACAGTTGTAGACAGACAGACAGAGAAATTATGTCTAGAATGCCAATTATGACATCTGATAAGGCACTTACATTTTCTTATGAGACAGCTGACAGTTGACTGTGGAATATTTAGGAGCGAGGAAATGCCACGACTGGCCATGGAAGTGATTGGAACCCCTGATTCCAATAATTTGGATGGGTAAGCAAATACTTTTGGCAATACGGTGTATTTTCTTAACAACAATGCTTTTTACTCTCCGTGTCCCCTGTACAATCAAAGCTCACCGGACATCGTGGATCCAACACGTCATCATACATATGTAAAGCAGTGCATAAATGTTTCAAAATGGGGTGCTGTTGTTTTCTGTAATTCCTGGCACTACCGCAGTTCTAACATGTTTGTCCTGTTGGGGACACCGTAGTGCAGGGGATTTTTGTGCACGAACGCTGTTTTCCTTACAGTGTGTTTACTGCCTGTAAGGTAAGCAGCAGCTCTGCTAGCCCGGTGTAAAATATACTTTACATTAATATACGGAGCTATTTCTGTTTGGTCAGTTTGCCAGTTAAATACAAATTATATTTTGTATTTGTGATGTTTGATTATTTTGTAAAAAAGAAAATGTTTGAATGTTGACACACTGCATGAAAAGTGTGATTTTCGTCACTATGCGGCACTGTAGATTGTCGTGGAAGTTCAGGTTAACGGCTGTTCACGGTAATTTGCAGGCAACACCGAAAACTGCCGTGAATTGTCAGAAATTGACGTGGGCCTTGCTTGGCGTGGTCCCCCCATGACCCCCCCTCCTCCTAATTCTAGGGGAGGCTTTAACATGTAAATGAAAATGCTGTGAGCTATACAAATGCAAATCAGGGTTGCAGGGGGAGTTTACCCATGTCTCGCATTCAACTCCTCTTCAACTCCTCTTGGACGCGATCTACAACTTTCAGCCAGTCCGCAGACTGACGAGAAGAAACTGCTGATTGCTATCAGTGGACTGTCTCATATGAGTCAGTCGGTACTGAAGAAATGCCAAGAGCGTGGAAATGTTCAAGTCAGAAGTTTTGGTTGGGTCATTCAGGTTAAAGTAAATGAAATGGGGTTTAATGAACTAAAAATAAGTCCCACTTTAATGGAGAGGTATAGTGAGGATTTAACTATATACAGATGCATCTAAACTAACTGATAAAAGAATGGGTGTTGCTTATGTCATTCCAAAATTAAACATTAAAGTTGGAAAAAGAATGAGTGATGATTTAGCAGTTTACACAGCGGAATTGATTGCTGTGTGGCTAGCTTTGCTTTGGGTGGAGGACAATAGCTTCAGATTCCAGCTCAGCTTTAATCAGTATTAAAACATTTCAGTCAAAATCAAGGCAAGACATTGTGTATGATATACTGCAAGCTGCAAATAATCTAATAAAGTCAGGAATTAATATAACTCTGGTATTGTACCAGCTCATATAGGAGTAATAGGAAACGAGTTAGCAGATAAAAGTGCTAAGCAAGCAGCTAGACATTCTAATATAGATGTTGAAGTGCACTACAGCAAAGAAGAAATTAAAAGTATGGTCAAAAACATAGTTAAGGGTAAATGGCAAACATGATGGGACGGTGGGCAGACTGGAAGACAGTTCTATAACATTCAGAATAAAGTGGGAAAGAGCAGAAATACAAACAGAAGCAAGGAGGAGGAGGATGTATTTTCTAGAATGAGGTATGGACACACACGTCTAAATAAAACTTTGTTAATAATGAAGAAGCATGCTGATGGCAACTGAATTCTGTGGTAGTCCAGAGACTATAGAGCATGTTATTGTACACTGTAATAAATATCAGGAAGAAAGACAAAGACTAGTCTTACAATTACAAGGAGAACAGATGAGGCTAAACTTAGAAGAAATTCTGCAAAAAAAACACAGGGGAAATTAGTGTAAACTACGTAATTGGCTTCCTGAGGAATACAGGACTAATAAAAATAATTTAGTATGATTTCAATTCAATTCAATTCAATTTTATTTATATAGCGCCAAATCATGAAACATGTCATCTCAAGGCACTTTACAAAATCAAGTTCAATCATATTATACAGATTGGGTCAGATTATACAGATTGGTCAAAATGTCCTATATAAAGGAACCAGTTGATTGCATCAAAGTCCCGACAAGCAGCATTCACTCCTGGGGAACCGTAGAGCCACAGGGAGAGTCGTCTGCATTGTACATGGCTTTGCTGCAATCCCTCATACTGAGCAAGCATGAAGCGACAGTGGGAAGAAAAACCACCCATTAACGGGAAAAAAAAAACCTCCGGCAGAACCGGGCTCAGTATGAACGGTCATCTGCCTCGACCGACTGGGGTTACAGAAGACAGAGCAGAGACACAACAAGAGAGACAAAAAAGCACAGAAGCACACATTGATCTAGTAATCTGTTCTACATTAGATGGTAGTAAAGGGTGAGCCGTCTTCTCTGGATGATGTCAAAGTTAACAGAACGCCATGATCTTTTTGTTTGTTTTGTTTTGATTGGTTTGTTTCGTTATGTTTGTTTGTGTGTTTGTTTTATTTGTTTGCAACCTATTAGGGAAGGTTAGACTCCAGTATCACACTCCAGTCCAGTTGGTGGCGGTAATGCACCATTAAAGTTAGTTGCCAACCACCATAAAAACCGAAAGAAGAAGAAGAAGTGGACCGTCTCGTCAGCTAATAGTGCCGATATGAATGAGCGGTTCACTTAACTGCAGGATTCGGTAAACTCCAGGTTGCTGTCCATAGAGGACAAGTTGGCGGCTCTGCAGTCGAACAACTGTGCGGGAGAGACTAACTCCAAGAAGAGAAGACGGGTGCAGAATCCCAAGCTTTGGTAAGAATATGTTCGGTGACTGCTAGCTAAGCTAAAAGTAGCCTAGCCTACAACCAAATCTAAGATTAGCCTAGTAGCCTTGCAAAAGAACAAGCTTTATTAAAGTGTATTTTCATTTACAGGAAGCAGTATGCCGTCTTCACAACTCGGAGACAAATTGCAGGCGCTATGAACCGGAGCGAGGCGGTGACCTCCTATTTGCTCGGAGCCATGTCTGCAATTCCAGATTGACACGATGTTGATAAAGACGACATTATCTGTAAGTGACTTGTTTTTACTGCTTCTCCTTCCTTGTTTAATGTTATTGTGACTTGCGTTTGATTTTTATTCATACCACTTTCATTTAATTATTTTCCAGCCTGGCGAAGAAGATGGCGTTGTTGGCGTGGCTCTGGATGGATTGGACGGCCGCCGCCATTTCGTAGGCCGGTGTTGTGCGCAATTCTGTTTCCCCCGTGTCGGGAGCGCACTTTGCAGCCGTTTTCCCGGCGCTTCTAGTTGATTTCTCGGTAAAACAAATCCTATAATCATGTCAAGGTTGTAACATTCAGTTTAATCGGCAGCTGTTTACAAAATTGTAAAATAAAAATAAACGGTCTTTCAGACATCTCCCGAAAACTTTGGGAAATAAAGAGCAAATGTTTCTAAATTCTCAAAAATTATGTGTGATAGGATGTAGTATACTAGAAATTTCCTTAATCCAGTAAACTGTCATATTTTATATTACAAAGGGATGTACTGGGAAGTCTACACTCTTGTGTTTTCAGGAAGTCTTAGGCTGTTTCTCAATTCACGAGAACGCGCTCGCATTCTCGTGAATTGAGAAACAGCCATAATGTTTGTGTCCTGCTATCAGCCATCCCATCCTCCTCTTTCAGCAATGTAAAATCATAAATACACAGTAGGTGCTGGAATAGTGTTTTATGGCTTACTTTTATTTGTCAGGTTAAAGTGACAAAAGTTGGAAAAAGACCGTTTATCTTGCCATTTATAACACAATACAGCGTAAGAAGACATAGTTTGTTTATTTGTATTCTACAATTTTGTAAACAACTGCCGATTAAACTGACTGTTACAACCTTGACATGATTATATGAGTTGTTTTACCGAGAAATCAATTAGAAGCGCCGGGAAAACGGCTGCAAAGCGCATTCCCGACACAGGGGAAACAGATTTTCACGGGGGAACAGAATTGCGCACAACACCGGATCTCTCTGAACTCTGTGTGAAGCTGCAGTCCCGGTTAGAGGCGACGCCGAAGTACAGAGCCACGCACAGTAGGCGTCTGCACATCGGACCTGCCTCAGAAAGAACGCCGCCAGCAGTTACCTACAACCCCGAGGAGGCAAACGGACAGTTCATGGGGTTGTAATTTTTGGATCCTCGCGTTGTATATAGTTGTTTGTTTTAATAAAGCTCTTTCTTTGCATAAACATCTTCCTGGCAAATGTTCATTTCCTGTATAAATTCATTCATGTCCTTGATGGTAGCCTAATAATAGTGTAGTAGCCTACATAGGATAACATGAATATACAGCATAATATGAATGAATAAATAAATAAATATATATATATAATAAATATATATAAATATGTAAATAAGTTATTGGGGATCTGCCAACCAATCAGAAGTGATTTTACTTGTTTGAAAGAAGTGGTTCCATCCAATACTCAGTAAGAACATTCAAGCCTGGCTTGGCCACGTGTGGTTTTGCTGCCAATCAGGAGCGATTTTACTTATTTAAAAATAGTGGTTTCAGCCAATACTGAGTAGGTTATTCAAGCCAGACCTGGCCAGCCGCGCGGGTTCGCTGCATTCATATGCTAATTAGGGCCATTAGTACAGCTGATCGCTCTCCACATACGTCAGAGTCCGGTTCCGACAATTTGTGGCACTGAAAACGGCGACAAGCGCGGGTTGCAAATTGTCGTTAACTGCCGAAAATGAGGGAGATCTGCGGTAGTTTACGGGGACGAAAATCTCACTTTTCATGCAGTGACAGTGTGTTTACTGCCTGTAAGGTGGACGAAATAAACGCGCCAAGGTCTCCCCACAACTAAGAGCCCTGTGTCCAATTCCTCTTCTGCACGGAACACATCCCACCTTCACCCAAAAGAAAACACAACGTAGAGCCCATAGGGTGTCTTCCACCAGCTGCAGGTTTATAGAGCGAAAGCCTGGGTTACACACAGTGTCCGAAATTAACTTCCTGATTCACCGGCCAAGTTGGCCGGTAGATGTAAAAATCAACCGGCCAGGCATATTTTTTACCGGCCAAAATATTAATCCTGACCAGACCTCAATTTTTATCAAAAATTAAGAGTGAGATTATGTTAATTTCCGGGGGGCGTGGTTAGGGGCGTGGCTGTCTGGACTCTGGAAGAGAAATCTTTGTTTCCTGACTTTAATAAGAAATATTGTAGTTGATTATAAAAGACACAATAAGAATAATCACATTTACAAACCAGGCAATAAAAAACACTACAGATTATCATTATTCTATCCGTGTTGGTCTCATTTGTGAATGAGACCAACACAGAGTTTTATCAAGCCTATACGGTTCAACATTTTTCCCTCAGCTGCAACACTTAAAGCACGCAGGGGTTCACGCGTAATTTTGCGCACCTGAATTCAAGCGCAAGGCAGCAGCCCACCGAAGCACCACTGGCTCTGTGTCGTTAAATACAAAAGAGCATTAAACATAGCTACTGACTCTCCTATTGATTTTAATTGGGACATTTTGGTACGAGTGGAAGGACATTAAACGTAGTGATTCACGTTTTGAAGGCTGGTCGCTGACAAAAGCACCTGGCTCCGAGGGAAGGGAGGAGAGAGGCGCAGTTACAGCGCTGAGGCACTGTAACTGCGCCTCTCTCCTCCCTTCCCTCGGAGCGGACGTAGTTAAATGCAGAATTAATAAAAACGAAACTTATAAACAGACTAATGGGCGTTTTAGACTGTATCTGGTTAGCAGAACTGTTTTCTGATCCAGCATGCAGCCATGAATGAATGAAGGCTTTATCTGGGAGCCGCTCTCCCCAGAAATAAGATGTGAAAGAAGCTGAACCAGCTCCGCAGAAGGCGGGTCTAGACTGAGCTCTGTGAACGGATCATCCGCAGCCCAGATAGGTTATGTTATTTTTATTTTATTTTTAATTTATTTGGTACAAAGATTTACTCGCCATGTGGCAGCTAGCCCTCTGAAATTCACTCGCCAAACGGGAAATTTACTCGCATTTGGCGAGTGGCGAGTGCTAATTTCGGACCCTGGTTACACATATATACTAATATTTTTGTTTTGTCTTTGAGAGTGAAAATCTATGCTTTTGTCCTCTTCTTGAGTTTCCGATTGTAGCCGGGGCACTTTGGCCCTGAAGCATGGTGCTGCACACTCTTCCTCCTGCCCATATATGGAGGACGCTTCGGTAGCGTACAGCTGGTGATTAACGAGGCAGGTAATCAGCTGTTCCATTTAAAGGGGGGTAGATTGGTGACGAGATCAGATCTGAGGCAAGGATTTCCGCAAAGGTATGTTTACTATTGAGTGTGAGGTTGCTGCAGGATGATTTGGTTGAGCCCTTTTGTTTTGATCATTTTAGGCAATGCGGTAATAGAGAGACGCACAGACTGCCGTGGCCTGGGTTTCACCTTGGAGAGGTAAAAGAAGGCAGTCTCTTATTACCTGGATGTTTAAGGTGCTGGTCTAATGCGACTTCCTTTGTGTGCAGGTTGGCCTGCTACTGTTTCAGTTGTTTTTATTTACTGTTTTAATCACTGCATGGACCCTATTTTAGCTATTTATTCCTAGTTTTAACAAAACACAGGGGAGAGTTTTTAGTGTTTAGCTCCCCGGGCTGGTTTTATCCCACCTGAGGTCCTATGCTGTCCCTGGGTCCTGTGCCGGTTTTATTCAGATTAGACTGAGGGGACTAGGGTTTGTGGCGTGGGTGTGTTTTTGTTGGGAGACACCAAGGTGTATTTCGTTTGTTTTCTTTAGTAGTTCTCCTCCAAATGGTCTAGTTAATTTAAGTTTTTTAACTATTCATCTTTGCTATCAGGATTCCAGGCCAGCTTAGGCTCCTACGTTTAAGGTGGTTATTCTTCCCTGCACGATAAAACACGTTAATTGTTCCCATTGTCTTGTAAAACCAATAAACTATATTCAATTTGAACCTGTGCCTCTGTTAATCCTTGTAACCTTTCTTTGTGGTCCGGTACCTGAGGTCACAATCTGGCGTTGTTGTAAGGCAGCGGCACAGGTTTGCAGGAGTTTTTTTTTTTTTTTTTTAGTGGGATAGGGTTAAGCAGGGAGTGTGTTTTTTTTTTTTGCTGAAACAGTAGCAGGTTCGTCGGGGGACATCGAACCTGATCGGTCCGCGGAGGAACTCCACGCTGTGGAACCATGGAGGGAGAGTTTCAGGAACTGAAGGATATGATACAGCACCTTCAAGCGGAGAACCATAAACTTAAAGAGAAGTTTATGACCGATCAAGACTCCTTACCATCTACCTCTACTGGACTGACCGGGAAGGGTCCCCAACCCGTCTCTGCCGCAGACGTGCCGGTGATGGAGCGGCTATTTTATATTCCAAGGGAACATAAATGTCCTGTTTTTAGAGGTAATGTCGGGATTGGGGTTATGGACTGGATAGAGGAGGTCCGTTCCAGTGTACGGGCTAGACACCTTTCTCCTCTAGACCAAGCCTATTTTGTGATTGATCACCTGGAAGGTGACGCTAAGGAAGAAATACGATATAGACCCCGGGCTGACAGGGAGGACCCTTAACGTATTTTTGCAATTTTACAAGAATTGTACGGGTGTTCTAACTCTCATGTAACTTTGCGGGAAGATTTTTTTTTCAAGAAGACAAGAAGAGGGTGAATCAATACAAGAATTTTCTCATGCATTGTTCCGTTTAATGGAAAAGATTACTGTCAATGCTGTTGCTAATGATGCCATGCTTTTGCGAGATCAGTTTGCTGAACATGTCCTTGACCCTACCTTGCATAGGGAATTGAAAAAGCTCATTAGAGAGAATCCAGAATTTACACTGTTGGATATTAGGAAAGAAGCAATTAGGTGGGAACAGGAGGGACAACTAGCCAAGGCGAGAAAAAGGAGCTATTCGGTACCATCATATTGTGCATTACACCAATCTCAAAGCAATAGACCAGACCTGGGAGTTGTTCCAAGGGCTTCTGATTTGTAGAAATAAAGGAATTGCTGTTAAAACAACAGGAACAGATTAACCTGCTGTCTCAAAATGTAATGCTGTTACAATCCACCTCAAGGCCCCCACATCCGAACAGAACCATCCCTATTATTAGCAGGCGTTGCCAGAAACCTGGTCATATAGCCAGGAACTGTAATCAACCGAGAGGGAACCCTGTCCCGCAGCACTCAACTCCACCACCAGGAGAGGCTGCAGCTGCATATCAGCAGGCGGGAAACTAGCTCCCTCTGTTTTGTTGAGCCACAATTCAGAAGGAAGGGGTCATGGCTCAAGTGGTCTGGAACATGAATGTTTAGGTTCCCTATTAGTGGGACGGTGCCCCACTGTACTCGTGAAAATGGGGGAGGTTCCACTTCAGTGCCTTTTGGACACTGGTTCTATGGTAACAACGGTTACGCAGAGTTTCTTTAACCAACACTGTCAAGGCCCTTTGCAGGCCTGCTCTTGGCTTGAGCTTCGTGCCGCCAGTGGGCTTAGTATACCTTATGTTGGCTATTTTGAAACTGATGTAGAGCTGCTGGGCAGGGTGGTATCCAGACGTGGTGTTCTGGTGGTGGAGGACCCCCCGGACCATTCCTCTCAGTCTACCGTACCAGGTGTCTTGGATATGAACGTTATTAGAGAATGTTATAATGAGCTTTTTAAACAACATGAGGTAGCTCTGTTTGAGTTACCCGCAATTAGTCAGGCTGTATCTTCATAGCGCAAGGCCTTACAGTTTTGTCAAAGTGTTCAAGTACAAACAGATCTCCCTAAAATGGGTATGGTTCGGTTAAGGGGTCGCAGGCCGGTTTGTGTGCCTGCTGGCACCATAAAGGTTATTGCCGCTACTTGTACTCGGACGGAGTTTGGCGCAATGGACTCTGGGCTCTTTGAACCACTTGCTACTAAAAGTTGCCTCCCAGCAGGAGTGTTGGTATCACCAGCAGTAGTGACAGTGGTTAGGGGGATCATCCACATCCCCATTGTTAATGTAAGTGATGTGGATGTGGTGCTTCACCCACGAACCCCAATAGGGACTTTAGGCCCTTCTAACATTGTTAGCCTTCCAGAGGGTGTTACAGAAGTGGCTGGTGCTATACAAGCTACCATTTCTTCCCAGCTTAGTTCTGTTGCACCGTTGTCAGATCCGTTATCAGAGTTGGATTTGTCCGCCTTGAATCTCACTGAGCAAGAGAGAGTGAGATCTTTATTAAGGAAGTATGTGGAGGTGTTCTCTGCTCATGAGGGTGATTTAGGTTGTATAGATCGGATAGCTCATGAAATTCCTTTACTAGATGACGTAACGGTACGTCAGAGGTTCAGGAGGATTCCCCCCTCAGAGTATGAGGCAGTAAAGGCCCATATTCGGCAGCTGTTGGATAGTCAGGTAATTCGTGAGAGCAGTAGCCCCTATGCCTCCCCAATCGTAATTGTCAAAAAGAAGGACGGGAGCATCCGCCTGTGTATTGATTATAGACAACTCAACAGTAAGACTCGTCATGATGCCTTCCCCCTACCCAGAATCGAGGAGTCCTTGGATGCCCTGTCTGGAGCTGCATGGTTCTCTACCCTCGACCTAGCAAGTGGCTATAATCAAGTGCCAGTGGCTGAACCTGATAGGATGAAGACCGCCTTCTGTATACCCTTTGGGTTGTTTGAATTTAACCGGATGCCATTTGGTCTGTGCAATGCCCCTAGTACATTCCAACGATTAATGGAGCGAATGTTTGAGCCTCAACATTGTCAGTCTCTGTTGCTATATTTAGATGACGTTGTGGTTTTCTCTTCTTCAGTCGATGAGCACCTGCATCGCTTGGAAGCTGTGCTGGGCCGTTTGAAGCTGGAAGGATTAAAAGTGAAGCTGGATAAATGTGCTTTCTTTAAAAAGGAGGTAAAATACCTCGGCCATATTATTTCCAGCGATGGGGTGTCCACGGACCCAGATAAGATCTCTGTTGTAAAGGACTGGCCCCGTCCCACCACCGTCTCACAACTGAGATCCTTCCTGGGGTTCGGCAGCTATTCGTTGCAGGGTTCGCCAAACTGGTAGCACCACTCCATCGACTGTAATAACACACTGTAATAACAGATAGGCACATGTATATGAGTTGAAGTTGTAATTCATTCATGTTTTATTGTGCTTTGGTGTTTTATGTATGCTCATGCATGTGTTCATATAAGAGGATTTATATAATTTTTTTCCCCCCTTGTGCTGACTTTTAATTGTTCTTTTCTTCGGAGACAGCATGTTTAGTTTACTCTACAATAAATGATCTGGAGAATAAGGATTGCAAGAGAATCCCGCGTCTCCAGAACCACTGTCTGAAACTCTGTGTAATTACCTTAGGGAACTTGGGCAATGAAGGCAGAAAGAGAGGAATAGCAATAACATTTGAGCATTTAAATTTATAAGGCCTAATTCTTGACAGTGAGGAAAAAACACATGTTTTATTGAAGAACAGTTGGCTTCCTTGCCTAGAATAGATAAAAGTATTTTTTTTAAAATAACAAATGCACAAGTTTTAGTATTTAGTGTCTTAGTTTGTCCAAAAAAAAAAAACAAACAAACAAAGCTAATGGTTAGTTCAAGCACACACATACATTTTTTTGTTGTAAGTTTTTGTATTTATTGTCTTAGTTTGTTTACAGCCAGACTTAAAAAAACCCAAAATGCAGTATGAAAATGCAAAAACACCATAGGAAGTTACATAGGACCGTAAGTTTGGCTGTCTGAGAGATAAAGAAATAAGCTCTCATGGAAGCAGAGCATATTTCTGCGTGTGAGTGCAACAATGACCAACACTTGTTGCTGCAGTGACCAGGTTATACTGGTTAAACTATGTTATGAGAAAATTTGACACCAACTTTTAAAATATCTTCAAACAAGTTGATACAGGAAACCATTTGTGAAGTTTAAGATGTGTATTGTAAATCAGCTTAAACCTAAAGCTTGAAATACTCCACAAACTTAATTTTAAAACCTTGTGGTTTAGCACTTGCCATTGTCTTTTTGGTGTATTGTATTTTGTTTCATTATCCTTGAGATTGTTCTGCAACTTGTCTGAATCCACCCCTGTCATCAGCTCCCACACAAATACATAAAAGTACACACCTTTATCTATATGGTGTGTTGATGGGATATAAGAGCTAATGAGAAGGTAGAGTGACTTGTCTGTCAAACTGGATACTGTCAAGGCAGAGGTTTGGGGAAGAAAACAGAAAATATCTGCAACCCTAATAGGTTTTATATGTAAGCTCAGCATAAATATAAAACCTGGCTGAGTCTAATAGTGGTATTGTAAACACAGGGCCTTGGTCTGATAGATGAACCTCAAGCTAATGGTCAATTTTAATGCGACTGAGTTTCTCTCCTGAAATTGAACAATCTTATAAAAGGCCTGTCATCTCTTTGGCTCCACCAATAAGGTCTTTATAGTGGAGTGACCAAGCTAAAACTATTCCTCACTGAAAGGCCCATTACATCCTGCTGGGTATTTGCTAAAAGGCACCTGAATGATTTTAAGCCCGTAAAAATCAAAACAGTCAGATAAAGCTAATGCATTCACGTTAATGCCATTCTGAAAAACAAACGAATAAACCCAGTCACCAGACAAAACCTCATTAAAATGATACATACATGTGAAACATGGAGATAGCTGCATTATTTTCTGAGCATGTTTTTTTCTGTAACAAGATTTAATATTTGTGCCATACACTCAAAAAAGTGAACCACTTTATCTTAACATTTCAGTTAACACATAACAAAGGTGTTTGTTGGGTTAAATAGATTTTTTTTTTCTAGTCAGCAGATGTTTGTTTTCAACCCAACACACACCAATTTTATGTGTTAACTGAAAACGAAATGTTAACATAAAGTGGACAACTGCCCTGCTTCACTTTTTTTTACTGTTGAGACGGGAACCCAAACAGTTTGAAGATTTGATGTCATACCCATTAGTTGTTTAGCTGTTAGTAGAAGGTCAGGCCAGCTGGTGAGTTTGTGTGTGTGTGTGTTCTGATCCGACAATCAAGAAACATGCTCGTACAGAGCAAAGGCCAGACACAAACACACACCCTTCAGAGTTGCAGTGCCGGTGCTTACAGGCACAATGGTGCCGTGAGCTCCCAGCAGACCTGCTTCTTTGGCTAATCATTTATGGCCATTATTTTCTGCCAACTCCCTGAACTTGTTTTTTTGATTGTGCAGTATAATTTTGAATTGAACTGAATCTAAGAGATAAAGGATACACACGAATCACTGTTCATGTGATTATACTCATTTTGGGTAAACATACAAAGTAACATGTATGCAAAACTGTGCACAAGCAGGTAAACAGTCTCATGTAAACATGAGGAGATAAGCATCAACTTTTCCTCCATCAATATAGTTAATACCTTTGTGCCTTTGTTTAGGTATCATCTTTTCTTCCATATACACAGGAGGATTACATTGGAAAAAGTGTGCAGATAGAACCAAGGGGGCCGGGGAATAAGAGATGGAAGGAGGGACATGGATAAATGAAAACAGGAGATTACCAATCAAAGGGGAACTCCACAATATTTTCTTTAGCCTTTCGCATTGTTTTCTTATCTCAAAGCACACAGCTCTTTGCTATTATGTGTTTGGGACTAGCTGGGTGGCTCAAAATATGTTTGGGTGGAGCATAAAAAACAGCACCTGTCAATGTCAGGGGAACTGAAACTCGGTTTTATCCAACATAAATGCCTGTTTTTAATAAAAGAAAAACCTCATAGGTTTTTGTGTCAGTTTATGCAAAATCTTCAAAAGAGCCAGAATTTCTCTGACACCCAGGTATATAGGCTGTGTCTCATTCCGCCTACTTCCGTCAGTGCACTGCTGATGTGCACTGACCACTTACTGCCGTAGTGCCCACTTTCGACCGTTAGTAGTGTTCCAAAAGGAACACTTATGTTAAAACACTTACCGGAAATGACGGGATGACGGGATGACGTGACGAACGCAACACACGTGACCGCAAATTTTTCAGACCGCCAAGAAATATATGCCGGAGTTTTTTTTTTTTTTTTTTTAAAACAACAATCGTTTACATTCACAGCATGTTGAAATTACATCGCCTCCGACGTCAACGCAGGATCCTCCAAATATTGGCTGAACATGAGGTATGTTCGTGTATTTTACAAACACCTATCGAGTACAATGCCTCGTATTACCACCATTACTTACATTTATATGATTGCGGTGTCGCGGTTTCGGCTGTCTCGGCTGTCTCGGCTGAATTGTCCGCCATTATTTTCAAACTGGGAACATCTTCCCGACGTCCTTAGCCCCTCCCTTTCCGCTTTGTAGTCAAGATGGCGTCCGTTTAGTGCGAGTAGGGTCCATCGTTACACACTGCATTTTGTCCCCGTTTTTAGGGGGTCATCCGGGTACTTTCAGTGCACTGACTTTTTGTGTTATCTACACTACCTACTTAAAACTAAGTGTTCGAAGTGTAGAAGTAGGCGGATTGAGACACAGCCATACATTTTCTTTTGGAAAGGCGTAGAATTGTAGCAGAAATCATGACTAAAATTGTGCCATGAAAAATGAGCCCTTTTACATTTCTTCTGTTTTGGCCCTTTTTTCAAATGTACTTAATTTATTTACTAAACAAATTTCATAACCCAATAAAAAAGCCTTAGCAAATATAAAAGGCCATTTTCAAATGATGACTTTATTAAAGGGAAAACCAATGATACAAGCTAACTTACCCCAGTGTAAAAAATGTAATCCCCTCCTTCTTAATCATGAATTAACTTTGAGCATATTTTTGGTGCAATTTCAGTAGCCTCACCCAAGTCTGATTACTGCTGATGACTCATCCACGATGTCATAAAAGAACCCAAAACAATATTTATTAAAAAAACTTCAGCCCTCACTTGCCTTAGTTAAGGTCAGTGTTCACGATTCAACAAGAAAGAGACAGAGCAAAAAATGGCATCCATGGAAGAGTTTCAAGGCAAAAACTACAGCTGACCCTAAAGAACACAGAGGCCCATCTCATATGTGGCAAAAACATCATGATAATCCCCAACACTTGGGAAAAATATTCTGTAGATTTACCAGACAAAACTGGGACTTTTTGGTAGGCGTCCGGTTTCTGCCATGAAACTGACACAATATTTTTGAAAAAGATCTTACTGAGAGTGAAACGTGGTGGTAGTGTGATGATCTGGGCCTGCTACCAGCAAGTCCTCCGGATAGTGGTTCAAGAAAGCTCAAGTTTATCAAACGGTCTACTCAACGTCCAGACTTAAATCTGATGAAGATGCAGTGAGATGAGCCTAAACAAGTCATCTCTCCAGTGTGTGTGGCTGAATTAAAAAACCCTCTTTTGAGTGGGTCAAATTTGCTTCACAGCAAGGTAAATAAATAAATAAATCTTAGTTTTCGCAAATGCTAGATGGCAGTTGTTGGTGCCAAAAGTGTAAGAAAAAATAATTATTAGGTTTTGGCTGCAATTACATTTCCACAGAGAGCTTGGTTGGCTTGCACAGCTTATTCCCCCTTTAATAAATGAAGTCACAATTTGAAAACTGCTTTTTGTACTTATTAAGGCTGTTTTTGATTGATACAAAAACAATTGCGATTTGAAAAATTTGTCACAGACCAGCAGAAAAAAGCAGGGGGCTAAACACTGTATGATACTGTTCTAGAAGTACTCTATCACTGTTTATGTAAAGTATTTACAGGACAGACCTTTACTAGCTGCTAGATAAGAATTATGCCCTTGTACCAAAGATCATCAATGAACAGTTGTGTTATATGTAATAATATATATATATATATATATATATATATATATATATATATATATATATATATATATATATATATATTGTGACTTTGAAAATAACACATTAGTTACGAGGTAGAGGCTAGCCACACACACACACACACACACACACACACACACACACACACACACACACACACACACACACACACACACACACACACACACACACACACACACACACACACACAAACTAGACATGCCTGCCCTTGTAATTGCTCCTCATATGGATAATGCAGCCTATTGTTCAGGTTGGTAATGCATTTCGGCCTCTTCGTACCTGATAACTGCCTGAATTGATCTCAGAATGTTGCAGAAGGTGATCCATACTAAATTTGTTCAGGCAGATTGGAGCTCCATGACACACTGATGAGCTTCCACCAACAACTAATATAATGAATTTTACAACTGTTCTGTGAATGAACAAGGTTGCTGTTCAGGTATTACTCTGAAATCCTCAATTCTGCATCATTCAGTCCAAATGTGTTAATTTATGTTACAGGTTACAGGGTTTCGCTCTTCTCCCAAATTCGTCCAAGACAGGCATTAATCTGAAGGATCTCTGTAGAAGGATCAGCTGTAACTTTACAGCAGACTTTATTCCTGCTGTAATTGTAGGCATGTATCTTCAAAAGCATGGCAACTTTTTTTGAGTATCAGAGGCGTTTCAAAAAGGAAGAAAACAACGTAGAAATGATGCCAGTTGTTAATGAAAATTCAGTTTTCTAGTTTTTATTGGAAATAATTTGAAAGAATAAGTGTATTTATACCATGATTAAATTACAAACGAGGGACTATTTACTAATTTGCTGACTTACAAAAATTCAGCCCACACACTTAAGATTTTGTTTTACTTTCATTCATCATATATGTAATTCTTAACAATCAAAAATTCAGTTGGTATTGTTACTGTTTGTTTGAGATCATCAATAAATACTGCACCATTTTCATTTCAAAACATGGCCGAATGCAATCATGGGGTCCGTTCTTCGTACGTCGCTAACTCAGTTAGCTGGATTTGACTGTTGACGATTTGGCATGATCTTGGATCGTTTGGTTCTTCGAAACTCTTCCTGGACTTGCTGTCATAGCAACATGTGCGCCAGCTTAAACCTGCTCGCGAGCAGGCTTATTTCATGTAAACAGGATTAGATCGCAGCTGTATAAATGGAGGAGATAGGGAAATCTGTACAGCCAGTGCACTTGGACCACCTAGTGGCAGAGGACGGGACAGAATTGTGGAACACCATTTTTTAATCTTTCATAAAAGACGAAACAAATAATGCTTAGTTCCTCTCGTTTTATTTAAACATTTTTTTTATAAAGAAAAGCCAGCAAGAAATCTTTTGCCTGCAATAAGAGATAGTTATGTAAAGTCAGCAATACTACTATGAAATGGTGTATTAGAACTTACTCTGAAGGTCCTTTTGAAGCAACTCGATCTCTAGTGCAATTTTTCAAGTTGTGGAGTTCAATTTCTCCTCTTAATTTGTGTTTTTTCAGGTCAAAATACTAATTTTTTTGTTGAAGATGCCGTTTATATAGGGCACGGATGGCACCCTGTGTCATTTTGTGAAAGAAAAAGAAAGGGTGAAACATGCCTCATGCAACAAAAGTAAAAATAACCTGTTTTTTTTTTCAGGCTTTTCCTTGGTGGCTGATATAAACAGACAAACACATCATTTAACAGTGGCTTTTAAAAAGAGGAAAAAGTATCTTTTTAAAATATAGTATAATAATTAAAGGCTACCATTTTGTAGAATATTCTTGTACTTGACTTTTACTTGTTCCCATGTTCTAGTAGGTCCCGTGGAGGCTCTGACATAAAAGAACAAAGTAAATATGAAATTATTAAAATGCAAAAATACATACTGTAGAAAGTGATAGAAACATCTACCATGGACAGCACTTATGCATGTAATTTGTCTGCTGCTTTTTGCCAGCCCTCTTTCCTGGCTTTAGCAGACTTTGAGGTGTTCCCTGTCGTTTTAATTAATGACTCAAATTCGGCATAACCTTCCATTAAAAGCTCGTGTTCTGATTGAGAGAAACACTGTGGGCGTTTTTTGGCCATGCTGAACAGCCAATAGCAGCGTTGCTGATCATTGTTTCTACTATCGATACATTTCCCCTTTTAAACAAACGCATGAACTCGCAGTTATCTCAGATAACTCAATCCAGCCATACTAATCATAAACAACAGGTGTGTTCGAAGAACCCAATTAGCCGGATCATGATTAGCCAGATGAAATCATCTTGGATGTCTCATTTGATCTTGGATGTTTTAAGCAACGTACGAAGAACGGACCCATGGTGCAGTGATCAGCAGTACATTTGCAATACTAAATCTAACTGTTGTTATCCTGATAATGCGCCAGTTTTCCTTTTAAAACAGTATTTGTTTTTGCAAGTATCTGTCTGCATGCAGTGATAGAGTTACAACTTAAGAGCCCACTTTTGTCACACCACAAAATATTGTGAAAAACTTAAAGTGGTGAAACTTAAAGCTTATATTGCCCATCTATAGGTCTTAAATGTTGAACCATTACATCCCCTCTTCTATCAGTATGCAGTAGATCAGCAGGTTGAGAAGCAGCAGCAGCAGTGTCCTGACAAACACTTTATTTTTAGGGAAATCTTGCTATCTAGATCTGCCTAGCACAAATCAACAGTTCAGTAGGCGAAGACAAATCTGTCAGTGATCAGATCTGTTACACACACACCAGCCCGATAAACAAACAAATGCATTCCACGTTTCCTCTCATCCATGTATTGACTCAGAATAAATCTTCCTAAGTTGCAAAGAGAGGCGAAATGAAAACGTGCTGTCACTCACCCTGAACCTAGCCCCTCTCTATCTTAACAGATGTGCTTCAACACAACACACGGCTTTTCCAGCTGGAAGTCTGCATTCTTTGATCTGAGAGAAGGGTCGTGTCTTTGACAGCTGGAGATGATTTGGGAGTGTAAGACAAGCGGTGGCAGAGACAATGCATCCTTAACACCTTCAGTGTCACCATTTATATATTAACATTTTCACTGTAATCAGGGAAATCCCCTGTGCTGAAGGTAGTATTTGAGCATTTCGTATTTTTAGATCCATGAATCTAAAAAAAAAGAAAAAATAAGTTTGTAATGGCACCATGTCAGAGAGATATTTACTTAATTTTGTAGGTAATGTTGCCAAGAGCTTTCTCAATTTATATTCATTCAAAGGTTATGACCCTAATATTTTTAAGTGACCAGAGCGGAATCATGTAAGGGTTTGATGCTTGATAACTGAATTTAATGAAAACTCAATCACTGTGAATAAAATCAACTCAACTCAACTCAACTCAAACTTTATTTATAAAGCACATTTAAAACAACCGGGGTTGACCAAAGTGCTGTACAGATAAAAGATAAAAAACTGAATGTTAAAATACATAAACACAATGCAAAAAGAAAGAATTGAATGCAGATAAAAATATAATAGGATAAATGTTTCAATTTAAATAAAATATTAAAATAGATTATAATTTGCCAAATGTCCACCTAGACTTGATTAAAAGCCAGGGAAAAGAAATGTGTTTTTAGAGAGGATTTAAAAACCTCCAAGGAGCCTGACGATCGAATATGCCAAGGCAAGTTGTTCCAGAGTCTCGGTGCCGCTGCCATAAAGGCACGATCACCTTTAGTTTTAAGTCTGGTTTTAGGCATGGCCAGTAGCAACTGATTAGAGGATCTCAGTGTTCTGGCTGGGACATGGATTCTGAGAAGCTCAGTCAAATACTGGGGGGCTAGACCATTAAGAGCTTTAAAAACAAACAATAAAATTTTAAAATCTATTCTAAAAACAACCGGAAGCCAATGCAGCGAGGCTAGAACGGGTGATATGTGGTCGTGTTTACGTGTGCCAGTAAGGAGACGGGCAGCTGCATTTTGTACCAACTGCAGACGGTGTAAAAGTGAGTGGTCCAAGCCAGCATATAATGAATTACAGTAATCTAATCTTGTATTAATAAAAGCATGGATTACAGTCTCCAGATCTCTGCGTGGCAGGTACCCTTTCACTTTTGATAAAATTCTTAACTGATAAAAACTGTTTTTTACGACCGAGCTAACCTGGCGATCGAATTTCAACCTATCATCAAATATTACACCAAGATTTTTTACTGATGATCGAATGTTAGGTGTAAGAGGGCCCAAGGAGCCAGGAGGAAAAACTGCTGGACTACAACCAAACGTAATAATTTCGGTCTTACTTTCATTTAGATTGAGGAAGTTTGAGGTCATCCAAGATTTTACATCGTTTAAGCAGTCAGAAAATGACTGTACAGGGTTGTTGGATTTTGATACTAAAGGAAAGTAGATCTGAACATCATCAGCATAACAATGAAAAGAAAAATTATGTTTCCTGAAAATTGATCCTAATGGTAACATATATAGAAGAAAAAGAATAGGTCCAAGAATGGAGCCTTGGGGAACCCCAGAACTCAAAGGAGCTGAAGATGAGGTGAATTCACCTAGCTGCACTGAAAAGCTCCGATCAGTCAAATAAGACTGGAACCATGAGAGAGCAGATCCTGTAATGCCCACACACCGCTCAAGTCGCGTTAAGAGGATCCCATGGTCCACAGTGTCAAAGGCAGCTGTAAGATCAAGGAGCACTAGCATAGCAGGATTTCCTGAGTCAACAGTCACCAATAAGTCATTAAAAACTCTCAACAGTGCTGTCTCAGTGCTATGAAAAGGTTTGAAGCCAGATTGAAATTTCTCATATATATCATTGTCCACTAAGAATGATTGAATCTGGATAAAAACCACTTTCTCTAAGATTTTAGATAAAAAATCAGCAGAATGTGTCACGTTTTGGGATGTAGAAGTTGGACTGAAGGGCAAGAACACTCTTGCCTTTTTTGTCCAGAAAATACAGGCCTTCTAAATTATTCTAAATGTGACAAGAGCATCCCCTGATTTTGGACTGCACCTGCTGTCAGCAGTATGATGAATACTTTTAATAAACTCTTGTCTTAGAGGGGAGGTGTGTGTGCGTGTGTGTGTGTGTGTGTGTGTGTGGGGGGGGGGGGGGGGGTTGCAGGAAGCAGCCCAACAGAAGTAAATTTCCTGGTGATCATGACAGAATGCAGCACATGTTCCTTTTCTTAGTCCTTGTGAGTTGGTTTTAATTTTCCCTCTTTTCAGGCAGCCGTCACGGTCTGCACAGTTTTTGGTTTTTGTCCTAGCATTTCAGTATCTTTAGATTATGTTTTATTCCTTGTTTGATATCTCAGTCTTTTCTTAGTTATCCTAGTTATTTTCCTTACCTCGAGGTTTTCCCCTGTTCGTTCCAGTGTTTCTTATATTTATTAGATCAGACTTGTTTCAGGTCCCTTTTGTACAGTCTTTAGTTTATTCCCTGTGTCCAGTCATCCTCAGTTACATGTATTCTCTTTCTTGTTCCCCTGTTGCTCTCTTTCATCCCCTGTTGCCACTCACACTCTCTCCTTAGTTTTTCCTCCAGCTCCTTCTCCACACCTGCCATCAATTAGTCAATCAACCCCTGCCATTGTTCCAGCTCTCATCCTCCCAGTGTTTAAGCTTCCCCCATTTTCCACTTGCCGCTGGTGTTTACTGTTTGTGTCATGTTACTTTGGCCGATCCTTTCCTCGGGTGCTTCCCAGAACGACATTTTGTTTTTGTTCTGGCTCATGCCTGAGTTTTGATTTTCATTAAATCCACCAATAACTATTCCCCGCTTTTCTGCATTTGGGTTCTACAACAACCACTACAAATCATGACAGCAGCAGGGTAGGTTTTCTCTGCTGACCCGTTCTAATCACACTCATTTATTTTTTGTTACACCAGAGATGCCTTGCTGTAAGTTTAACATTTCCCCCACCTCCAGAGCATGAAAAAACAGCTCTTTTTTAGAAATATCAGCATGTTGCCTTGATGGTTTGAAGCTTTTTCTTTGTTAAAATCTGCTGCTTATAGTTCTAAGCATTGATAGTTTTATTGAAAAATGTATTTCTAAATGGTTACCTTTTTGTTTTTACCGAACAACTTATAACATTGTATTATATTTATATTGTATAAGCAAATCCCTACATACCTAAATAGAAGAACTGCACAATAATAGGGAAAATGGGACTGAAATGATATCAGTTGTGATTAACTAACTTTTCCATCATTGTGATGTTCCCAGCATTTCTTTTGCAAGCTGGAGAGCCTGAATCATTTAACTCTATATTAAGTGTTAAATGCATGACCACTGGAATATAATTCCCTACAACATACTGCAAACAAGTCGACCTTTGCAGTTGCAATACTGCATACATTAATGTCACTCCTTTCGCCACAGCAAGTCATTGGAAGTTGCACACCAACTTGACAGAGTTTTTACGCTGGATGACCTTCCGGACACAACCGGGATTCAAACCCAGGTCATAGACTCAAACAACTGAGATGGAGGGACTCATTGCATACATTAATGTTACAATCACAATCATGTGATTCATTCGTTGTTGACCTGGATATACCATATATACCACACATAGCTGCTGTCTTGAAATTTAAAAAATGCTTAGGAGATGTTGCAGCAAGAACACTATAATAATGTTACTGAATGTCATGTTAATCTGTACAGACACGCTGTCTCCATTGATGAAGATTCTTCAACCTCACCGTGTCAAATGTTTGCAGGGGCTCCGACACACACACACACACACACACACACACACACACACACACACACACACACACACACACACACACACACACACACACACACACACACACACACACATCCTGCAAAACATGCAAATCATAAATGTCACAGATATTGTCTAAATTAGACAGGACTCTATATTTCAACAAAATGTGCTTATTTACTTCTAAAGCCATGTGAATTGATTTTAAGATATACCAATATATAAAGAAAGAGAGAAGATTTTTTTGTCTATATTCCAAGAAACTTTTGTCTTCTGCATTTAACCCATCCCTTAAGGAGCAGTGGGCAGCTTTTACAGCGCCTGGGGAGCAACCTTGGGCTAAGGGTCTTGCTCAGGGACCTATAATGGCACTCCACAGGGTTTGAACGGGTACTTGCAGCCTTCTCAGAACGCAAGTGTGCTGTTCTAACCGATAGACCAGACCACCACTCCCCGATTACTGGCAACATAAGAAACTGACCGCAAAAAAGAAAAAGCTGAAGTATCATAGGAAAAAGCCCAACTATAGAAAACTGTGAAGCTGCTTTAACAAAAACGGTTCAGTATAAATATTTCTACCTTCATCGTACCTTCAGAGGAAGTGAAGAACAGAGAACATTGTTAATCATAGCATGCTCACAGCCCTGTGGCTCATCATTATCAACCTGAACATGGGTGAAACGAGTAAAAAATGACGTTGTACCAGAAAGTCTTGCAAAAGTTACACTTCCTAACTGTTGAGATGGGGTATATTTATTTTAGGGTAACTATTGCACCTTGTATAAAACTGGCCTGGAGGTGTATTGTCAGGGAACAGAGAAGTGAAAGGCTTTGGGGGCTTGCAGAGAGAAAGTGATAGGATTATAAGAGAGAGCAGAGGTTATTTAATAATGAGAGCTGTGTAATTACCTCCTAGTGAGGTTCAGCCTTTTAGATGGATGATTATTCAAGGGGAGAAATCTCATTTGCATCTTGTACAGTAATATGTAAAAGTGTTCATTCTACACTAAATTAAATCGCCATGTAGTTCTTTTTTCCTTCATTACCAGAACTAATTTTTTTTCAGCTTGTGGTTTGACATCTAGCCACATCCAAACGTAAGCTCAAACAACATGATAGGGTTTCCATATCCAGCAGATTTTATACTTCCTCTTGTATCTGGAGCTTAACTTGCAAATTATTAACAAGGTGCCAGACATTATGCTTTGCACTTTAAGAGCTGAGACAAGAGGTGCCACAGAGCGAAACTGTGTCAGGGCCTCGTTATCGCTAGCTAAAGCGAGGTAGAGAGTATGACTGTGAATAAACCCTTTCTTGGCATAATTATCCAAATATCTGCTACACTTACATGTGCAATCTTCTTACTTCAGTCTCTTTGATTTAGCAGTTACCTTTTCAGATCCCACACCACTCATACACACGTCTCTCAGTTTGACAAGCTTTCTGCAGGCTGTCAGTCACTTGAAAGTATGAAATCAAGGACCTTACCTTCATTCACTGCACGTCCAATTACAGTAGGAGTGAAATAGCACGGACTGAGTGTAATCATAGCAATCTAAGCTGTGCCGAGTGACAGGGCCAATTTTCTTTATGTCACCTTCGCTGCTGTAACACAAAGAGACAATAACGAAATAAGGTGTTTAAGAATATCAAAACATACTTGATTATATTCTAGAATTAGTTAAGTGACTAAACAAAGGCAGCTAACCAAAAAAAGAGGCATGGCGAGAGACTAAACTAAAGAAAGACGATGATTGACACACAGCCATCTGTTGATCTTCATGCTTATTTGGCTAGCATTAAGCCTTTCTCCTCCCCTATCCCCTTCCTCAGCCGACCGCAGGTCAGCTGGGACTATTAGTTCGTATTGCTGTTTTTTGGCTGACAGATGGGCCCAGGTACTGACTCTGGTGCGGCCTGAAAAAGGATTCTCCATGCCTCTGTGTGCTGCCACAGCCATTTTACCCAGCTGTCAGTCACAGACAGCACGGCTGACGTTATCAGTTGTATTGCGCTTAGCGGGGGAGCTCTGCTGCTGGGAAAGAGTCTTACAGAAGGGCAGAGTGAGAGAGGGAGAGATGGAAGTGTGTAAAAATATATGAAAATAAAAAGACCGATGGTTTAAAAGATCTTGGGATTTCCTAACACCTGAGGACTGAAGGCAGACGAATGATACGAGAATGATAAATTTGACTGATGTAGCGACTAAAGAAACAAATATGTCAAACTTTTTTCAATGTCTACTTATTATTAACAGTTCAAAGTAAACATGGTAAAAAAGAATTGTAAAAAAAAAAAAAACAGGAATTTTAAATTGACACCCTTTTTGTTGATTGAAAATCAAAATGGATCAGTTTGAATGTCCAGAAGAAGGCTATTTTGAAGGTCTAGTTAGGTGTTTTAGGACACCAATTTCATAGGAACAAGAGCTTGGTAGAGTGAGAGTGAGTACTTTGTTTTTTTGGTTATCAGCGCACAGAAGTCATTCTCTGGCAAGGTTACAGAAGGGTTTCATAAATGTCTCAGATAAGTGACAAATACAGAAATGATGTCGCCTCTTGCTTGAATGCAACTCTCAAACTAAGAAAACAAACATTGTCATAAAACAGAGGCATGTGAAGCCAGCCGATCGGAAGCAGATTTTTGCCTAACGTAGGAGTTACGTGACGTTCTGCAACCAATGGGTTAAAAGCTGTCTGAAACTGGCCAATCAAAATTCTTCCTCTGTGGTCTCCAAGAATCTCACAGATTTTTGGTTAGCAAAAATTACTTCCTCTTTCAACTAAATTGCTATCTGGTAAAACTTGCATTCCATATAAAATGTATTTCTTTAAAAATAATTAATAAGATAAAAGCAGTTTAATATTTAGAATTTTAAAAATTCAGTTTAAAACTCTATGGAAATTCTGTCTTAATATCCTTATCTTTTCTTCTTTATCCAGATATCTTTATCTAAGTAGAGCTTTACAACAACGCGCATGTAAAAATCCTATCATTATTAGGACACATCAGCCTACGTTTTGAGAAAAATGCTATATTTTATCTGGAACAATGGTTCATGTTGCTTTTACAATAAAATCTTGCAGGCTGTTTAAGGTAGTAGAGCAGAGTGTCTAGAGTTTCAGAGTTTAAGGATTGGTTCACACTACACTGAACAATTAAAATGACATTAAATTTTTATAAACTACGGTTATAACAAAACAACCAACTCACTAGATGGAACAGTAAATGACATAATAACAATAGTGAGGTTATGACAACAGGACAAGATTTTTGCAATGGTTTGGGGAAAATTATTGTTAAGGTTTCACAAATCATAGGCCTTGTACACACGCATCTGGGTATTTAGAAAAACTAATATATCCCCCACATCATTTTTAAGAACAATGCCGTACACACAGGATTGTTTTTAGAAAGGTTTTCATCCACACAAACCAGTGAAAATTCACCGCTGACCATTGTTTTAAACACGCCAGAGGCATAGGGGGCAGTCAGCCAGACAGAGTCCTTCAAAATAAAAGCAATGTGGAACAGCATTTTGCCTGTGTAAAACAGCTGACGTTCAAGTGCTTTTTCTCCTATATATATACAATATATTGGAGCAGCTTGGCTTGTGAAAAAATAAATACATGAAAATAAAAAGCCTCTGAACCAACTGTAGTCTTTATAATTCTCCATGTAGTCTTTTACTTTGAAGTCTTGATACCGAGACGAAGACAGGAAATGCTGTGCTGTACTGAGGTAACATCAGTTGGAAATAAACACCAGAGATGCCATAGGTTAGTGAATTTGTCCAGTTTAACATTGATTAGACAGATATTGTTAACAGTCAATCACAAAAACAACATGGAAATCAGCTCCTCGTTGACAGCATTCATTCTTTACTCCACTGTGTGGTCAGGTCTATAACAATGGCACATATGTGACGTCGGCACCGTGATTCGCCATACCCTAAGACTCTGTCTCTTCACGTCTTGGTACACACACAGGCTAAAAGACGGAGGTTTTAGAAATCTCCGCTTTGGCCGGAGTTTTTGGAATCATCCGATTTTAGGCAAGTAAAATACAGTTTTATGTGTGGATGAAACTAAGGCATAACCGCATAAAAATGTATTTGTTTACCCAGATACCCGGCTATGTGTGGACAAGGCCATAAACTGTGTCGTAAAGAATCCAAACCAACAACATTATTAGCATACTCTGCAACAGATCAGGGCAACGTTTTGACAAAAAAAAAACATCCTTCCTCATCCCAAAATATCAAACAAAAATGCAGGCATCAAATTTAAAGCAGTCTTCACATCTAGGGTTCATAATAATACCTAATATTTAGTTTGAAATATGAAGTCGCAAGATGATAACAAGTGGGCAGTGCTTTGCAAGACAGACTTTGCTTTGATGAGAAATATTGTGGCGTTCCATCGCGAGTTCTTGTTACGCCCCTCCTAAAGAAATTGCATTTGGTCTTCGCCGGTAGTTGCAAACATTATGAAGATGTTTCCTAAGACATTCTTGTCTATCTTCTGCTCAGAGATTTACAAAGCAACTTATAACAGCACACAGTAATGAAAGCCATCTGTTACTCCTGCCAATGAACAGCAAGAATCAACTCTAGCACAGAACAAAGATTCTATCTATGATGTCTCTCTCAGTCTCTGTCTCTCTCTCAGTCTCTCTCTCTCTCTGTGTTGAAATCTGCTTGTTATTGCCTAATGTGATTCTGGTTACAATAAGTCTATCTGCTCGATTTATTGCTGTCAGTGATAAGATCCAAAGGATGAGAAGACTTTTATTGGAAGTGCATTAAGAAAATAAACAGCCATAAAAGAAGTGGTTTCAATCGCTCAAAGATGAATTGCATGGGTCCAAGATTAAGAGAAATGTTTTTTTTTTCATGTAATCCTAAATCTTAAGAGGAAACTGTAGAGTATAATGAATTTAAAAGAAAGAAGAAAAAAGTGCTATTTGAGCCTGGACAGCTAAAACAGAATGATGAAGGGAAAAAATGTAGATCAAATGAGGTGGGGAAGCATCCAGTGAGTTACTTAAAACTAGATAAAAGTGTGCTTGGATCAATAGATATGGATTTGAATAGGGAGACTTTTAAATACGGCTCACACTTGTGTTCTCGGATCGTGTTTCACAAAGAAACTCAAACTCTGCAGATCAATATGCAGCTCATCTCTCTCTGGCCTCTGTCCTGTACAGCCTTTAGCCCCTGGCTCCTCTTGAATGTGTGCCTGTTTGTCTCTTGTGGCACTTGAAACCTAGTCAAACAGTCTCTTTATCTCTGAGGTCCCTGGCTCAGTCCACATCTGAAAAACCTTTTCACAATATCTACTTGGTTATCCACTCTCCTAATAAAGCAGCCATCTTTCAAATCAGAGCCATACAGCAAACAGACACATGTAAAGATTGTGAGCACTTAAAGGGACAGTTTGTAACTCATTTGGCTTTTAATTAGCAAACATCAAGCATTGCTTTTATAAATACATATCCTGGCAAAGTCTAATAACATCACATTAAAAATTAAAGTGTTCTCATGACTTATGATTAGTAGATTAGTAGTTTATGAATACATAGGTGTCGGTGAACCCACTGGGAGGCTGCATGTTGCGGCACTATTTCTGATTTCAGTAGCCGAAAGGAGACAAACTTGTCAGCCAAACACGTTTTCTGTCTTCTATATAAAGACATGCTGTTGGTGGAGGAGTATATACAAGCAAAGACGATCGTAGATCATTCTATGTGCAGTTTTTTGTTGAAATGGAGGACCATCCTTACTCTTGGTCCAGCGAGAGGGAAGAGAAAGTAACCAAGAAAAGAAAAAGAAGTAATAACTGGGAGAAAACGAGAGTCTATATATTTAATTCAATATTCAATTAATTAAATTGTATTTATATAGCGCCAATTCAGAACACGTGATCTCAAGGCACTTTACAAAGTCAAATTTAATCAAATCTTACAGATTGGTCATAAAGTTTCCTATCTAAGGACCCCCAGCAGACTGCATTGAGTCCCGACAAGCAGCATTCACTCCTGAAGAAGCGTAGAGCTACAGGGAGAGTCGTCTGGGGGTTAGAGAAGACAGAGCAAAGACACAACAAGACAGACAAAAAAGCACAGAAGCACACATTGATCCAGTAATCTGTTCTACATTAGATGGTAATAGTGGGTGAACTGTCTTCCCTGGATGATAATCTATCCTTAGTTGATGCAATCAACTGGTTCCCTTATATAGGAAATCTTTGACCAATCTGTATAATCTGACCCAATCTGTATAATATGATTTAATTTGACTTTGTAAAGTGCCTTGAGATGACATGTTTCATGAATTGGCGCTATATAAGTAAAATTGAAATTGAAATTAACTTAGTGAAAGCTTTATATAGTGACTTCAGCCGCGACGAAAATGATCCAGTCTGGGGGAAATCACAAACTGTCTAGCCGAGGAATAATGACACTGCAGTGGCCGTAACACTGCAGTCTCGCCGATGAGACTGCAGTGGATCAACAGGTCTCTACCGCTCCTGTCAAGTCCGAGTCGAATTATAATTTGCTCTTAATACTGATGAACTGACTGCACAGATGAAATTTGGAGATGTACTTTCTCACATAAAATAATCTTTAAACAACTTTTTGAGATGAATCAAAGTTATAAAATCAATAGGTCTGTAAACTCCTCATTTCCTTACTCCACCCTTGTGGCGGACAGTTTTTCTTACCGCAACCCCGCCCATTGAGCAAAGCCCGGAGAAAGGAGAGAAATACTGGGTCGGCTGTGGGACCAAAGCCCCGGGAAAGTAAAGTGCGGGTAAAATGAAATTAGTCAGGTAAATGTTTATAGAAACACTACCCGTAGTTTGCAAAGCCCCAGGCTTTGAGTGGCAATGGAAAAGGGGCTCATATATAATGCAGCTGGTATTATGTTTGATTTCTTGAATTTTTGTGCCCACGGATAATTAATATATTGGACATTGGCCCTGTGTCCCATACAAGCGAGGTATCATTTAAATGACAAGCTACCAAGAGGCCTAGAGCCAGAAACAAGACAAGGATTCAGATGGCCCAGATCTCAATCCTGAAGGACTTTGCCTGCTCTTTCAGCCTGCAGCCAGTTAACTTTTCCGCTTTTTTTCTGCCATGTGCTCGGCTCTTTTCCAGCATAGGCCACTGTGACTTCATTTTTTTTGGAATGGACAACTTTAAACACATGAACTGAAGATGTTTTATATTCTATGGACCCAACAAGCCATATATCTGTATTAAACCTTGAGTGGAAAAGGTGGAACTGTGAATGATCAATTTGCACAGTAATATTGAACTTGATCTGAACTTATTCTCCTACTGCAGTGTAAATATTTATTATGAATGGTCATTCAAATAGTTTATTAAGGTAATTACTGTTGGTGCTTTTGGTTTTATTCCACTGTAATATATAGCACCAACAAACTCAAACCTCAGTCACTGTGTCTGTGTCCATTCTCCACCCTCCAAACTGAGTCTTCCCTACATCTTCTGAAACTAGTCCAATGATTGATATGAATTTGCCTAATTACCACAACTTATACCCTAACATCTTGGCTACACATGTAAGCAAATGTTGTTTTTCTCTCATGTTCTCCTTTACTTCTTAACTTTCAGCTAATTAAAGAGTAAGATGATCATTGTGTGAGGAATGTCCTTTTACTTCTAATGCACAGTTTAAATATTCCTAACCAGTTACAATAAATAATTGAAAGCCCAGGGACATCTATTATTGAGAGTCAAAGACTGCCAATAGGCATTTTAAACTGGGACAAAGCTTAAGCTTGAATGCTTCACAGTAGCCTCTGGTCAAGACTGTGTCAATATGCAAAAATGCTATGCTAGAGCTTTGTGGATAAGAGTTTTTTTTTTTTTTAATTTGGCTGGGCATATGTGTGGAAAGCTTTACATAAAAACACAAGTATAAGCACCTTTTCCTTTGTTCCTTGTTTGAAGTATTAATTGATTTTAATTTGTCAAATTTATGTCACAGACAAAGACATTGTTATGTCTGGCAAACTCTCTGCTCACATCCTGCGTTTTGTTTTTCATTAGTAAGAGCAGATCCCATTTGTTAGTATTCCGTGACCAATGGTTCCGACTGTGCAAATGTCACCAGAGTCCTCTCCCTGTGTCACCTCTTTGTGATCCCCGCTGTCCCTTGTAACACCTCTGGGAGCCTCTCTGCCCTTTCTCTGACAAGGAACCATGGTGATCTGGGTACATGGTGACCTCTCTCAACACGCGCACACACACACACACACACACACACACACACACACACACACACACACACACACACACACACACACACACACACACACACACACACACACACACACACAAACAAAAGTGCACACAGACAAAGAAAGCAGCCTCTGAGACACAAAGATTATTCTAATAGATGATATTGATGGAGCAGACCAAATGCAGCTTTTTTTGCTGGAAGTTTTGCACTGTGTAGATACACCGTACATTCTGAACTATGTAGTTCTTTATATAGTTCAACTGAATGTATGGGTTAGGGATCATTGTTCTGTATTATAACTTCCATGCCATTATATATTAATCAAACGCTGCTTTTATCAGCTACACAAGTTTGTTTTTTATATCGCTGTTGGAGCACACCTCATTGGGGACATGCAAAGCTTTGATTGTCATTTTACATACAGCGGAGAAGATAAGTGTGAACATATCAACATTTCCCTTTGTATATATACATTTTTAATGTGATTATTCACATGAAATGTACACCATATATCAGCCATTACCCAAGTAATCCACACATGAAAAGCAATCAAGACAAATCGCTACATAAATGAAATTATGTGCAATAAAGTGGTCCAGGACTCAAAACTTTTCTTGTGAACACATTTGTGTTTGGGTAGAATACTTGGGTTCTTAGAGATATTTGCAGTGAAATTCACATTAAAAGTCCTATTGGTAAGATTTTAGAGATTTTCAATTCTTACGTTTCCTACTGTTTGCTCAACTACATTTTTTATGATGAAATTAAGGTATATCAAATTATGATAAATCAGGCAGCATTTCATTTACAGATTATCTGTGAATTAAAGAAAATGTGTATTTGAAGAGAGCAAACTTTTTAAAGGCATCCAATTTATCAGGCATTAAACATATAAAAGCAATCTGTGAAAGACGGAGAACTAATCAATAAAAACATTATTAAAACCTGAGTCATTTGGCTGCTGCCATATAGGAAATGTTAGAGGCAGATTTCTCTGTATTCACCACACAGTTTTATGTTTTAGTCATGTTGCTTAAAAGGCTCGTAGCTTTATAAGAAACACCCACGTTAAATAAAAATGGCACTCTTTATGTTGTATGGCAATAATAATGGATACACCCACAAAAGCTTCAGAAAGACAGATCCTCTTGTTATGTGATAACAGTTATGTTCCTGTAGAGAGATGAATAGGAACAGAGAACAATCGGCTAAAAATACTCTTAAAATAACATTTAATTGAATTGAATTTTTGAATTGCTTGTTTTAGCCTTTTTGTAAATAAAATACTTCAAAATGTGATCTGATGCATTGCTTTGTACTCTGACGTCTTCTACAAGCTGAAGATGCATGTTTCACCCAGGGAGCAGATCAAAGACTGGCTGCTGGGCAGAATGCCCCTGCAAAAGTAGCCTGGATTTGCCTTCCATCTTGTTCATCTCTTAGTAAGGCTGCTGCTCAAGGCAATGTACAAAAGATGAGAAAGACTGTAGGGAAAACTACAGAGAAGATTAAGATGTCAGCTGCTGCAAGTTACCAAATGAAGAAAGAGCATGACACGGCCTCACTGCTTTTGGTATGTGATGGTTAATTTGGTGAATGAAAATGAAAAGAAGACAGGCATGCAACCAGTTGGATAATGTTTTTGAACTACTCAGCACTTCATCATACACTCTTTAAAATACATACAAAGCATTATTTTTAATTTTTTTAAATCAAACTCTTAGAGAGACTGCAAAGTTAATACAACTTCAGAAGGAAAAGGCAATAACTCTCTAGATCTGGCATGTCTTGATCCAATCCCAAGAATTAGATAATGGTTTTGATCAGTATCATAGTCTTTAACTAAATTCAACCCCAGATGTCGGTTGTTGTTATTCTGTACTGTCTCTATCTTAAAGTTGCAATTTGCCAAATTAAAAAACTTTTTCCCAGCTTTTTTGTCTGTGGCTTGCAGAACTGTATAATAGGCGGTGTAAATTATTTTGTTTACCTAATGAATCTGGGTTAACCACCACATTTTCTTAGAGTTTACAATAATTTTTACAGTAAAAGAGAATCTGTATTCGCTGTCTCTCTATACCCTTGTTTCCATTAACGTTTTTATGCACATTTTAAAGTATCGCATTAGAAAAGTTGGAAACAGCAAAATACAAAATAACTTTCTTGATTTCCCATAAAACGTTTTTACGCTCGCTTGAGGTGGTTTTTGGTGTTTTCGAAAAATAGTTAATGTACAAAATGGAAGGTGAAAACACATTTGCCAAAAAAGTTCAGACAAAGCTAACATTTACCTCTTTTGACCGATCAGCTGTTTCCGCTGTCTGCGTCTTCCCTGCTATTCCCGTAACGCACATTTCTTTCTGTACGTCTCCAGACTGCAAGTAACATCGCCAATACTAGTTGACATGACAGAAAAATTACAACTTGCCTGATAGCGACTCATTGATGAAAACTTGTCTCCATTTACCTCAGATGTGTGGTCCATGCTAGTTTGCAACTTTTACTTCCTGATTATTACAGCAATGTATAACGTCGACCTCTGATGAAAGTAGACTTTGTGTAGGCTGGTTAATTTACATCAAACCAGTGGATGGAAGCATGCTTAAGTTGCATTTTCCTTTTTTTTTAAACATTTTGAAATTTTGCTCACATTTCTGTATAACAATTGGATGGGAACATAACTCATGTCTTATGACCTCTTACGTGCACATGGCCAAGATATCTTTATACATCTATCAAATTTGGGTCTGCTGCTCAGACCTCACCTAAAAAACTTTAAATTCAAATATGTTGAATGTTGATCTTTTGAAGGGTGAACATGAAGCAAAATGAAACGAAAAGGAAAATTACTATCTAGTTAAATGGTGTATATTAAGATTTTAAATAAATCATTTTGCCTTTCACCCGATGTAATTATGAATTTCCTCACCATATTTATTTATTTATTATTAAATATCCTCAGACATCTGTCAGAGATGGGGCTGACCTCACCAAAATAGCTTCACGTTTGAAGAAGTTGAAAGCAAGACTTTGTTTTTCATACCATTTGTTAGTTTTGGTCTAAATTGGAATTAAAAACGGCTTGATGACAGCCAGATTGTAATCTTTGTGTAAAAACCCAGACTCATCATGGCAGAAAGGGCCTAAACATTGACCTAGAGGTATTGCAAGGTAGCTGCTATTTGTCCTGGGAATAAACCCCTGCTATTGGAGGGGTTCCCAAAAGTTTCAGCCTGCGACCCCAAAATAACTGTACCACAGACCTTTTGGCGGGTGAGATTTCTTTTTTCTTTTTTGGGGGGAAATTATGAGAATAAAGTCATAATATTTTGAGAGTATTTTTATTATTGTTGTTGTTGTTATTACTAATACTGCATTAAATTGAGAAATACTGCGCATTATACTTGTAATTTAATCTTTTTAGCACATCAGTATCAAAACATCTCTTGACCCCCTGAGGGGTCCCAACCCCCAAATTGGAGAACCCCTGCTCCAGTGTATGTAGAGGATAAAAAGCTTTGGTGCTCACACAGACTGCATTTTATGTCCATTTGACTATATTTACCTTCATTCCGTGATAATGTTTCTTCTAACCCAGTGCAACCCCTCTAAGACAATCCTATTTCTCGCCAGCATCAAACACCTAGTACACATTTTGTACAGTCAGAAATAGAAAGAGGCATCTATCAGACAGCGAGCAAAATTTAATTCAAAGCTACACAGTACAGAGGCCATCATTGTGCTCTAAGCATGAAACCTAAAAAAAGAACAAAGCAATTTATACAATTTCAATGGCAAAGACACACAGAACACAAATAATCAGTACACCTTTTACCTTTTTCTTATCATGTTGTGGATCCATGTAGTCAATACATGTTCCCTCTTACTGCATCATTCTATTAGGCAATCACTTTTCATTGATGGCGGTCCTACAATTGCAGCTCCTGTGAAATTACAACTGTAAAAGCGCAAAAAAAACCCTGATAATTGCAGGTGCTTGAATTGGGGTCAATTATCCTTTGAACGGTGAACATAAAGAAAAACGGGACAAAGGGGGAAAGCACTATCAGGGTTTAATGGTGTATTAAGATTTTATATAAGTCATTTAACCTTTCACCTCCATGCAATTATGAATTTCCTTGCCATGTTTGATCAATCCTGTCGATCACTGTTGTTAGTTCTCTGTTAATTGGACTTATCAAAAGCCATAATCCTGGTCACCACTTGGCTGCATTGGAACACGAGAGGTTATCATCGGCTATCAGCGTGGAATAGTAATGAGTGAATGGACGCAGGAGATAATACAGGACTCTGTGTGTGTGCAGCTGCTGTGATATTCTTTTTGGTGTGTGAGTGTGGCACGTGAGTGTGTCTGGAATTTTAATGGTAACACCGCAAACAGTGGAGAAAATCTTTGTTCACCACAACAATACGGTGTTTTCCCTTCTCCTTATGAGTGCATGTTTTCTAATTACACTGCTTGTGCAGAAGTAGATGGCCACCGCAAGGTGAATTCCAAACGAAAAGGCACTGAAACAGTCAACACGTGCCTGGACATATAATTATCTCCCACCAGAGGAAAATAATTGAACAGGTAAAGAGACAGATTTTTATTTCAGGAGTTAAATAAGCCAATCCTGGCATGTAGATGGCTACTGTTTAGTTTCTGAGCACAGTTCCGTTTTATTATTGCGGCCCACACATTGACAATAGTGATTTATTGATCTATTGATCAATATTTGTTGCTATTTTTACAGATTAAGCGAGAAGTTGTCTGGCAACCAGAATCCAGAAATTTGCTGCTTGTCTGGCAGTGACTGGTGTCGATGCTGGTCAGAAACTCAAAAATGAAATCTTAATACAGCCAGGACACACCACAGGTAAGCAATATCAGGGCTTGCTGAAACAACACTCTTTGGTGTGAAATCTGTTGCTGAGTAAAGAAGAAGAAGACAAGGTTAGCTATTTTCAGTATCAGTAAAGTGTGTAGAACTGAAGTCAGATGTTGCAGAGATGAGAGTAGAGGTAATAAGCTTCTTAAAATTTAAATCTATTTTCCAAGACAGTTTGAGACACACCTGCAATTTATTTAGGCTCCAAGAGAGAAGGAGCTTCAGCATAAAAGAGGAAGGCTAAAAAAGGCCACAACAAAGTGGCAATTGTGTATTTTTCTTTAGAGTTTCTTCCTTTGTCTTCCATGGAACATGCTGGATGTTGACAGCCTTTTGGAAATCTCAGATTTAAAGACAGGATCTACGTTCTCTGGGAAATATTTTTTAGGCTGTTTCTAAACTTACTAACTATGCTAGTTGCTACCACAAGATATGAAAGGTAGATTGAAATGTAAGCTTTGAAACAATTTTCTTTTCCTCCCCTTTTTTTAAAGCTGCTGTTCTAAAAGATGTGGCATGACCACTTATGTAGGAAGACCACAATTGAATTTTCCACAAGCTGTTCTTATATCTTCTTATATTTTAACATAAAAAAATCAGAATGAGCTAAATCAGTTACCTTCAGTAATTGATTTAGCTCTCAATGCAGCCATCTGAAGTTAATTTACTGATCTTGGGACCTGCTGTATGCCTCGCTGTCCATTTCCCAATCTCATAACTGTATATAGAGCTCACTATTGCCATAAAATATTCTTCAGAAATCTTTTTTTGATGGTCAAATATTAATTAATAAATGGAAATCTGAAATCAGCTACAACACTGTGATCAATTGCGTGCTGTACTTGGGTTTAGTACAAGGATCACCTGAGCATTATCTGACCCATGTGCAAATTCCATTACAAAGTTTTACAAGAATTAGTAAAGCATTAACGTTGATCAGCTTAGAAGTCTCATGTTAGTTATTTTATCAAACCTGTGGTAAAGATGTGTGGAAAGTCTAGGGATAATCTCACAAAAAGATTGCTTTGGTATTCATACAGTAAACAATAAACTTGAAAGATTTATATTTGTTCTTGTTTTTTTTTACTTTTATGTATTGTTCTGACTCTAGAGATGGATATATCTAGGCAAGTAGCTATTTTCTTGTAGCCCTTTCCTAACTTAAAGAGGTTCAACGTGCATCTGCCTCAAGGCATGTTCACACTCTACAGAGAAGTATGTTCTCTTTCCAAGGGCAGTGAGGAAAAACATTTATTCTGTTATTGCTGGTCTGGGTTGGGAGCTTTAAACTCCTTTTGTGGGTGCAAACCTTTTTCTTCTCATGTGGTGTCTGAGAACCATTGTGTAATTGGTTAGTAATTTGAAGTGTGCTGAAGCAGGAGGAACCCACGAAGACAGAGTCATACACAATTATCTTGTTAAGCATGAAATGTCCTAGCCAGAAAGAAATGTATTTTAGTCCTCACTACATAGAGAAAGACACTTAATTTTTATGATCTTGAGGAATGTGTACAGGCCATTTCTTGGATTTCATGTTCTACTGTATTTCTCATTTTGAAGAGTGTTTAAGAAAAAGGGCTTCAGTCTCACATCATATTCATTCCTCTACACACGCTGATTGTAAATAAATATAAAATGAATATTTTTATGATTCAGTTACAATAATTTTATGTGAATTGTTGGGATGACAATGGTTGTGAGAGTAATTTAAATGTTCTTTTCTTAAAACAGAGGTTAGAAGAAAGAACAAAAGAACTGTTATGTGTGAAATCTGAGCCAGTGTCTTGCAAAAAATTCATTATGGTTACATATTGACAATAAAGACTCTTGATTCTTGAAACACCAAACACAATAACCAGAAAGATGACTAATCAAAGGCCTGAGAGCAAATTTTGTTGAGTTTGTGTTACAGACTTGCATCTCCAGAAAGATGCAAATGAACAAAAAACAGCAAACAATTCAGTTAAATTGCTCTTTACGTGAACATCTTTTAAAAACTGTGACATAATAAAACGGTACAGATTGTACTGAATGATTTGAGATCAGTAAACAGTAACAGGATTCCTTGCGAATATTGTACCATGACTGTAGAGTTTGTTAGCCGGTCAATTAATGTGCTGACCCTTACTCCATAAAGGGGGTTAACTTACACCAATTCATGTTTTATTTTCTCTAATTGAGGTAAGGATTTTTTTTTTTTATTCTGGATATTCTCATAATAAAAAAAAACAAAACTGAGTAGAATGTTTCAACAATTTATTTCTAATTCCCCTCTAAAAACCAAAACGGAAATTTTTGATTTGAATGCTACTTGGATTTAAAATAGAAACATTGTTTGCCAGTTACTTCCAGGTGTAGCTGTCTTAATTACCCCTGATCTGTGCCGAGAACTTGATTGGAGCACATTAATGTCAAACTCAATTGATCAGGCTCAGACAAAAAAATAAATAAATGAAGCACATAGAATTCCCCAAAGGCTGATAAACCTGTGGCGGATCATGAATCTCTGCAACAGTATGAAACCCTTTTTAGAGTGCTGAGCGCTACCTAGAGTATGCTGGCCTCATTAATTGTTAAATGGAAATATTTCTAATTACAAGGTGTTGATCTGACCAAACAAGTAACTAAAGAAAAAGAGACATATGGCAGCGGGCTTTTAGTATGCCAGGCAGCATTCAAAAGGATACAGAGCGTACATAGAAAACATTCTCTCTATATAAAGTAAATATTTTAATCTTTTTTCTATATGCATTTTAGAAGCCAGGGCATAGATGTTTACCAGAAAAAAGGAAAGTAAATGAACAGAAAACCTTCCCCAGACTGCATGAAAGATGCAACAAACATCGGCTTCTGAGTGAGCCTCTAAATCTGAAGATGAAACCTTTTAGATATGACAGTAGCTTGTTCTCCAAAGAAGCACGTCAATTCAAGGTGTCCAAAGCCCGCAGAGACTGAAATGAACTCCGTGTCAGCGTCTGCAAATTAGAAGTTATTTGTTAGTTTAGAGCTAAAGGAAAGAAACGCAACTTTCCATGTGTCGAAACAAAAGCACCTGAATGCTGCAAACAATTCTTACGTGCACTGAACAAATTGAGTGTTGACAAGGAGAATCAATGGTCTTAGTGGGAGGTGTATTGTACCCCTTCACTCGTGTACAGCCCCCACAGGGAGAGAGACAGAAACAGGAACATGACCACAAACATAAATGCCTTTACATGCACAGAAATTGATTTTCTTTCTCAGTTGTTCTTAGTTATGAATGGATACAGCATTTGGAGCAAAGCCTTGGTCTAAATATAATGCTTTGTCTGAAGAAATTGCTACTATTCTTGGGAGTCTCAACTGATCATTCCTCAAAAGCATATAGTTGTCAGGTTACTAGGTTTAATTACCCAAAAGGAGATTTGTAAAGCTACAGTGCTCTGAATTACTTTCAGAGCACTCTCTTTTCGTCCAGTGGGCTGTCTATGCACCTTACGTACAACTACAAGAAACATGGGGCTTTACTGTACTGTTCCACTCTTTGAACAATATCTCCAAGTTTCTATCCCGGTGACAGTATTATTGGATCCTATGGGATCCTGTACCCCCACACATTGTCCGTGAAAGTGTAAAAGTTTGCTCATGACCAAAAACATTGCCCCCACTTCTATTGTTTTTTTTGCCCAGTTATTAACATTTTTTTTGAGGGATGATAAAGAAATGTTTTAGTTTCCTAGCTGAATTCTCTGCAGCTGGATGTGGACTGCCGTGTCCTGTGCAAGGAATACCAATCATCCTCTGACAGTTCAACATTAAGGTCTTTTGGATTTTGTGGTTTTAATGTAGAAAAGGGTTAAAAAGTTCAACGGGTGCGAATACTTTATCACTACACGCTGTAGTCTTACAAACGCCAATCTTCATAGCTTTGAGAATCTCTGCTCTCCGCAGTGAGCTCTGATGTCATGCTCAGTTCCTGCTGTGCGCCTCTAACATCAGCTCTTACCATTCATCTAGCTAAAACGAACATCACCCCTTTCAGGCTCACAGCAGAAAAAGATGCAGATATGGCGGAAATTCTTTCTCAGCTGTGAAGGGCGGGAGAGTAATAAAAAGAGCAAATCATGGAGAGGAGTGCAGGGAGAGTGGGAGGTATGGAGGGGGGGGGGGACAAGGGAGGGGAGAAAAGCCTCAACCTTTTCTAATCAATATCCATTTCCTTGAGCTGTCATGTCGTTGCACAAATGGCTGCTGCATTACCAAACAGAAAGTGTCTGATCCTAAATAAAATATCACCTTCAGTCTAAACCATCCCATTTATCTTCATTTAACAAATGCTAAGCTTTTGGCAATACCTTTTATATTCACTCTCTGCTATAGACAGAATGAATATGTCAGAATGACAAGCCCCGGTACCTGAATACGGGGAGCATTTCTCCTCAGGAAGACACTTGTCTGTAAGCGTCATTGTTCCACTGAGCAGTGCAATTCCACAGGGACGGATTGCAACGTGCAGTTTAATTTGCAGTTTATGACTCATGGGCTTATGAGTTGCAAATTGCACAAGGAAAGGTTTTAGAAAACACGGACATGAAATAAATCTAAAGAGAAAGCAGAATGCAGTAACACTGTTTCTGTGTAATACAGCGAGTGGGAGTGTGCTGGCATTATGTTCAGTAGGAGACAAAAAAGGAAACCCTGGTTTGACACATGCATGCTTCTCTGTATTTGTGCTCATGTCTGCTGTAATCTTGCGAAATCAGCTTCCCTGTGAGCCTCCGCATTCAGCCGTGCATGTGTCTGTTTGTGCATATTCATTCCTTTAAATAAGCGTAGACTGACAGCTGACCTTATCAGCAGAAAGCAGCGCCTAATTTGTGCGATGATAAGTCAGGGAAAAATATGTGGCTACACTAACTGGCCATCTTTTTCTCCTCCCTAGCATCATCCCTTTTTGGTTGTAATTTTTTTTTAAATTTCCCTTTGGATCTTTTTTTCATCCTCATCTGTCTGTCATAAGTAAACAGGCAGCATTAAGTAAATTATCTCTGTCTCTGAAACGAAGGAATAACATTAATATCATTACATTCTTTCTACTGGCTCTCCTAATTCTCAATGCTCTCTGTCAGTGAACAGTCATTATGAAAAGTACAGTTCTTCTGTAAAGAGAAAAACAGAGCTCTTTATGCAATAGTTTAGTCTCTGAACACATAGATAGCATTGCATCTGTAAAAGGAAAACCATTTGAGAAGGTAGAAAAATATAATTTGGGGCTTTTTATCTTTGTCCTCTATTTAATCAATTATTAAATAGCGAATTGCAAAATGCTTAATTCTTCTTGATTATTCTTATTATTTTTTTACATTCTGCTCTGGTACAGTTACAAACTTTAATGTATTATAATGGGATCTTATGTGAATGACCAACACAAAGTAGTACATAATTGTGAAGGGCAAGGAAAGTAATACAAGGTTTTAATCCACCTCCTCCCCTTCAATTTTTTTTAATAAATAGATAAATAAATAAAAATCTGAAAAGTGCAGCATGTCGTGGTATTCAGCCTGTTTTCCATTATAACCTTAATTAAAATCTTTGACTTGTGGACTAAATAGCTTTAAGAATTCAATAAACTAGTACATATAATACAATTGTGCATAATCTAATCTGCACAACTATGAATCTATTTGTTCTGTGAAGGCTTCAGGGGTTGTGAAAGGCTTTGGAATTGTAATCTAAAGACCCATTTCTCTTCAAACATATCTTTATCTTTCTCCTGACAGATTTGTAGTTGAGGTTTACAATTGATCAAACATATACATTTGAAGACAAGCAATTTTTTTCAGTCTTTTTCCAAGTGCCTATAAGCCTGTGTTTGGATCAAAATCCTAGGGTGTTAAGAGGTTAAAGCACAGTGTAATACACAGTGCAAACCTAACAAGGCATGCCCTTCAACCTAAACCCAGGTTGCCAATTCCACTCTTCAAGAGTCACCATCCTTTAATGTTTAGATGCATTCCTGCTCCAACTCACCTGAATCCGATGGCTGAATTGCTTCATCGCCATGTGTTTCATCTCTGCAGAGGCCTTGTAACAAGCAATTCATTTGATTGAAGTCTGTTAGAGAAGGGAAGCACCCATTCAATTAAACTCAGTTTATTTAAGTAATTGACAACAGCAATAAGAAATCCTGTTTGCAGTTTGCTATTGCAGGGACTCATCTAAAACATGCAGGACAATGGGCCTTGACGTTTGGGGACCTCGTATGCAGAGCACCCAGCAAACATGTGGAAGAAGGTGCACTGGTCTGATGAGACAAAAACTGAACTTTATTACCCAAATGCAATACTTGTTGACTGGAAGAAAACTAAGTTCACATAACCCTGGAGACACTATACCAACAGCAAAACATGGTAGAGGCATGCTGTGGAGATGCCATTCTTTAGCAGCGACACAAAAGGATTACGGTTGTGAAGATGCCTTGAGTTAATCCCAGGGCAGTTGTGGATGACCTGCTGGAGGCTGCACAGGAGTGTAAACAGCAGCATAGTTCCAGTTTACCACCAGGACCACAGCTGTGAGCGTTCAGCAAGAACCATGATGCAATGGCTCAAGATGGCTCATGATGGATCAGATCAAAGCATACCTGTGTGTTTAAATGGTCTGGTCAAAGTTAAGCCCTAAATCCAGCAAGGCTTCAATTTTAATTTTAATTTTTTAAGATCCTGGATAGGTCACTAGTCTATCACGGTGCAACTTAGAGACACACAGGGCAAACTGTTTCCATACTGATTAAAGGGAAAAGACTGAACCAAGAAAGAAAAGACAGAAAAAGGAAGTGGGAAAGGTCTCCTGTCATCTAATTTGCCTGTCTTTAACCTTTCTTCTCTCTCATGGCTTTCAGTCGCACTCTGATCAGTAGCACTGTGACAGAATCCCGATCCTCAGAGCTGCTTCTCTACTTCAAGTGCCGAGGCATGTGACCCGATACAGCGCCGGCAGAGCAGCATGTGCCGTTGTATGCGTGCACACATGACAGCACACAAAGCTGCAGTCTGTGAGGGCATTGAGTGTCTCAGCTTCTCCTTTTGGTCTGCCTGAGGTGTCATGTTTTTAAGCAGCGGCTAACGGTCTGCTCTGGCTGTTTTGGGCCAACACCTTCCGCCAGAGCACTAATGATCTCTCGCCTTCTCTCGCCTTCTTTCGGTCTCTTTTCCATTAATCCCTCACAGCTTCTTTTTTTTACTGCCTTTATTGCTGTTTATCTATCTCATTTATACTGTACCCTCTCCCTCGGTTTACCACTTCTTTCTTTTGATTGCATGTATTTATAATCCCGCCTGTCAGTACCTGCACCTGCTCATTATTTTTGTTTGTGAACACGTGTTGCTTATAATTGTGCGCACCACTTTGCATTCGCTGTTGGGCATGTCTTTGTTAACCCACTGTCCATTAACATTGTGTTTACAGCCTCTGTATCATTAAGAAGCACAGACATGTGTCCTAGTAAAAGACTGGGACATAAACTGAAGTGATGCAGCTCTGGTCAGACTCACATTATTCTCTGTTCTATTTCCATGGCTGTCTGGAAGCCTAAAAGCCCTCATAAATTACGCTGTTATTTGGGTCAAACCTCTGTTAGTAAGCACATGCTTGATTTAGACTCTCAGCTTCCACTCGTATTCCTGAATCGGTGCAGTACGTGTGTGTGTGTGTGTGTGTGTGTGTGTGCGTGCGTGTGTGTGTGTGAGTGTGCATGCAAACACACACATGCACCCAGTTGTGGTGAAACAAACAATAAACATTTATTCACATCACACAGACTGCAGCATATAGATGTAGGCAAAAAGAAAGACTTAAATGGGTTTCATTATTTGCGGACAGACCACAAGAGGGGTTGTACGCTCCCTTTAAAATGCATTTTGTGTGGTCATACATCAGCTATCACAGCATGTCCACTCATTGCATGTGGCTGTAGTACGTATGTCAGGGAGTGCAAGTATGTTGGTAATTCTCCAAAGCTAAAGTCATTTTGTAGTGACATTAAAAAAACAAGTTCATGTGGAAAACTCAGCAAATTTTTTTTTCCTTTAACTCGTAATTTAAGTGTCCAGCTGCTTTTTCTTCCCACGTCTCTCATGTTTAGGTTTTATTTTCTTCAGCCAAGTTCAGTAAATGCACAGGATGTACATTTACTAGTTGGGGTAACTCCTTAGACTAAACTGACAGATATTCAATTTAAACACTCAAATTTAGATTAAAAACTGGCAGCAATCTTTTTTAAAAGTTTCAACCAGTGATGTGCTGTTTTTTATGTTTAAAATAGTGCTGTAGTGGTCATAAAAACCTCCTGGGACCCCATATCGGGGTGTAGGCTTACTCTGGTAAAAACTGTTTTAAAAATAATCAGAGGCAGGAAAAAAAATGTTTGATAAGACAATGAAAATTAAAACAAGATAACTAGTTTAGACTTGGTGATGGAAACAGATGGACGTTCAATTTGATTAGTTGGCTCAACTCTTTTCAGCAGCTCATATAAGTAAGCCTTTCACATTTCTGCCTGAGACACTTGGAAACATATGAGGCCAGCTTTATTTGCCTGTGCTTACGTGAATACAAAGAAAAGCTGAACATTTTGATAAAAATGATGAATGTTTTATATGAAAGGTTCTGATTTCACAACTGAGACTGCTCTTAGCAATGGGAACCTCAGAAGAAATTGAATAAAAACAATTGCACATACTGGCATAAACAAATTAACATACAGTATATAGAACCTCTGACGGGCCTTTATTAAATGCTTTTTTTCCCTTTGACCAAAAATCAATTAATTACTTTTAATGTAAGTAGATTAAAATGTCTCATTAGTCAAATTTCCAGTTTCATAAAACTATGCTCTAAAAATGTTTTTTCATTAACTTTTATAATGATCTGCACACCTTTTTATTCACTCTGTCTTAAATTTTTTAAATGCTTTGCACTTTCATTTTGCTGTTGATAAACAGTCCCAGAGATAGAAACACAATCATCAGCATGACTTAATTGGGAACTGTCTTCTTTGTTGACCTGTACAATTTCCAGAGACCTCAGCCAATCATTGTCAAGCAACCACTCCCACTTGTCAATGGCAGCCATTATGTGAATGACAGTTAAAGCTTAGAGGAAGAGGAGGAACCTGAATTAAAGGGAATCAATGGCTATCCCAGTTGGTGGGAATTTAAAATTCCTCCTACAGCAGGGGGTAGGGGGGTTTGGGGGATGATCTGATGTGGGTTCATTGCAGTTAATCAGCTATTTTCTGAAATTCCTACTTACAAGGATAATTTGTGCTTTGATGTAGGCTCTTCAGATATTACCTCAAAATACATTATAATACACTGGTGATAAAGAAACTGTCCTTTGGTAATTTTGTTGATTTCTCTTTTTCATTTTCTTTACACTCTTTGTTTCCACTCAGCATGTCCCTCTCCAAACTTTGGAATAAACCGCATAATGTAAAGTTGACTTAGTTTTTTGAAGCAGTGCTGTCTTCCCAGTCCTGCATTCTTGAAATTTCTTGGGAGACAACTTCTGCTTTACAGTATATACAAACAAATCAGTTTTGTGGAATGAATGACTGATAGTTCTGTCAACACAGGAGCTTTGGTCTCTGCAGCTCCTCTAGAGTTCCTATATGGCTCCTATCTGCTTCTTTAGTTAATGCTCTCCTTACCTGGCCTGTTTAGGAGGATGGACTGGTATTTGTTGGTTTCCAGTTGTGTCATATTTTTTCCATTTTCAGATTGTGGACTGAACAGATGTTCAGAGCTAGAGATACCATTTTAAAACCTGACCCTGGAGTTAAAGTCAAGACCAAGACCAAAGCTTTGAGGAAAGCAGAAACATTTTAAAAAAACATTGCCTTTTATTTGTAGCGTAATAGTTATTGCTTTCAATCAAAACATCTGCTAATTTGGTTTCACTGATGAACAACACATTTTCAATTATGTGTTCAGCCACAACATTTGGATGAATCCAGACCTGCATGTTTGGAGACCCTCAAATATATGCTATAAATGTGGTGACAAGTTAAGCAGACAGAACATTAACTTAGCTGCGGGCAAAGTGGGTGAAGGCAACATGTTGAGGTGGATGACTTCCTTGGCGTTCTTCCTTTCTGTCTGTTGTGTAAACAGAAAAACATTTGTTTAATTATCGTGAAAAATGTCTCTCTCTCTAGGTTTTTCATTCCTCTTATCTCCTCATCCTTGGCACGCTTGGGCACAAATGGCATTGTTGGAAATGTTCAAAGTAAAATAAAAATGCATGCATTTGAATGCAGTCAGGAATTCCACACTGATTTGAAAAAACAAAACAAAAAGCGAAAGAAAAAATGCTGCGGGTGTCATCTCAATTAGTCTTAAAAAGAAATCTGAGACAAGGCGGAATAAAATTGAAATCAAGACCAAAACTTTAAAGATGTGGTTTCAAGATTGGTCTTGAAACCAAGACTGGTCTGGAGTATCACACTAACTTCTCCTGAACTGTATCTCAGTCTGGTGTGTTCCTTGGTCTTTGTGATGTTGTTCACAAGTGTTCTCCAACCCACTACTGAGGTCTTTACCAAACAGGTACAATTATAATTAGATAAAATTACACATTAGTGGACTCTATTTAGTATTTAGGTGACTTCTGAGTTGCACTTGATTTAGTGTAGGTCTATCTGAGTAAATGGAGGGTGAAAGAATATGCATGCCATAATTTTTAGGGTTTTATTTGGTAAAATGTTAAAAACCTTTCACAATTATGTGCAACTTAAAGGTGCATAGCCATGTTTGTCAGGGTTCTCTGTGCTGCTCTACTCTAACTCTACTCCTCAGGTGTGTCTAGTGGGCTGAGGAGGCGTGGCCCCCACCTGCAGCTCGTTGCAGGCGGCTTCCTTTGGCTTCTTAAGCAGAGCGCTGACAGATGGAAGACGCCAGAGCCTTAACCAGTCGTGGTACGACGTGGCCTCTGTCCCAACTCTCGGAAACCAGCTTGTGAGTTTTTGCTCTTCGTTTTTGACTAATTTTTGGATCTCTGTTTTGCTTCAGATTTTGGTGCTTGGATGCACTCACCTGTCTTGACGTCTCGTTCCGAAGAAACAGACCAGCAGAACCGTCTGCTCAGATTTTGCTCTGGCGCTCCCCTCATACTTCCTGGATGTTACCCAGCGAGGCCTGAGATCCCCTCTCCCGGTTTCTGCTGCTTCTGCATTTCACTCTGGTCAATCCATCTGTCAACCGTTGCCGACGGGGCTCGCTCAGGATCCCTCGCCAGTTACATCAGCCGTCCTCAGCCACTAGCCGCCTATCTCCAGCTGAGTAGAATCATAGAGTACTCCCGACGCTACTTCTTCCCGGTTAGGTCCGCCCAGCCCAATGGTAAGCAGCGCAACTTCTAGCAATTCTCCTGGTTCTACTTTCAGAGTTACTTACTCCCTCTTTCTTACAGACTCTCCAGCCGTGACGTTCTGACCCAGCCGAGTTGCCCGTAGTTCCGTCCGTAGATCTGCCTGTTTCCCAAAATAAACATCTTAAAACTGTGCATTGCCTCCCGATCGTATCTGCATGTGGGCTCGTCACCTGAAAACCATGACAGAAGAAGGCTCTGGCCACCAAGGTCCAGCGGATACGTTCGGGCGGCAGATAGCCGCACAGCAGGAACAGATGCAGTCGCTAGGTTTAGCCGTCAATTCAACACAGGAACAGCTTCATAGATTAGCCGCTCAGTTTAGCCAGCTCATGGACACAGTCACTTCCGCGATGACGTCGCCTGTCACTCAAGACCTTAGCACCCCGCCTCCCGTCGCTCAGAGTACTGATAATCAGATTTGGACTCCGCCACTTGAGGGCGCGTCACCTTGTCCGGATAAGTTCTCTGGTGACAATGGGAGTTGCGGAGGTTTCCTTTTTCAGTGTAAACTGGTGTTTAACCGATCCCCTCAGACATTCGCCTCAGATGAGGTTAAGATATCTTATGTCTTACGACTACTAACGGGTAAGGCTCTTAGATGGGCCGAGGCTCGATTCCCTGATTGTCAGTCATTCGGGGCTACTTTTCAGGACTTCGTTACCGAATTTAAAACGATTTTTTCACCCGAGTTAGATTCGGCTCAACAGTCTCGTCATCTCCTCACTTTGAAGCAGCACGGTCGACGCGTATCAGACTTCTCTGTGGAGTTTCGCACGTTTGCCGCTGCGGCGGGTTGGCAACCAAGGCCGTTAAAGGCAGTATTTTTTCAGGCTCTTGATGAGACTCTTAAGGTTGAATTAGCCCGGGTTGAGGAACCCGAGGATTTTGAGGATTTTGTAGCGTTAGCTATCCGTTTGGATTCCCGGCTACGCAGTCGGAGCCGAGTTAGACCGAACCAAGTCTTGCGATCATCCACGTCTTCTACGCTCACCTATAGGGAACCCCGGTCCACGCCACCACCTCCCGAACCCATGCAGTTGGGACAGGTCGGTTTAACTAATAAGGAGCGTCAACAGCGCTTCTCAGGCAACTTATGCCTTTATTGTGGAGGGGAAGGTCATTTCCTAAGAGACTGTCCGGTTCGGCCAAAAGACCCAGTCCGCCGTTCGTAACGGGGAGAACGGTGGACGATAGTAGATCTAGTCCCCGAGTAGACACTAAAGCGCCTTCTCTTTCTCGCTTATGTTTGCCAGTCACTTTAATGTTTGACCAGGATACTTTCGATGTCTCGGCTCTAGTAGACTCTGGTTCGGATTTCAACTTAATTGACCAAGCCATAGTGGATCAGCTCCGTGTGCCGGTCGAACCTTTACTTGAGCCTCTCCGGGTGTCGTCTTTAGATGGGCAGAAGTTAACTTTGATCACCCATCGCACCCGACCACTAGTAGTGATAGTTTCTGGTAACCACCGGGAACAACTTTCGTTTTTTGTCTTCCCAGTAAAGCGTTCACCCGTGGTTTTGGGTTTAGCCTGGTTAAGTATCCACAGCCCGCAGTTTAACTGGGCTGAGTCCCGACTAGAATCTTGGTCTCCAGCTTGTCATTCTCGTTGTTTACAGTCCGCTCGCCCTGTATCTGTTTCCCCTTCCTCCGAGACAGAATCTAGGGACGTTATTGACCTCTCTCGTGTTCCGGAGGAATACCACGATTTACGGAGGGTATTCAGTAAAACTCAAGCTTGTTCACTTCCTCCACATCGACCTTACGATTGCGCTATTGACCTATTGCCTGGGGCTCCACTACCGGTGAGTCGGCTCTACAACATCTCCAGGTCAGAACGTCAAGCGCTCGAGAAGTATATAGGGGAGTCTCTGGCTACTGGGTTAATTCGTCCTTCATCCTCCCCATTGGGCGCCGGCTTCTTTTTTGTCGGTAAAAAGGATGGTACCCTTCGACCCTGTATCGATTATCGAGGGCTTAACCAAATAACCGTTAAGAATAAGTACCCGCTCCCTCTATTATCTTCAGCTCTCGAGCCAGTCCAGAATGCCAAGATCTTTACTAAACTTGATCTGCGCAACGCTTATCATTTGGTTCGGGTGAGACAGGGGGATGAGTGGAAGACGGCCTTTAAGACCCCGTTAGGTCACTTTGAGTACCTAGTCATGCCTTTTGGTTTGTGCAATGCTCCGGCAGTTTTTCAAGCACTGGTGAACGATGTCCTTCGGGATTTTTTGAATGTTTTTGTTTTCGTCTATCTAGACGACATCCGGATTTACTCTCGTGACCTAGAACAACACAAACAACACGTCCGTCTTGTTCTCCAGCGATTATTAGAGAATCGCTTATTTGTTAAAGCTGAGAAATGTGATTTTCACCAGTCTTCTATTTCCTTTCTTGGTCTTGTGTTAGAGGGCGGACAGGTGAAGTCAGATCCGGAGAAAATAAGGGCAGTAGTGGAATGGCCTGTTCCTGAGTCGCGCAAACAGCTCCAACGCTTTCTTGGTTTCGCAAACTTCTATCGGCGCTTTATCAGGAACTATAGTCAGGTAGCTTCCCCATTACATGCTCTCACTTCCCCCAAGGTTCCTTACGTCTGGAGTCCTGAGGCCGAGGAGGCTTTTAATAGACTCAAGTCTCGTTTTTCCCAGGCTCCCATACTAGTTCATCCCGATCCAGCCAAACAGTTTATTCTAGAGATTGATGCCTCTAATACCGGGGTGGGAGCGGTTTTGTCCCAACAGTCTGAGGTTGACTGTAAATTACATCCTTGTGCGTTCTTCTCCCGTCGTTTATCCCCGGCAGAGCAGAACTATGACGTAGGTGATCGTGAGCTACTAGCTTGTAAACTAGCGTTGGAGGAGTGGCGGCACTGGCTAGAGGGATCCGAGCAGCCCATCATAATATGGACAGATCACAAGAACCTCTCCTATCTGCAGTCAGCCCGTCGACTCAACTCAAGACAAGCCCGTTGGTCTTTGTTTTTCTCCCGATTTAACCTCACCATCACCTACAGACCCGGCTCCAGAAATGTTAAGCCTGATGCACTTTCCCGTCAGTTTACCTCTTTTGAACAAGAGAGGGAGCCGGAACCGATTCTTCCCCCTACTTGTACTGTTGGAGCCCTGCATTGGGATCTGGAGGACAGGATCAGACAGGCCCAACTTTTAGACCCGGACCCAGGTACAGGGCCACCTGGACTTAAGTATGTTCCCCAGTCAGTTCGTCCTGAGGTTCTACGCTGGAGTCATGACACTAAGTTTTCCGCCCATCCGGGCATTTTTAGAACCCAGTCCCAGGTGTCCCGGCGTTTCTGGTGGCCTTCATGGACTAAGGATGTTAGAGAGTATGTACTAGCTTGTCCTGTTTGCGCCCAGAATAAGTCCTCTACTCAGCCACCTTCCGGTTTGTTAAATCCTCTACCCATCCCCAGACGTCCATGGTCCCACATTGCTATTGATTTCGTTACCGGCCTCCCCTTGTCCCAAGGTATGTCAACTATTTTGACAGTGGTGGATCGGTTTTCTAAGTCTTGTCATCTTATTCCCATCCGTAAATTACCCAACGCCCTCCAGACAGCCCAGCTCCTCATCAAACATGTGTTCAGACTTCACGGCATCCCAGTTGACATTCTCTCTGACCGGGGTCCTCAGTTTATCTCCCAGGTCTGGCGGCACTTTTGCTCTGCTCTGGGTGCCCGTTACACACTCACCTCCGGATATCATCCTCAGACCAATGGCCAAACTGAACGCATGAATCAGCAACTAGAGACTACCCTCCGCTGCCTTACGTCATCTTCACCCTCTGACTGGAACAAATTTTTGCCCTGGGTAGAGTATGCCCTTAACTCTCACATCACCTCAGCTACTGGACGTTCACCCTTTGAAGTTGCTTTAGGATATCAACCTCCACTTCTACCTACAGATGAACTCAGGATTCCCTTCACCTCCGTTAACGACTACATTGCTCGCTGCCAGGACATCTGGAGAACAACTATCACAGCACTCACTCGCACCGCAGAGCGGAGCAAGAGGTTTGCCGACCAGCACCGCCGACCAGCTCCCCATTATCGCCCCGGTCAGAAGGTTTGGTTATCCTCCAGAGACGTTTTGTCCAACCCGTCCGCTAAGAAGCTTGCTCCCCGGTTCACTGGTCCCTATGAGATAGAGACAGTTATTAACCCGACCACCGTCCGCCTACGTTTGCCCCCTCACTCCCGAGTACACCCTACCTTCCATGTGTCCCAGATCAAGCCAGTCTTGGACAGCAACTTGTGCCCTCCTTCCGGACCCCCTCCACCCTCCCAGGACAGTCAGAACCCTCGTGTTCTCAGGGTTGTGGATGCCCGTCGGCGAGGTAGGGGCCACCAATACCTCGTCGACTGGGAGGGTTGTAGCTCTGAGGAGCGCTCGTGGGTTTCCGCAGCTACTATCTCGAATAAGGACTTGATTTTAGATTTTTGGGCTACTCAACCCAGCACCTCTTCGTCTGGGCCGCCAGGAGGCGGCCGTTGAGGGGGGGGTAGTGTCAGGGTTCTCTGTGCTGCTCTACTCTAACTCTACTCCTCAGGTGTGTCTAGTGGGCTGAGGAGGCGTGGCCCACACCTGCAGCTCGTTGCAGGCGGCTTCCTTTGGCTTCTTAAGCAGAGCGCTGACAGATGGAAGACGCCAGAGCCTTAACCAGTCGTGGTACGACGTGGCCTCTGTCCCAACTCTCGGAAACCAGCTTGTGAGTTTTTGCTCTTCGTTTTTGACTAATTTTTGGATCTCTGTTTTGCTTCAGATTTTGGTGCTTGGATGCACTCACCTGTCTTGACGTCTCGTTCCAAAGAAACAGACCAGCAGAACCGTCTGCTCAGATTTTGCTCTGGCGCTCCCCTCATACTTCCTGGATGTTACCCAGCGAGGCCTGAGATCCCCTCTCCCGGTTTCTGCTGCTTCTGCATTTCACTCTGGTCAATCCATCTGTCAACCGTTGCCGACGAGGCTCGCTCAGGATCCCTCGCCAGTTACATCAGCCGTCCTCAGCCACTAGCCGCCTATCTCCAGCTGAGTAGAATCATAGAGTACTCCCGACGCTACTTCTTCCCGGTTAGGTCCGCCCAGCCCAATGGTAAGCAGCAACTTCTAGCAATTCTCCTGGTTCTACTTTCAGAGTTACTTACTCCCTCTTTCTTACAGACTCTCCAGCCGTGACGTTCTGACCCAGTCGAGTTGCCCGTAGTTCCGTCCGTAGATCTGCCTGTTTCCCAAAATAAACATCTTAAAACTGTGCATTGCCTCCCGATCGTATCTGCATGTGGGCTCGTCACCTGAAAACCATGACAATGTTATTTGACTTTTTATTTATTTATACGTCTGTAGCTCACTCTGGTTGCATACAAAGTTTTTTATGAAAGATTATCACGTCCTGCTGGCGTATTTGGATGTTTATGCTTTGGTTTTGCTCAATTTGTTAGTAAACAAAGCCTTGGTGTTTATTTGCGATTTTAACGGAAGTATGTACTGCGCATGTGCAGCAGGGGTTAAAACAAGGAAGCGGCTAACAGCTATCAGCATCTCCCAGAGAAACAATGAAGAAAGGTCCAGGATCCAGTGAAAAAAAGTGCAAAAAATATGATTTCAAGAGGGAAAAGACTGGAAAGTCGCTGGGAATACAGCATGACCTTTGGTGTTCACTGAAGCAGACGCCAAACCTACCGATTGCTCAGATATGAGTTGATTGACATCAGTAAATGTTCTGATATGAGGCTCTTAAAGTTGTTGTAGATTGGTTTATTTAATTAATAACGGTTGGTCTTCGATCACGCCGAGCTGCTGCTTTACTGCGAGGCATTGCAGAGGGTCAGGCTCGGTCCGACATTGTCCGTCCGTCCGTTGTCTTCTGCTTATCCGGTGTCGGGTCGCGGAGGTAGCAGCTTCAGTAGGGAGGCCCAGACGTCCCTCTCCCCAGCCACTTGGGCCAGCTCCTCCGGGGGAATCCCAAGGCGTTCCCAGGCCAGCCGAGAGACATAGTCCCTCCAGCGTGTCCTGGGTCTTCCCCTGGGCCTCCTCCCGGTGGGACCGACATTGTTTACAATTGATTTATAAATTAAGTTTATATTTCTTAACCGTGCCCAGTGCTTGGACTATTTTTATTCGCAAAAAGGACCATCAAAACATTATCAAATGGGAGGCTTGATGTATATAACCTTATTTTATCATGATCAAAGTATATACCTATTTATGTATACCTTTAAAATAACATTTTAACAACATGTGAAATAGTTGAAATTCATGCTTTTGCTGTAAATAACAGTAAGAATGAAGGCATGCATTTTATTCCAAACATGGTCTTGTATCACGTGAGTCTTGTGTACACGCGGAAAGATTTTCTAATTTAAATCATTGGCATAAAATACAGCACTCTGATTTTGATAACTTTAACTTTTCTTTAAATGGAAATTGAACAACTATAGGCTTAGCCTTGAGAGGGAGTCTGATCTTTTGTCATGAATTTTCTGTTAGATTTCCAACAATTTGAGCTATAGATACATTCAGAATAATAACACTGTCATTAAATTAAGGCATTTCTAATTCAAACCACCAGTGACAGTTTTTTAACTCTGCTGATGCTTAGAGCCACAATTGCAAAGAAAGAAATAAAAGAGCTGAAACACCATCACATTCTGTGTATTAGGACTATAAAAAGTAGTAACAGCCAACCTTCTTAAAGATATCATTCCAGTGAGAATTAGATTCCTCGAAGTTAGCTGGAATCTCTTCCTTCTGCCTTTATTTGGTTAGCATTTTAAAATGTAGGAAACACACAGAGTCGGTAATTGATTTTTTTGTTGTTGTTCCAAACACAGTTTCTGTATTTTTCCTACTTCTTTTTAATATTTTTGAAAATGTTCTGGTGTGATCTGAGACCGGATCATTGGGAAGCCATCAGCAGTGTAACAGCTTCTCCGCTGCGGACGATTATGTAAATGCAGCATCCTTCCGTCTCATTTCTTTCCCCAATGAGAAACAAAGTAAGTTAGGATCACTGAGACAAAGGAAAAAAAATATGAGATAGTGATGAGTACAGCTACAGTTTGTTTTTATTGCATATAAAATTGAAAAATTGTAACCCAAAGAATCGTAACCTTCCCTAGTAAAACCATACTTGTAGCTGTGCTATTCTTAGACCGTTGGGCTCTTGTTCTTTTGGCTGTATGTTTAGGTTCATGGTCCTGGTGAAAGAAGTTTTCATTTATGATTGGTTTATCTTTAAATCCATCAATTTTCCTATTGTCTCCTCTCAGGGTCGCTGCGTCTGCTATTGAAAAGCATCTCCATAGCATAATCCTGCCACAACCAAATTACAGTGTAAAGCTTGTTATACATCAGCTTGAGGAAGGTCTTTCCCACTTCTCACTTTCAGCTGGGAGATGTTTGAGCAGTTTCTTGCATATAGATCCCATTTCAAGTACGCCCTAGTTTCTCAATGGGATCACGATTGGTGTGTTGACTTGTCCTCAGATTTTTCATGTCTTCTTTCCTAGCCCTTTGTGGATTTACTGTCATGTTTAGGGTCACATCTCTGTTCTGGTTTCCAAATAAATGAAGTAGTCGCCTGAAATGGATTTTGTACCCCCTGCATCGGGAGCGCGGATTACACAGGAAGCGCGGATCTAGTCATCTCCGTCTCATTTTTAATCAACTAGGCATAGAAGTAGTGGTTTTAATTGTGTTTAAAAGTGAAAGAGGAGAGTCGACACTTTATCGTTTAGTTAGTGGGTCAAAACAGAAAATGACACAAAATTGTTCTCCCGTGATTGTTTCAATATCGAGACTGCTTAATATGAGGAAAATCACGTCTGTTTAAACTCCATTCACAAAAATTAATGCTCAATATTGCACCTTCTCAACGGCTCTGTGGTCATTTCCAGATCTGATTGTCGTTCATCTTCAGAAATCCTGCTGCAGTCTGCTGCAACCAAAACTCATATGTAAAACATATTTTATTTCTAGATAGACCCGCATGAATGGATCAAATAAAACACACCCTAAATGTACAAATAATCACTGAATAAACTTAAGACCAATATTATTAATAAGTCTGATCACTCCTCCTGCTGCTCTGTTGACACAAACTGCAGCGGGAATTACTGATGGCCACAAGCTGTCAAAGAAGCCGGAACAGCTCCACAGAAGGTGGGGTTTAAACCAAGCTTTGAACGGGACAGTACTGTGAACAGATCATCCGCAGCCCATATGGGCTTTGTTATTTTTCTGCGTGTGGAAAGCCAAGTGTGGCGTGTGTGGCGTGTGCAGTCAGGGAAATGCGTTTGTCTCACGGGCAATGCGTGAGAGTTGAGAGCCTAGATTAAACAGCAATATTATAAATGTTGTGTGTTTTGAGTGCTGGACCAAGGCGCGGACAAGATCTCGAGAGTTGCATGGTGATTTGAAAGATTTAATTAAATCATAAACAAAAACCTACAGCACTGCACAAGGAGATCAGGACATGGAGCATGGACAGAGCAGAAACAATGTGGAATACTCACGGCCGTGATAACAGACATGGTAATGGTTAGGCAACCAGAGGGATGCAGCCAGGAATAATGACCAACAAAGCACTAACAGGCTGGAGAATAACATAAGATGCCTGTGTGTTAATCAGGAGACAGTATAGCAGCTGAGCCGGAAGGTGAGCAGCGACAACTGAAGGAGGCAAACTAATTAACACAGAGGAGCTGAATGAAAACACAAGGAAGCAATTGAGAGAGAAAGACAAATACTAACTTTAAGGAATAAACTAGAACACAAAGTGAACAGAACACAAGAATAAACTAAGAAACTAAACACAAAAGAAAAATCTAAAACGGCAAAACTGAAATGAACACAAATAAATAACACATAAAGACAAAATAAAGCTAAAACTCAAACACCTAGACTAGAGATTGTGGAAAAAATATACAAGTATGTCAGAAAAAGACTTTATACTACCAGTTTGGTCTGTTTACTAATCAGGTGATTTGTGAAGGTAAGTGGCTGCACTTTTTTTTCCTTAATGTAGTTTTTGGTCTCAGAACTACAACACCTCTGGTTTTTTTTATTAAATTAAAGCGTAGAAAACAGATTTCCCTACCCCTGCCGAATGCGTAAAGATTGCTGCTCTGCATAGGAAACTCTACTCTATAGAATCAAAACTTGTCTGTTGACACCGAAGGGCTGTGGTTGATAACAATAAACAGATTATACACATAAACGTGTGGCTCATACAGAAGAACGTCTGTCTCCGCACCGCTGCTTTTTTATCATAAAAGGAGCTGGTGAAGGGAAATCTGCAAGTAAAAACAAATACCATTTCCATGCAAGCTCCACTATGTGATGGAATTTTGTTTGACAACCTTTATTTTAACTATTTGTCTATAGTCAGAATATAAAGCTGAGGGAAATATGAACATTTTCCGGTTAAGCTAAAATCAAGGAATAGTCATGAGATTTTTGGCTTCTCAGCACAAATTCTTTCTAGCTATGTGTTGTGTGACAGCATTTTCTATTTGCTTTATACCGAAGTTTTGAATGGCTGGTACTGCAGAAAATGCTATCAAAACCAACGTGTTCATATATAAAAAAGAAATTTCCATCTAAACCTAATAAGTGGACGTGCAACCTTTGGAAGCAACAACAGGCTATTAAGGGTGTTGACACAGGATCTAAATTTTATATAAGGCCATACATTAACTGAGGCCACTCCAAAGCCCCTTTTTTCTTTAGGCATTCAGAGATGGATTTGCTGGTGTTGTTTGGCTCATTGTCCCCCAAAGCAATGGCTGGACATTCTGCTGGTAAAGAGTAAAATTCAAGGTCCATCACTAAAAGCAAGTCTTTGAGGTCCTGAAGAAGCAATGCAGCTCCTCGATCAGTAAGGTGTTCCTTTTCTGAAAAGCTGTGCTAGTTTCAGGTCAGATGTGACATGAAACACACCAGCCACATTTGTCTCTGTTTTCTGTCAAGTCTTGGGGATCATCAGTATGTGTTTTTTTGGCAAATGTGAGATGGCTCTTTATGTTACTTTGTGACAGGAGTATTTTTTGGCCTTGAAGCTCTCCCACGGGTGCCATTGTTGCCCAATCTACGTCTTTTATTGTTGAATCATGAAAACTGACCTTAACTGCAGAATTTGAGACCTGCAGATATTTAGATGTTGGTCTGGGGTCTTTTGTGACCTTCTGGAACAGTCTTTATTATCTCTTGCTCTCTTTATTTATTTTTGGTAAGACGGTCGGCTACTCCTTAGAGGATTACCTCTCTTCTGTGTTTCTCAATTTATGGGTAATGGCTCTCACTGGAGTCCCAAAGCCTTACAAATGGAATTGTGACCCTTCCCAACTCAGTGACTTTTTTTCTCATGTGATTTTAAATTTCCTCAGACTGGTGCATGGTGTGTTGCTTTTTGAAATCTTTCAGCCTTCTGTGTGCTGTCAGACGGGTTCCATTAATTTCTTGATTTTGCAGGTTTGACAGAAACTGAGTGTGGCCAGTGAAATTGATTTCAGCTTTTTTAAAATTGCTGATCACATTTATTTAATTAATGAAATGGAGAAAGGTTGTAATTTTTTTTTACCTAGGTTGGTGTGGATGCATTTTGTGGTCCCTTAGATTTTCTTTTCCTTTCTTGTTTCATGATCTAAAACTTTGTGACAAGCAAACAGAAGAAATAGAAAGAAAGAAAATAATCTGTTAGGGGGAAGAGTGCTCTTTCACAGGTACAAGGTCATAGATTCACATATACCAAAGTATAATTTAACTGGCTGTTTTTGTAGTCATGAGTTGTTAAGATTCAACTTTTTTAAACAATATTCTTCTGGTACAAGGCTGAATATTTTTCATTATGGACACACCACTGATAAATTAATCATAAAATCAAGTCAGCAGACTGTAAGGACCATGATAAACATTCTGCCAACTTGACTTAAGTTTGTCTTTTTTATTTATACAACTAAACAAAATTGCTCATTTGAGCTCTTATTGAGTCTCTACCAGACTAATTTATTTGTTCAATAAATTGCTTTCTCATACCTAATTCATCTTGGTCAAGGTTGAGGAAATATTCAAACTATCAGTCAGTTAAAATTATTCAAATTTGTGCAATCTTATTTGTCCTATTGATGGTCTTGAATGATGCACTGGGATAAAAGTCTAAAACATTTGAAACTGTCTTAAAATCCAACAATTTTCTAATTTCATTCACAGATCATGCCAACAGAAAAGATGAAAGTTTCAATTTCAAACATGAAAAAGTTTCAACTTTGTTAATTTTATTTGATGGAGGCTCCCGTAATGAAGTGGATTTTCTGAAGACCCACCTGAAACACAAAACATCTCTTCCCAGCCAATGAGCCATCGAATCAACAAAGGTTTCACACTCTGCTCCCCAGATTCCCTTTATCTAGCTTTATCTCTGACTTTTAGCTGTATACTGACCCAATAAACTCAACAAATCTGCTATCAGTTTGACACCAAAACAAATGCCAAAAATTGCTTCCACACACAGTCAGACCCAGGTGTGTTATCTCTATTTTTATTTGACCATTCTTCTCCTTCGTCTGGGTTTTCTGTCCCAACAAACAAAAACAAAATCACACGAATCAAATCTCAACGCTGTCAGCATCCATTTTCCCATTCCACCGCATCCTCAAGAGGACACACGGCGACTGCAATTCAGACATGCACCCAGGGTGGCGTCTCATTCCTGTGGCTGATGAGAGCCTGCATGATGGGAGTGAGGTATATAATGTGATTTATGGAGCTGGGCTCACTTTTCAAATTCAATCAGGAACTTTGATTGCTGATGAAAATTTGAGACAGGAAATAGCTTTGATAGCAAACGAAAACCTCTTGAGACACAGGAGTACTGATGTGTGCAAGTGTGCGCGGACAAACAAACACTGAGCCTATCTGAACCTGACCAAATTTTATTAGAGGAAATACACACACAATGCAGTCATAATCGACTAAGCAGGAAATCCCGAAAATCTAGCCAATAACTGATAAAATCTCTCATTTGGTTCAGTTCAGAGCAGGGGTGTCGGTAGACATTAGGCCACACTGCAGCATAGTATATGAATATAAATCAAATCCAGGGTGGTATGACCATTTTATATATATATATATATATAAAATATATTCTTTTTAAGTGCTTACACTCTTTCAGAACATGAAAGCTTCCTTTGTACATTTTCTCCTCTGTTCATAAGATTTCGGCAACAGCGAGTGTCTCACCAGCCCCAACCCTCACCAAATATCAGAGGACATTAGGGATGGGAAGAAAAGGATTCAAACTGATTCACTGATGTGCATGTGCAATCCAAGTAGAGCAGCCATTTTAATGTGCAGTTTTTTTGTTGATGAAATCGGTGTTTTTCAATTATTTGCATTGGTAAAATGTAAATGAAAGATGCAAGTTATGTTCTTTGAATATTGCCGTAGGGCTCTTCTTCCACTATCCCTGCTGTGAAGCATTGTTGTTATCTTAGATGTGATTCCTACTGCTTGGAAAGATAATTACAATGAGTAAAACACATTTTTGTCCATTTATAAAATTATTCTAACCACTGCTAAGCTTTATTAATATCATGATTGTTATCCATTCAACATTGAGACTGTTAGCTTTTTTATGTGAATGTCAGCCAGTTCACGTTTTCTGAATTATAAGGATCCCTCTTTGAACCATCTTTTAAAAAGTCATTTTCTTCTTATTGTTAAGTTACTAAAAGGCACACATACTCCTTTTTT